>SJOL01004722.1:183459-274914 GCA_004794785.1 Opisthorchis felineus | reverse complement strand
TATATATATATTGCATCCATCATCTTGTATGTCAAATTCTGTCACTGCGAACCACGTTACCTTATTGCATGGTTATGAGTTACATTATGCTCTCTTCTTGAATCTCTCTCCCATATTACAGAAGCCTCTCGTTAGATTCCCTGGATTTTTCTCTATTGGGGCCAACTGCTACGCCACGGGTTACTCCGCTTTCTTCTGACTGCACGCCAGCATCGAATTGTGTCCACAAACGTTTGCTTCGGGTCCTGATGGCAGTGCGTCTCACCACAGAGCATCAATCAGTTTCGTTTCATTCCAGTTTACGCTCTATAATGCTTGGCATTTCAGAAGTGACCCAAATGATTCTTTCACTCTTTGACTGCCAGATAAGAACCCATTTGTCTGTCAGCCTTAGGTAAGCGTGCTCCTGAGTTCATTTAAGTCAGTCGATAAAACTAACCTTCCACGCACATTTCTCATTATTTCGAGTTTCACCTTCCTTCAGTGAACCTGTTAAGACTATCTACATTGGGGAAATGAAATGGATTTCAATATATGATAGACTAGCACAGCGGTACAGTAGCCGTTGAAGTGTGTGGGCCGTGTAAGAATATACTACACTGTATAATCTCTACAGCACGACTAGTTCAGCAGCATATACTTTTGAAGGTCCGACAAACTTTTTATAAGCAGTTCAACTTCACTGCAAAGACATGTCTGACAGCGCATCCCCCACTAGCCTTATCTGATTACCTAATAAAATCGCCATCCAGATTTCAGTCCCTGACAAAGTATCCCGGGCTATTGGTGAGGCAGTTCACTTAGGATTTCATAACTGCTTTCTGTACATATCGAAGATTCTTGCTAACTAATCTGGTCTTCTTCGAGAAGCAGTTGTTTTGTTACTGTTTCTATTCACTTTCCACGCAGACTGTGCAAGTTTAACATTGAGATTTCGTCCCGTAAATCGAGCCAGTCTATGCTGAAAAGCCGTGAAACACTGCGCATCTCAATGAAGTTTCAAAACCGCGCCCTTCCGGCTAGTAGTTTAAACACGAGCGGCTGATCAGCAGTGTAATTAATTCACATTTAGACTGGATATAGCGCCGCTCATCGTTCAATCACGGAATCCACATCACATGATCACGTGTTGACTGGCTCCTCGATTTACAACCTCTCAGATGGAAGTTACCCTCGTCTTGTGAATTGTTGTCCCTTGTGAACTATTTACATATGTTGAAAACTTGACGAACGTCGCACTTTGATAAAATATACATACAAAACTTCTGCTAACAAAGCATGTTCTACACCACCGGATGCCTACTTGTTTAAACCGGACATTAAAACCACGCGTCGATGGCACGTGATATCACGCCGCATCGAAATGCACCAAGATTATGTTCACACTGAGGCCAGGTAGACATCTTCGGGCTATTTTACCTATTGTGGCCCAAACTACTATCAACGATTGTCCACTACTTCAAGCTAGTTGCGCAAAATATATTGATATTGTGTTCTCCTCTGACTTGGCATTGCATGAACACAATTCGGTAATATTTCGAATTCTTCGCAATAGGGCAAGGTTGGCCAAGATGAGGATAGTGAGGAGCTGCTGAAGCATGTTTACAATCGTGGATATTTGTGATCAATCGCAAACTAGTTTTGTTCCTCAAAATTCCTCTTTGAGTTGCCACTTCCAACAGCTTCAGGACGGCCTTAAATCATTATCATGCAAGACACCGTCCACCTATATCCTAGCTTTTTGCAATCAATCTGTGCGTTGCAGTCCTGTAGTTCTTGGTCTGCGTCTGCTTATCGTTAAAGCGCTAGCGACGCTTACAAAACGTTCATTTGACGTGTCTTACTCCCGTGCCAGTTTTTACTCGGGACGGACCTTAATAATCCCATCATAATTTTGTGGTTTCTATTGTGGTGAAAAAAGCTGAACAAACTGGTGGCACGTTAGCAACATATTATCCCTTGCGTCTGGTAATGGATGGCATTTCCATGTTTCTCATCTTGCCGCAGTGGATTATTCGAATACCTGCTGGTGTATAGTCTAAATCTTGACAGTGTGATGTGCTCCTTATTTATAGCTCAGCTCGGCACTCTCATTGAGCACCAAACCCGTCCCATACTAATTTCTGAAGTTTTTCTGACATATGCCCTGACGTTTGATTCTTAGACAGTTGTAGGCCTTATTTCAGAATAATTGAACTAGATGTCCTGTCACTGCAATTCAGCAGTGCGCCATCAGTAGTGTGGAATATTTAGACCATGAATTTACGCCCTTTCTGGCTAACTACTATCAGCTAGCGTACATGGTATGCGAGATACTATTTTAGAACGAATTGATGAAATTCTCATGAGGGCGGTCTTTCTTCGGCGAAACCGCACATTAAATCATGCGTTTTTGTAGAGTGATGTGTTCTTGATTAGAATGGCCTCCGTTCGGGACGGTCTTCCTTGTGGGTACTATTGCGCAACATTTAACGTCACCAGGCATCTTTTTTTGACAATTCTGGTTTTACTGTTCACGCATCATGTACAAATTGAGGTAGTTGTGTCCCACACTGTGCACTAAAGGGCTGGTAAACTGAAATGTTGGAAAACACCTGGCCAATAAAAAAATCCAAAAATATCCCGGTAACAGGTACGAATGTGTTACCTAGCTGATTTTCGAACTTTACTGCACTCATGATGGTGGGTTCCACTTTTTGTTATTGTATGCATCCCATTTGGTCGTCAAAGTGGGCTATCGTCTATCCATTAAATGGTAGGTGATGTAGAATGCCACTATGCTGTCTTCAAAATAGTAACCTGTCTTCGGAGATGACTGTTTTTGGGGGATTGCTCCAGTGTACAAGGTTCGTGTAGATGACAATCATGTTTAGGAACTTCAACCACGTCCGCAACGAACTTGTGTGTAGTGTTAGTAGCCATGCGCCCGATTGATTTCTAAATGTAGGGAAATTCATACACGCCCTTTGAACGTTGGTCTCTTTTGGCAAAGGAAATCGATCCTTGAGGGTCCCTAGTCTAGTTTGGAAGTTGAGAATGGTCCAACAGAAGCTCTGTTTTGAAAGGAAGCCCATTATAGAACTGAAAAGAAATGCTTGCTTCTTGCGTAAATTCCCCTAGTTCCCTTTATCTCCATAATTCTGACCGCTCCAGAGTCTGCAACGAACCACCAGAAATTTTCCCACAATTATTGGGATTGATCAGGGTTTCTCCTTCTTCCCTTCCTGTTCAATTTTCCTGTGTACACTAACGTGAGATGCACACTCCAAAGGACTCAAGGTCTAGGCTTTGAAGTGGCATCCGGAACCTTGAGCTATGTTTGTTACACTTTTGCTTGATGACCATGCATGCGCACTGTCTACTCTAACTAGAATATCGGTCCCTTATTTCGGTATTCGTTTTGGGCCATCAGACTTTAAAGCCATACACCGGGGTTTCTGCGTTAGAGAAAAAGGAGGTTTGGTAAATCTTAAAATGAGAATTCCGGGTATACGTAGCATGAGACCTACCTACCTACCTATCATGGGGACCTACCCGAACCGTCAACCTCCCGCTTAATGGACGGGTGCTCTATCGACTTAGCTCTCGAGGGCACTCGACCTCCGTCACGCGTACGCACTTGAATCAAGCTTGGCGAAGGATTTGTGGGTGAGGACAGACCATGACGTAGCAACGTGACTAAAAACGACAAGTGTCAAATCTGTCGCGGTAGGATCTTGTGTGATCTATGTCTTGACACTCCCTGAGCAGCATGTGACATGTAAACGATCCCAGTGACAGACACACTAGGACTTCTTAACCAAACTGCCCCGTTAAAGTTTACCTCGTTGTTTGCTGGTTTCGTGTTCAGTGATGTTCGCAAAACTTGCGGGGTCTATCCCGCTCTAATGTTTTGCTCAGATGTGTTGAAGTACACAAGCTTCTTGGAGGTGCAGATACCTTTTTCCCTAGAAGCCTCAGGCTTTCTGAAATAAGTCCGCGTCCGCCGCATTTTTATTATTTCTTACTCAAACTTTCCTCTTTGGCTATATGACAGTTGAGCGCTAGCATTCACGTATATTGCTATCTATGATGACGACCTTAGAGCTTACCGCAAGTTGATTTTAGTTTTTAAGTAAATACCCACATTTTCTCCGCTGCTCACTTATTTTGCTCGATTCTCTTTGTAGCGCAGCTTTGCACATTTTGGACGTCTACACACTTCTTGTGAACCAGATCGCATCAAATCGTTTCAATCGTCCCAGCCGGGTTCTCACTTATTTCGACCTGTGTCCAATTCATCGTGTGGTTGGTCGGATCGTCCGAAACGCTGACGATTTTACCTGGATCTTTATAGCTACTCAGTTGCAGCGAGGGATTCTACGAATTTATCATGTTGGACTTTTCGACATCCAACCAACCGAATGGAACTCCACCTGGTGCCTTTTATTTGCCAAACTTGCCGGTGACTCGAAATATTGGACTTTGTACGAAGTCTGTGTGCATGAGTTGGCTGATCTGATTGGTCAGCGTGGCGCTTTTTGGCGTGGCGCCGACAGCTTGACATGGCGAGCCCCTGGCGCTAGCACAATACCTCCTTCCCTTGCAAAATTTGTTGTCGATATTATACATAAGCACTGTATTAGATCTGTCTTGTTAAACGATGTTTCTTTTTGCCTCTCTCTCTATGGATCTGCCCTATTTAGCCAAATTTGGTCAGCTCTCATGTACTACTTTGGCTACAAAAGCAACCCTCATTTTGTACCTATGATTGCATTTCTCTGGAACAAGGCTAGCTCTTCCTGCTTGCTAGCTTTTCTTCGTGTCTTCTTTTCTGATTTGGTTGGGCAAATCGTAAAAGGTGATTGCTCAGCCTTGCTAATATCACGCCTCAAGAACTTTGCTGAACACATTGAAAGTCTGTTAACAAATTCAAATCGTGAAGTGTTTTTCGGTTGTCTTTTTCAAATCCTTGTGTTACCTTTGTGTATGCACCCGAATCACTTCTCCCCATCTAAGGACAAAGGGCCGGAGTGCTTTGCAGCTTTCCTTAAATTATGGGTCTATGTATTGGATCAAAGCGAGTCGTTCTCACCCAAGTCGATGGACCTAGCGGTCGCCAGTCTGAAATGCTTGGATGCTACAAGCGACTATCAACTGGCCTCTATGGTTCACGAGTCGTTGGATTTTCTCAGCGACAGTATTGAGTAAGCTTTCCAAAAATATTTTGTGGTTCATTCTATACGTACATAATGTCCGAACTTCCCTTATCCTCACACAGTACACACAAAATTCAGTTGCCTGAGTAGCGTGTGTTTTACAGCTAGGAGCAGCTCACTAATCTCGTCTACTAATTAAGATTGGTGGGCGCATTGGCAGACGAGCAACTCATTCCACGCAATCGTCTAGAAGTATCACTACGCGGACCTGTACGATACTTCTTAGTCCTGACCCATCCCTTTTGACTTTATCCCACGTGATATTAAAAGCTAGTTCCATTGGTAAGTGGCTGTTGTTTTACCTTCAAGTGATAAATTGAGGGAGATAGCACTACTAAAGACGATAGTTGGATATGTAATGTGAACAAACTAAACTAACACCGATTTACTTTAACTCATCTCGAAACGATGAAGAAACAAACCGAACGAGACAGAATGTAACGAAGGCAAGATCGCTTGATATTTATGCATGTATCCCCTGTCACCTCACAAGTAAGGTTCAAAAACTGGAAATTAGCGTAAACAGGGGTTCAGAAAGCACTTGTGGAACAATTCAAGACCGTTAGTTAGACTATACTTAGCCTTTCGACTCAATAATAAGTTGATGAAAGACAACTGTCAGAAGTATAGGAATAACTACATAAACTCGGTTCGGGTGGATGTCCATACCAGCATGGACGACAGTTGGTTCACAGCTTAAGGATTGATCGGGGGAAGTGGTGGCAGGCAATGGCTAAAGAAGTAGAATAGGCGGTTTCAATTGCAAACTGGTCGGGTGCTGCTCAACCATCCTCTCAACACGGGATCGAAAAGAATGACAATCGGTAAAGTCATCACGGCCGTCATATTCTACAAGAAGTCTCATCGTTGGCTACGACTGGCAAGCCATTGTGAAGAACATTTGTTTTGGCATGCGACACCCAGATTGTCAGGATACAAGTACTCCAGAGTGGGACGTACACTGTACTTCATTCTTCCAGTGATATATTGGCTCGCTTTGTTGATCTTGCCAACGTTTTACAATTCCATCAATAAGAATGGCGTCTCCCTTCTGTAGGGTGTTAGAAATACGCTTCCCCTACCAGGGTTTCAACGAAATGTGTCCACAACTGCAAGTCAAGCTTGGGACACTAGGAGATTGTGGGAATGTCGCGAAAGCATCCTTAACGCCTTCATGTGCCGTTTTTTGGTGACACAGAAGGGTCAGGTAACTGGATGGTAGTAACCTTACACGTTCTAAGCACGACGTGAACGATTCTGCTAGGCTGTTCTGGTAATTGTTACCGACCACTTGAACGGTGCTCTCATTGGTCTTTTGTCTGGCCATTCCAGTTCTCGAGAAGCTTGGTCTTTGCTCACGAATTCTCTCGGATAATTACAGAATCGCGTGACCCACTTAGGCTGCCGAACACTGATGGGCTTCTTAGGGGTTCATAGGAGCTGCAAACTGCTCTGGACGTCCGTTTTGCTTCAGGACTTTACAGACAAACTGTAATTCGGTATCAAGACTTCCATTACTGCAGATCCTACAGGCTTGGTATGACAGGCATCGTACGAGTTTTTTCTCAGGTTTCGTGTTACTTAGCCAACACAGAAAAATGATTGCCTAACTATTTGGATACCAACGTCCGAATCTAATGTTTTGAACACATCGTTGCGCGATCATAATATTCATGAATTCATTCCATGGTATAAACAACCGCTTTTCGTAATTCTGTTTCATCATTTGTGTCTACGAAATCTAGCTTTTAAAGGATGTATGAGGCTCCAATTGCCGGAATCTTTTGGCTACCGTGACTCATTTGCAAATGAGGGATGTCCTTGTGGTCGTAAACTTCCATTCTGCAGGGTTTTCATCAAATGTTTGTTCCTCCTTGCTGTAAACTATCAGCTTTTCTGAAACTAATAAAAAAGGTATGCGGCAGATTGTTCATGTTGTGCGCGACTCGTAGCTTCCCCAGACCCTTTCGAACCATATGCGTGTGTTACTGCTACTTAATGCCCCAGTGTCAGATACGGCATACATAGACGTGCGTCCTCCAACAGTCAATCAATGTAGCGTGGGTGGACGTGCTTGTCAGCGCAGTAGAACTTCCGTTTGATAGATCTGGTTCACCCTATTCATCCAGAAAAGCAACTGGAGGAGCCACTGTCTAGCTTTTTACCTTAAAGCCCCTTGGTTAGGAGCGCAGACAAAACCGACCGAAAACGATTGGTTGGTTGTGAAGGGTGTCATAACCCTATGCCAGGCCTTGAATAAACGTGAGTCTTGCTACTACGGTCACCTCTATCCTGCAGCTTTAGAGTAGTAGTGGCGTGGCTCGTCAATATAAGCGACCCGGGGACGAAGCTGAACTCGCCTATTCCCTCATAAAAGTGACAAGTCACCTTAGAAGAACCCCGATAAGGGTACAGCGAAACCGAACTAAAGCAGTTAATATGGCAACCTAGTGTCTGTACTGAGGTTTTACATCAAAGTAGATCTTATTCAGCGATTCCTAGAGACAAGTGTGAAATAGCTACCCCTGTTTAGCGCCTATTTTAATTACTGACCAGCAGGCCTTATTTTCCTTGGAGGCCACAAAATCGGACATGGAAATGGAGTTTTCCCCTGGTAGGGTACTACTGGTAAGTTCTTGCGGTAACATCGTCCCGGTTTCTAGATGCGTGTTTAACTCTGAAAAATGCTCTATTTTGGTTCAAATTGTTGTAAGTGTAAAGAAATTGTTTTGTTTTCACGTGTGGAAGCTTAAGACCTGAATGCGAGTAAGACGACGCGATACGCTCAATAAGGTAACCTTCAGCAATCAGGAAGTGTCTGACTAGCCATCGAACCACCACCGCAGTGGCCGCAAAACTGGTAGGCTTAGGACTGGAGATGGATCCGATCCCGTTTACCCACGGAGCAGTGTCTTGGCCGTTGTCGTGACAGTTGTGGTTTGGACAGTGACATTTCAAACCCCCGGTTACTTACAATAAAAAACATGACTCGTTATCAAATGCGACTATTCACTGTATCGATCCTCATCGTAAAATACGATGTTGGAGATGGAATTAATTTGTAGGGTCGAAAAGGCTTTAGGACGGTTACCCGTTACAACCTTTTTTGTCAACAATTTAAAAGATACTTGCGGTCTGGGAGTAATTTTCGAACATTTCGATCGGTCTGCAATCCGATTTTCTGACGCGGAAGTAAGAGTAGACACCGTCCTTATGGGACATTTCTATCCGGTCAACTGGACGCATAAACTAGTTGTGCGCCGCTTATGTGTTGCCAGTTTTGACCAAGGTAATGTGTCATCTGTTTGTTATAACGGTACGCTCTCGAACGAATCAACCAATTGAATGATAGCAAATTGTTCCTGTGCGCAATCTTGATACTTTATGGTTGAATATTTGCCGCACTTTTGGAACTCGAATACGAGATCGAAGTATCGTAATCGAGCTTACGGTACCTTCGCTATCTGGACACTATCGACTGATTACATGCAGATGAACACGCATCGGTCGAAACGCTATCCGCCTTTTATCCGTAGTCTAGGTTTACACCAACCAGTTGTTGCTTCAATTTGACTAACATTATTTGAAAAACTATCCTTCTGCCCATCGCGAAGAGGTCGTGGATAGACGCAGCAACTGAAGTCTTCAGTGTATTAGAAAAGCCGTCAGAGGCACCTCTTTGTGATGCACTTCGTTTAGGCGCAAGACCCAGCAATGATGATGAACACCGACCACTGGTTGTCCCTCGGTAACATCGTATTTTATACACACTGTGCGCCTTTGTGCTGCCTGGCACCTCTGCACTGCCGAACAACGAAATTAACTTGACCACACCGCCTTCAGCTGCCGATGGCGCGATTGGGATCTTAACGGTCGATAATTCTGGAACACACTCGTACATAATCTCGTCGTCAAGTACCTTGGTAAACCTTAGGGGCGAGCTCCTTGTTTAGCCATACAAAAGATTTGTGAACCACACGTTAAGGAAACTTACCAAATCTCACTGTACAATACTGTGCGAGTGGCTTGCTCGAAGAATGTTGATCGCAACTGGGAGGAGGACCATGCACGACGCCAGATCCTCCAGTTATTTTTCCGGGCACGTACGTAGAAACTAGGACTGCCACTATCACTCACTGATACGAGACACGTCGTTATTCAGCTAGACTCGGTTAGACGTCTGTTCAAACGAAGCCTATATATGGACAGCAAAGCACCGTGGAACCAGAAGTCTCCAGAAGTGGAGGGGGCCTGGTCCATTCCCGAAGTACGAAAGCATTTTCAGCGATTCCTCAACTCCTGTTCTAATAGACTATCAGGTGATCAGCTAACCAAAGGTGGTATTTGTAACCAAGCGGAGTGCACTTCTCTAGGAGTGAACAACCTCGCTACCGTCCGAAATCGCTTCCTGGATGGTACACCCCTTTAATAGTACGTTTGTAGCATTCTCTGTGCAGCTGAAGTGTACACAAACTTTAATGGGTGAAATATATTGATGAGTGTTCTACCAATTAACCGGAACGGAAAAACAACCGAGTATCTCCGTCACCAGTTGGTTTGTCCAATCAGTTTGACGGTACTTGCGTTTAACCCTCGTAATAACAAAGCATTCGGCGGAAAAATGAACGAAACAAAACCCTTTTCGGTGTGCGCCTTTGTTTGTTTGGTTTGGAAACGCAAACTTGTCGACTCATTGTTCATATTCTCTAAAACCGGGCATAAACTACCTACCTGCCACTAGGAGGCTGTACTTCTTATTCTCCTTAAACTTGAGAAACATCGTGCTTCTCGAGGCAGTCTCATCTATTGTCAATCGAAAAGCTGCGTCTAATATGTTTCAGTTCGGCTTTTCTACTGAAACTGTGAAGTGCATAATTTCGTTAAACAGAGTTGCCTCGATCCCACTTTTATGTAGTTATGTGCCTGTGTAAGCGTACCACCATGGGATGAACTATTCTTGTTTCTGATGGTCGCTTCAGTGGTTTTGGCGCTAATGGTTTCCAAGTCAATCGTTTTCAAATGGCACCCACTACTGTCACCCTACATGGACAACCAAAGCCATAGTTTGAGAGTGGGTTGGACCCACTCTTTCATTCGACTTACTCAAACCGACCCGTTTTAGGTACCCTCTCATTTTACGAAGTATTAATGTGCCTTTCTGTCTTGTAATGGTCCTGTGCTGTTCGACCGGACGGGTTTTTACGAGCATTATTCAAAACCGGTATTGAGTCCCTCTATTCTGTTGTGACCGACCTGTTTGAACTCATTTGGAAACAAGAATGAGTTTCCTCATAAAAAACATGATGCGACTGTTCCGACCATAGAGGAATAGACTTTACAACTGTTATAACGCGGCTAATCATTGCGACGCCTGACTCTAGCACGTGGGATGCGAATTCGAGAGCGTCTGGCAGAATGTAAGGATTCACTGATCACACCATCACATTGCGTTGTGTTTGAGCAGCCGGCCAGCCACCGCGCTTTCTTTTGACTCTAAGGAGGCTTTCGGTTGCAGTTAGCCTAACCCTTCTACATTGGATAAAAGCGAACACCCTTGAAGTTCGTAAACGTAATTCGAGCCTTCCACTATAATTTGTGCTCGCGTAAGAGTTACTATAAACTCTCCAACAGTTTTCCAAAAAAATGCTACTTTCTAGAGCTGCCCTGTCTCCCTTTGTCATTGATACAATCATGATGGATACAATCCAGAGGACTAGATACCTAGGATTCGACTTGGAGCCTGGAGACTAATAAACGTCATTGTCCTGCTATTCGACAGTCATCAGTCCCTATAATCTACCCTAAATGGAATACCAGAAATGGCACCTTGTTTCGCCATGCGTTTTGAACCTTCAACATGTAGTCTTACTTGAGGATTTTGAATCCATATTTACCTCTTTGAATCTCCAAGGCGAAGGAACTTGAGAGTGTTTATTGGTTTGCGTATTTTGGCAACTGAACAAGCCACGATTGTACTGTGACAAAAAAACAACACTGGGGCATCATAAACGAATTCAGCTAAAGCCGCAAGGCAACTGCAGGAACAGTCTTACTTTACCCGTATGAGACCTTGCTACTCCCAAGTGAGGACCTCAAAGTTCTTACCATAGCGACAGATAGCTGGCTTGAACATATAAGCTACGAAGTGCACAACCGAGAACTTGGTAACGAATCGGAATCGCTGGAGCAGCGAAGAATTTAGGCTAATGTGGTTTGGAACGGGAGCATGAAAGAAAGCGCTGTATGACTGATAAATTACACACCATTATCAACGATCGATATCACGTATTTTTCATCCCCCAAGGTGTGACGAATACATAGCATGCCTGCCGTCGATTCTCCCATTTTTGTAATGAAGTAAACTTTCTCTGCTTAGGAAAGGCGCTAGGTTTGTGAAGTTGAGTAAAGGGAGTAAGCAAATAAAATAAATAAATCAGTCCAATTTGGGTTCAAGTGGAACATAAGGTTGACGGAAACTCTGGGGACTGCGCCTACCTGATGAGCCCCAAGAAGGGCGAAACCGATCGTGGGCTGTCGAAGAATTTTCAGCAACCTTGTGAGTAGTTTCCTTTATGTAAATGAAGACCCCTTTCGCAAAGTAGGTTACCATGTGAGCACAACAAGCATTTTAGTGAGGCTTGGATTCTGATTGCATTAATATGGTCACTAAATTTTTAGCTGTAGGTGGTGGCGGGATTTATAGAATTCACGCCCACATTGCTCTTGTTCGAACGGCCCTCCTCTCGTCCTGGCGTAATTATTCTGGTATTTCCACGCCAAAGCGGGGAAGCATTGGATTCGAGTTCCACTCTTATTAGAGGTCAAGAGCAGTGCACATCCTTGGTCGTGCCCTGGTTTGAACTCTGGACATCTGAGGCAAGTGTGTTACCACTACACCAAGGCACGCTGTACGCATCTGAATTTTCACGTCTGATTTCCGGTCAGATAGCGCCACGGACGCCTGAAAATCCTGCTGTACGATTTTTGATTGGATGTAGATGGTTGCGGGATTTGTAGAGTTCACTTAATTTTACTTAACTGCAGACCTCGACCCCACAGTCCATTTGGGGTAGGTCGATGAGAAACCAGTGACGCCCTGAATCTCACTTGAATCCATGTGCTTCAACTGTACAGTCTAAATAAGTGAGCTTATCGTATGTGGTAGAGGCGTGTGCCACCCGGCATGATCTTCTGGTGGAAGAGTACGGAATGTTTTGTGGTGACAATATACATACGATCTTGAAAGTCAGGTTTACCTAACCTGGTGCATCATCCGTCGGTGCATCGATCCGACACAAAAGTTCAGTTCACCTGAAATATACAGTGGCGGTAAATTATATTACACAGGAAAGGAGTGTGTATAGTCAGGAAGGACCTAAGTGGTTGGTATTTGGTCATGAAGTCGTATTCATACAGATATTTGTTGCAATGAACTATAAAGCACAATTAAAAAGAACCAATCAGTGGAGTTTTTCTGGTTGTCTTATTAGGTAAGATCTAGGGTTGGCTTAGTTGAGAGCATCTATAGTCTTTTTGCTTGTGAGTTGCGTAATACTTATTTTCTTATGACTCATTTGCCCTTTTCAGACATTTCTCTGGTCTCTTACTGAGGCAGATTGCGTTAGCAAAACCAAAGCATTCGAATTATCTTTGGGAACGCTTAACCGAATGTGTCGTGCAGCTGTCTACGGCGTATCTACAAGTACGTTTTGTTTACCTAGGCTACTCTTCCCGTGTTACTTTACATAGACACCTGAACTTGATCAGTTGCACGGAGTTATTGTTGTCTTGCTGTCATCGATTCCGCTCGTCTCCTTTCAGTACTGCAGTCAGGAATCACCAAACAAGTCCGCAGAACTGATTTGGCACAACCTCTGTCGGTTAATAGTTGCAGCACAGTACGAATACTCGGGGCGATCAGCACCCGTAATCAGTTTCGTTAAGTGGCAGTTCATGAACAAGTTGCACTTAAGAACCATATCGTCGGAACATACCATTGTCAGTCTTTCACTAACAGCACTTCAACTTGTGATAAACAAAGAGTGTGAACATCTTGAATGTTTGAGGACAGAGGAATTCGCTAAGTGGTGCAGTCGAATAAGTGCACTTATCTGGCCATCGTTGTTCATACTTTCGGAAGCTCAAACCGAGGTAAGTCTAACACTACGGTGCTGATATAATTTTCTTTCCTGAAATGCCGACAACCAAGCACATCTGAATCGCTAACTGTACGCGAAATTTTGACCACTATCATCCTTGTAGACTTCGTTTGGACAGTGAAGCTTCAGGCTGCTACAGGAGTTGGTGAAACAGAGGTATTACGTATCCAACACCGTACGCATACTCATGTCCAGTAGCTAGTCCATATTGGTGCAGGCGTCGCTCGGCAGACTAAAATTAGTGGATGACCTTGTGCCTGTTCTTCATGCACGTAACTTATGCACTAGTTGTCAACGAAACGGTCCAACGATAGCAGAGTTTTATACCCAAATGGCAACGAAACCGTCTGCTGTGCCTACCCTAGCCATCTTGTTCCGTCAGTACTTGACTGACAGTCATCCCACGCGTCAACGTGCGATTTTCAACCTGATGCCCTCTATGCGCTTTCCTGGTTTAACAACAGACTTTTTGCACACCTCTGGCTCCCGTATCTTAACATCCGGCTGCGGCTGACCACAGACAACCTTGGTTTGCTATTGATCGTTGTTTGCCTCGTATATTTCTTATGCTTTTTTCTCATGATCTGTAGCGGTTTTGTGCTTATCCGGAAAACGGTCCCATTCTTCAGCTTGGTTACTGGTGAGTGAGTAAACCACCCATAGGGGTAAAAGCATAAAGATCCAATGGTAATGAGTAGGGTCTTGCGCAGAGACACTTCTATCACAACTAGTCAGTTACTCCTGTGATGTCGTCTCGGATGAAAGAATAGTGGGTGCATAGTCACAAACATTCGGGGGCCCTGCCACGTGTGATAGGTTCGGAGAAGTGTGGCTAATTGACACGCGTAAACCAGCAAATAACGTGACCAACTGGTGTCGGTTGATATCTAAATCGATCAGCTGCGTAATCTTGTGACTAAAACGTTTGTAGGGACTGATCAAGCTGACACGTGGTGGTATATAATGTAAACCAGTGAATACCCCTGTCATAGACCGAAATAAATGGCAATGTGAAATTCGTTGCCAGCTCCAAAAGGAGCATGTAGCATACACTGAATATAGGAGCTACCTTACTAGCGCTGTTAGTCGTGTTGTTTTCGTACAAATGAAGGTTAATAGTGACAGCCTCAGCAGTGCACAATAGTCCTTCATTTTGGGAAAGGAAAATGGTACTAAAGTCTGTTGTAGGAGCTCCCTGGTAATAGCTGCCCGTTCGTATTGACACTTTTAACAGTTACATTCTCGAATGTTTAGAATTATGTATGTTCTGTGTCCAAAAATGCCCATTTTCTATCAATATAACCGCTTGATATCAGCTTGATAGATAATGTTTGGTTTACCGATAAGATGTACAAGACATTTCCTTGGGGAGGTTGAAAAGCGTGTGATTTCTTCGACAAACGCCGGGCTGGTAGTGCTATGTGTTCGCTTGAGTGCTGCGGTTTAATGAGGAGCAAAATATCATTACCTTCGAATGATAAGCAAAGATAAGTTATTTTTCCTGTGATAGTTAAAATAAATCAAGTGCTCATTTTAGTTTTAAATGTTTTACAGTGCATCTCAGCGAAAAACTGTTTTCAGACACAACATTCGTTGATTTGTTTCATACTCTACCCTGTTGCAATGTTGATGAGTTTGTAGAACAGGGTTTTCACTTGTGCGAGGTTTCGTCAGAAAGGTTCGAAACTTCTGAAGTGCAGATACTGAGCTATCCACGTGAGTTTTTTGTGTGCCTCTGGATAACGTGTCATCCCGTCGTATAATAAGACTACTATCAAAGAGGGCAATACTCTTGTATTTTTCTAATTCGAAGATGAAACGTTGGTTTTTGTCGGCGTTGTTAAGTACACTACGGAAGCCTGTTTGTGGCTTCAACATAAATCAAGGATATCGTCCGCAGACCGTGTGTATGCAACAAATTCCAGGATTGTCTCAAACAGTTTGTGTCCGAGTTGGCCCATGAGTAGGTCTGCAAGTACTGACCCTCGAGGACTCACTGTTCCAACACCGTCCGCTTGTTCGTAACACGTGCCATTGAACAAGAATTGCCCGTTTGAGATATACAGTCTAAAAGTGCGCAGACGCCAACTAAAGCTAATCCTTGTATTTTGTATAACACCAATGAAAACATTTGTTGAAAGTGATTCGATATCAAAAGAAGCCATTACGTTCAGTCAGTTGGAAGAAGTTTGGAAACGATTGAGGAGTTATTGTTTCGCTAAGTTTTGTTAATAATAATGCTAGTAATAGTTCAGCTCAATACATTCTCTGTGCCTAGCTGTTGTGCCACCCACGGAAAGCACGAGGACTGATCTACTGTCAGGTTGGCAGAAGCAATCGAATCCCGGACTTTCTGGTCACCAAGTTCACTCCTTAACCACTGAGCCGTCCCAAGTTATCGGTAGATTTATAGCTGGGTAACCTTTCACTCTTGACAAAATACCCATCAGACCAGGTGAATAAGCTATTAGGTTGGCCGACTTCTAGGGTGGATGTAGAACTAATCAGCGAGATCTCTTTCAACTTGCATACTAGATCAGTATTAAATGTTCGCTAAAGGTTTTTTTTAAGCAGTGTGGGTTCCTAAATCCTACGGCTTGGGGGAATGAAAATCTTTCTGAGTCCTTGATCTTCTAGTTCAGAGCACTTCAATTGATAATTCCCTTGGATGTCATTGGAAAATCTTTTGGGGTTGTGTGGGTTAGAGGGGAAGATGATATGTGAAATTTCGGTCAGCGTAGGCTATGTAGTTTAGACCTAGCTATTTCTGGTGATTCCTCCTCTTAACTGATAACCGTCCACCGCCACTTTTCAGCTTGAATGATCTAGAACCGCTCTCCACATGCTCGCTAATTCTACGCCTTCTATTCACACTAGGATATTTGGCGATTTCTACCATCTTGACTATCGTTCGCTGTGGTGTAGATCATAGTTCCTGTCTCAAAATTTCAAAATTTTCCAAGTTTATTTTGTATTCCGTGTCTAGTTCATTTTGCGCCATTGGTAGTTCTTCCACTGGCGCTTGATATTTATCTACATTTGTTGGCGACCCTTTTAGTTTTCCCTTGTGCTACCCTATTCCGATGTGAGGTTCTGTAGCCGCCTGTCCTATGTAAATCTTGGTTCAATCGTTGCACTCGATTTTGCAAAAAGTTCTTAGTTCTGTCTACCGGCAGGTGGGTCTTTCAACTGCACCAGTTCAGAGCGCAGTGTTTCTGTTCTGGAATGCTACTCCTATGTTAGTTGTGTTTAGGATTCTTCGAATGACTTCAGATATCCCTGGTTCGTGTGGAATAACAACATTTCCAGTTCATTCTCTGTTGGGTTTCGCCAGCTCAATCAAACCAGTTGGATATCCACTTCCTCGAAGTCTGTTCTTTACTTTAGTTTGAAATGCTGTCCTATCAGCCTCTTCTGTACCCAGAGCTCTTACTCGGTGAAATATTGACGAGGCAGCTTTCACGAATACCGCTTTAGGATGGGCAAACAAATAACTCAAACTCCTCCTAGTGTCAGTTGGCCTCCGGCACACTGATTTTTAGTTTTCCACCGACCATATGTTTCATACCGTTTAAGAATGCTGATGTTTCAGAAGTTGACTCCCTCCACGACGAAGTTATTTTCGGTGAGTACAGAAGTAGGCCAAAGCGTTCTTTTCAAAATTCCCCGTAGAGATTATTTCCCAAGCCAGGAGCGTTGGAGATCCGATTGCTAGGTTGTGTTCTTGAGCGTAAGCCATGGAGCCAAAAACGAGGTGATTGAGTTTCAGGCATGCTTTTCTCCCTTCCACTATTTCATCTACGATGAGTTGCGTCTATTCTGGGAGTGCGGTTTCTGCTTGGCTATTCATCTATCGGCGCATTCATATATAATGAATTGACGTTGAAACCCATAGGTATGTTATCTGGCTCCACTGTGAAACTCGCGACTTTGCTGGCTAGGTTGTATGAATTGTTAATATAAATGCTTGATTTTCCGGTATGGGTTTTAGGATACCTGCCAACCATCTGGCCAGCTCATGGGATGTGAAGCCTAATCCCCCCCCATGAGGTTAGCTGCATCCACTTAAGTAACATGATCATGCTACTTACACTGTGCTGTGACACCTGGCTGAACTCAATCTCTGGTTGAACACGGAAAATGCAAGTTTGATACCCTTTGGTGACACAATATCTGTCAGTTACATAATATCGCGTACAGGAAACCGGTCCCATATTTACCACCAAACCTTTAGATGTCAACCAATTCTTCAGAATGTGGCCTATAAACCATGTCATCTATCCCACTAGTCACGATGGCAAAGTAGCAAAAACGGTTTAAATTAGGAAAGTGGAAAGTTGGGAAAACGAACTTCGAGCGGCCGTTTTAGAGATAAACGGCGCATCGCATCGTCCGGTGTAATGCAAAAGTGCCGAATTCGCAATTCTACGGGTGCTTCAAATATTGTCTTACTTTAGGTCTAGCATGGACATAAAATCGGCACACACGGCTCAGCCAAGCAGTCAATGGCGGCCCCCATCCCCGGTCACAGCTATCGCTTTTACTGCGTAGATCTTCAGTTTTCCGCTTCATCAAACCGATTTGCCGTCTACTAACTGATTACCTCATCACCTCCAATGCCCAACCATAACTCCTCTGCTCCTTCATTTTTCGGTGGTCGAAGTTGTGCCTACGTATCCCTGGTTTAGAGCTGATGAATTCAAGTTAATTTATGGTCTCGAAAAATCCTTCCTCACACTTTACGCAAGTGGATATCAACTGAAGTTCATTATTCCGGCGGAGAGAAGTAAGCGCTGGCTTGTGTATGGGCATTTGAAAAGTCCGACACACGAGGCAGCTGGTGTTGGACTTGCATTCCATCGGATGCCAGCATCACTGACAAAGTAAATGGTACAATTTCTGGAACCCGTTCAACTTTCTCTCAACGTAGGCACCTCTGGGTTCGGATTGACATTAACCCGTTAGTGAAGGGTAAGGTCTAACGCATGGTAATGCGTTGCTTGTTGTGAAGCCTGGCTACTGTTCTCTGAGGACAAAGGAAAACTGCTGGTGTTCGACCATCGGTGCATTCGAAGCACTGTGCGTGTCATCGGAGTGTCGGAGTGAAGATGCCGAAAAGTAGCAGTCGGTTTTGCAACAAATCAGCTGCTTGTCCAACCGGTAACTTGATTCGACTGCACCAACGAGGGTCGCTCGGTCGTGTGCTTTGTATGCGAGGCTATCCGTTACTCTGCCGTGCCCTGTTTGCTGAAGCAGGTTCGGATTAGAATATACCACAAGGTGGGAAACGCATAACTTAGAGACGCCGCATGAATAACATAGCACTAGGTCTTGGTCTTCTGTGACCTGTCTTCTTAAGGCACTCACCAATATGGCGATATCACGCAACCAGTAGAGTTTTTGTATGTCATCTCTTACTCATGATTCTCGACTCAGTGCTCTTTCTTTTCTCCTGTCTTCCATCACTCTTCATCTTACCTTATCTACTGCCATGGTGTCCCTATGCGGACCACCACAGCCTTGAGGCCAGGCCTTTGTGCTAAAGGATTTGGTTGAGGATCCACATCCTTCTCCTGTCTAGGTTTGTAGGCCCTGGCAATATCTCAGCCCACGTCCAAATGTGGAACACATGTCATACCGGCCGTCGGATAGCAACGCCAGCCGGATGGCCTCATTAGTTGCATACGGCGAAAATATTCGACTCCCGAGGTCTCCTCTCCCTCTTCACTGTTGTCCCGCCTAATAATCACCAATCTCTGATCTCAACCGTAGAAACCTCAGCCAGGTACCCAGGGAGATGACCGATTGCACGCCGTCGCTTACATTTACCGTTCCTTGTTCAATAATCACACCTCGTTCTTCGGTTTTTATTACGGTCTTTAGTGTCCTAGCGCCTTAGCAAACTGGCCAACAAGCTATTCCTGCGCGCAATCTTCAACATTTGCTGTACTTCTGAAACTCGAATACAAGACGCATGTATCATAAGTGAGCTGACGATACTTTCGCTACCTACTTACTGTCGACTGTGAACGTCACTTGGTTCTCCAACTACTACACCTGGTTGTCCCGATCTAAAGCTGCCACCTTGACGTGGTGCTCGGGCCTGAGTGCTGCAATGGTCCCGCTGGCCACACTGGCTGGAACGTCGTTCCACAAGTTGCAACCAGATCACGAAGGTCAAAGCGGAGCAATCAGACCAAGAGCAGCGAGACTCCCTACTATGAGTAATCGTAGCGCGAGGCGGTCTGGGGTAAAGTCGTACTGTCCTCTGCGCTGTGTGAGGGCAGTAAGCTTTTTCTTTTAGGCGACCAGCATGTCCGTAGTTGTGGAAGTAGTAATGCTGTCTTCCACCGAAAAAGGACGGGGTATAAAAGGTCGGCCTTAAATCTGCACACTCTGATCGTCCAACGGTTGACCGTGACCGCCGGCGCATTATTCAATACGGTCGAAATGCTTTTGAATCCAAGGAGTCTGGTGCTGCTCAAAAGGCACCTGCTGTGCGTAGCCGCATCAGGAGTGAGACTGTAATGCCTTACTCCCTGCACCCTCCAGTTTGGCCGGCCCCTTGTGGCCGAACAGGTCAGAAAACTGAGTCATTGGCCCCTGGCAGGATCCTCAAGGAAAACCCTAGTACCTACTGCCCCGCGGATCAGAACTTTTAATACAGAGGGGGTGCCTCAACTAAACCCTCTTCTTTGGCGTGGGCAGCCCGGGAGTATCATTTGGCCGCACAGATCCTTGTCCGCCGATGTCCCTCCCCAACCCCTTCCTATCACGCACGCAAAATTTGCTGGGTCATTTGATTGTCAGTTATCTAACCAAGGTGATTTACGCACCTTGCTGCCAATTAAGGGTAAATAAAATAATTTGCTAAATCCACGGAGCCCTTTCTACATAGGAGGTTTCCACGTCCGTCCTCTATCAAATTGGTAAACAGGCAATGCTTATCCAAACCTTATACTCACTTAAAGCTGATCTATCCTGTCCCCTAAACACGCATACAAGACCAAAGCGTGATCATGCATCCTAAAACGCCAAAAGACGAATTCAGTTCTTTCACATTTCACTCCGGTGACCCAGAAGCGATGACTCATGGAATATATGGCTTGGGAGTTGCACTCAGCCCTAGAACTGAACGCGCTTTGCTGGATTGGATTGCAGTGAACAGTCGTCTTTGCTTCGTTTGGTTATCCGACTTGATCAAGCTCAGTGCTACTTGCGATTACAAACTGTGCCTGTCTAGAGTATCCACATATGCTCTAACGGATTGCGCCTCTTACACTGAGGACAATACTTTCTATCGAGAGTTATCCGGGTTCATTCGTCAAGCAAGAAACACAGATTGTTATCCTTGTGGGCGACATGGGTGCCCAAGTCGGTTGTCTGAGCCCCATGGAATCACAACTGGGTGATCTATTCGGAGTCGATGCTCAGTGCCTAGGCAACGGAGAGTGACTCCTCCAGTTGTGTCCAAACATGTCCTCATATTTTTCGAGCCGACTTTCGGAAGTTCGTCTAGATGCAGCATAGAAATTGCATAGAATCGCAACGTTGGCTATGAAAGGATATGGAGGTTTATTTGTTTTTGTCGTATTCGCTGCTCATCCGAGTTTCAACTGGCCCCCTTTGAGCTTCCTCGAACTGCTTCTGTCGCGTTTGTAAGATTGCTTGAAGTTGCTTCGCCCACACTGACATTGTGGGTTGGGGTCGTCTCCACTTGCTTTACTCCGCAACTCCAATGTTGGTTTTTGGCTTGCTGTCCCGTTCGCTATGGTCTATCACGAGGCAGGATTGCTTGAGACAACCTTTTATGGATATTAAGTAAAGTTGTTACAGTCGTGTTTATAAAGTGGTCAAAGGATTTTCCTCTAGGCCAAGCCAGAATCCGAGCTCATCGGCAGCGCATTTTCTTGGCTGTATCGGTACTAGAACGGGGCTAATGAGTTACTGTTACCCCATCAGCGCACACTGGAGAGCCTGAGTTATCACTTTGAGCAGGTCCGCACTTTTGGCTGGTTCGCCAGATGTCTTAACAGATTAGCCCCTTAGAGGATTTCCATTTCACTTAGCTCTTGATACCTGCTCGACAATATTTTCGGATAAGTACTTGCGGAATACTTGGAATCCGTTTGAACAGTCCCTCTTCCGTCCTGGCGTGATTAGTCTTTTTTGTCCATAGGAAAAGGACCACTGACACAAGGGTGATGTGGACAGCGATTCTACTGGCATCACAACCACTTGAAACTAGTTCTGGTTGTTGCCTACTTCCGATAGTCTTAGAATCCAACTATCTTGCCTGTAAATACAAGCGACAGATTTTCAATATTTGCAAAGGAACTGGGTTTTAAGTCAAGACTATTTGTTTATATCAGAATTGGTCTCACTTGTACACAAACTAATTCACCTTTCAGCACACTGTTTGTACCAGAATTAGCCAGTAAACTGTGTGTGGAGTTTATCCTTGTTTATTCGTGATTACCCGTTTATTTACTGAATTCTTAGGGCCTACTTACCGAAGCCGACCATGGATCCACTCCACTTCTCATGGATCTTTTCAGCGAGAGGTTTTGTTCCGCCGTCCAGGTTTTGCCCAATGCTAACTCCCTTTTAGCGGATGAAATCTTGCCTTCACTCTCGTCTATGTTGCCTGCTTCATGTAAGTTGCAAACGACTCTTGTTTCATTTGTTCTCACTTTCGCTAGTCATTCTATCTCCAATTACTGCTTCCAAGCCAATACTAAGGCTATATCATCACAAGAAACTTGTGCCCAAGTTTCAGGGGAGGTGTGCGTTGTTGATTCCTTTACTTATGGTGTCAGTCTCCATCTGCTTGGTTTATTCACAAACCCGGCAATATCAGGATCCCATTTTGGTGGCTTGGATTAAGACGGGTTGAGAGTACGTGGCAGCAAGAGTTTTCAAGCAGTAACCGTACTTTTCCACGCGAGATAAATGGCTTTTCACCTATTTATCTTCTTACATATGGTGCCGCTACCTTCTTTCTACCTGTACCACTTTTATTCATTTACCTGTTTTCCTCCTGATTGATCATGCAGTTAGACCAGCTAGCTCAATAAGTGTCCAATGGTTAGCGTGACCGTTGTCATGCACGTGATTTCAGGTTGATTTCGGTCATGATGCACCAGTTTCGCGACTAAGATTACTGGGTTCATCATGTGATTCTATTTCGCGATCTGCTCTCTCTCTCTCGCTGAACATCAGCTAGTCCGTCCAGTTTAAAGCGTTTTGTCCCTCAGCAGCATATTGATCTATACTGGAATATGCTCACATAGGATGTGCAATCTCTGCTACCAGGTTGGTGGATGGATAATGGTCTGAAAAACAGCAGTCTGCCCCTAATCTCACCTATTTTGGATTGGGGACTTTTCTGAAGCCTTACGTCAACCATTGCCGTCAATATTTGGTTGAGGAATCATGTCCAAGTTTGAATCTCTTCACCCATACACACTCGTGACGCACGTCAATACGAGTGATCTCACACTACATGGGCATTCGCCTGCAGGGTTACCTTAGTCACTGAATACGGTAGAGTTTATAAGGAAAACCTTCTTACTACTTATACTCCTCATTTTCCTCATTACTATCTTAAGTCTTCTCTTCTGCTCCGGTCAACCACGACCACTAACCCTTGTTTCACGACTGACGGAGAAATTAAACTTCCGTGGAGAAGAACACGGATCGTTGAACTGTACACAGACAATCACGGGGTGTCACGTCTTTAAATGGTTGCCGCCTTCAATTGCGTTAATCATCGACTGATGAAAAATCGATAACTAAGACACCTCTATGTGACCATTCGTCAGGTGTAATCGGGCCGTCGATTTAACTTACCTGTACAGCACTCTTTTCGTGAGAACTCGAATACTCGCGCTTCATCTGATATGCAATGATTGTGCAGCCTGGCTGAGTACATAAATGCGAAAACTGCCTGCTACCTCTCTTCGTCAATCTTCTCTGTATCTTGTCCTCTTCGTATCCATAATAGGTTTCAACAGAAGCGCACTTGCCCTGGGCATGTGATTCAGAATGGTTCTAGAGAACTAAATAAACAACAATATATTACATGCCGACTGTGGTTGAACGAGCAGTGAATTGTCCATGGAGGGAACGCTCGACGGAAAATCGACTTGCACAAATGGTGCATAATAAGGTTTGTTTTCTTCACAAAAATTATCTGTGGATGACCAGGGGAGACCATAACGTCCAATTGGGTGGATAGACATGGCAACAATCGGATGGACTGAAATGTTAGATATAATCAAGATCGCTACATGAACAGACAATATTTCGTCTAGTTCACTTCTTTGGACCACTGAATCACACTCAGGACTAGGCTATTCAACTGATTTTGTGACCCACTTCACTCGATTGGGCCCAGTGGAGCAAAAGCTCATAGAATTTTTACCGTTTCAAATTCGGCTGAACTAATTAAGACTTCAAGAGCAGGGAAAACAATCGCTCTGCTGTTACGCATGGTTCACTGATTGGTTCTCATCATGTAAAACAAACCACTGAGATGATTTTCAAATATTTCCTTTCCAAGTGTGTAAACACAGGATACCGGCGTGAAAATAGGACAGCCAGTGCGACCCAAAATCAGGAATGGTATTGCAGTGCAATCACACCGGTCGAATTGCACCATCCCGATACGGCTGAATAACGCTCAGGCGTCGGTCACGAGTTCGGAATGTGACGGGTGGCTATCCTAGTCAGAATGAAACAACAAACCGCATAGTCGCTGAATTAAGCGATGATACGCATATTTTGAAAACGAAAAACATAATTTAACTGCTGGATCAGTATCTTGCTGATCTGGACAGCAGCGAATGTACGTCCATATAAGCGGAACACGTGTCCCCGCGCTGGACAAGGCGGAGACACTGTGCATGCATGCGTAGGCTTAGTCAAATTGTCCGAACACCGCAACTAATTTGATTAGCGGCGGCACTGTGGGTCAGATGCATACTGTACACACTGCACGACCTCACCAGTTCCCACAATAACGATCGGGACAATTGGACAGGTTATACAACTGTCGTATTTTTTAATCTTGCGTTTGTTGTATTGTTGTTGTTACCGACTGAATAGGGAAACAATACATCGACGATACGTAGATGATATTTCTATGCGAGTATCAAACAACTCCGAAATGGGCGTTCTCCTGAACGATAACCAAGCGCATCCCTCCATTCATTTTAATTTTGGAATCTGGTGACAACGCACCCCATTTCTTGGACGTTAAATTAGTCAGACAATCCAGGGTTTCAATTCAGGGATCTGTCTACAAAAGCCCGTGTGGACGGAACAGTTTTGCGCCACTGAGGCAGATACGAACCCTGATTTCCACTTTAACGAACCGAGCGAGGCGAATCCGGTCTGTAATTACACTGGACTCTAAACTGAAGCACATTGCTAACTTACTCAGAGCCAACGGTTATCCAGAGATACTTGTAGCCAAGAATATGTCTGAACGTCCTGTTCAACCGTCTGTCACAACCATTTCAAAGAAGCCAGTCTACTTGAGTTTACCCTATGAAGGCGATCTGTTGGCAGTTTAGTTCTCATTAGAGCTCATCAGTAGTGCATGTCCTTGAGCATGCCCGGGTTTGAACTCCAGCGAGGCGAGCGTGTTGCGACTACTCCACCTGCGCACGCTGGACGCATTTGGATTGTCACGTCTGAACAGGCGAACGTGACATCGTTGGTAATTGATCAGGTGGCTGTTGATCTGTTCGCCGAGCTTGGCAATTGATTTGCAAACGTTTCGTCACCATTCGAGGAGACATCTGGTGACGAAACGTTTGCAAATCAATTGCCAAGCTCGGCGAACAGATCAACAGCCACCTGATCAATTACCAACTAATGCACCCGAGCTACCAATATTCCAACAAATTACGAACGTGACATCGGTCGCATAATCAATCCGAACGAGTCGTTTCACGTTATCTTCAGAGTACCTAATAGATTGCCGGTATCAATCTATCGACGTCGCTTGAGTACAGCCGAAGGAGTCGCGGTACGATTGCAAAATCCAGTACTTTATTGTCAAAAACATTTCGTACGGGCGCCGTCTCTGCTTTGGTCATGTCACAAATATCGATTAAACCAGTTGCTCAACGGTCCTCCAGACCATCTCACAGCACCCCATTGGATGCGACTTGGGTCTCACTGACAGCAAATCGTCTGTTTCCGTGTTTTCTAATTTAGTAACCAATCTTAGCTGTTCATTTCATTATTTACCCCCTATTGCAGCCATTAGATATGCGCTGACCTGACGACGAGATCCCGAAAACACTAATGTTCGTCACTGTGTCCTTGTTGAAACTATGGGAACATTCAAGCAAATTAAAAATTCGCAAAGCTTCTCCCATTGCCAACAGTCTATAAGTAGCTCAGAGGAAGAATAAAATTTACCCGATGAGTGAAACTTCCATCTGAGAAGCCATCAATCAAGGAGGCATTCAACATGTAACCACATGATATGGATTCCGTGACTGAATGTCGAGTGACGATATATCATAAGTGCAAACTAATCACGCTCCTGAAGTACAATGTTTCCAGCTGCTACAGTTTCGTTCACCGAAGATGAGGAAAACACGGGGAGGACAGCCAGACGTTAAATGGTTCTGTTTGTCCGCTTTAGCATAGACTGAGAAGGCTACACATTCGTGACAATAGCTGTGATTCAGGATTGCTGTTGGCTGCGTGACACAGCCGTGTCTGTCAGAGTCAATGACCGTTGGTTTGCGTCATCGCGAGTTGAGGACTGGTAAGTTGTGAGTTGACTGGTAGGGAATTTTATGCTCCGTTACCAACCCATGGACTGTCCACCCTCGGATCGCCTCCTACAGATGCATGACCGTCCGAAAAAGATCCTACGGAAAGCACGGTCCTCTGGATTACAAAGTATATGGACTATGGAGTGTGACAGTTGGTCTATCGAAGGAGTTACGTCTCCTGAAGACCATGCGGCATACCTCATCATGACCGATCCGGTTTTCCAACCAGACCCGCGCAACTTTTTGGAGACGCCGATGGTCAAACACGAAGGGCCTTCGAATGCCTGCGCGCGGCGGCCACTTCTATGATCCATAAAGTACGACATATTGAACCGCAGCAGTATGCACTCTACCCTTATGTGTGTGCTCTAACCTTGACTCTACCTTGACTAATCGTAGTGTACTCGAAAGACCTGATGTTACGTTCAAGTGAGACTTTTCGAGATGCTCAACTAAGCTGTTACAAGCTATTGGACAGGAAAGCAAACTTCTCATATGCACACAGTTTTCGAAAACTAAACATTCTCACCCGTCTTCTTGAACTTTTATGGATATTCATTGACTATTGCACAATTGTAAACGAACACAGCAAAGCAGTCCACAGGTTCCATAATAAACTTCACCTTCCATCAGACGTCTCAGCAGTAGTGTACGCCGTTACACTGGTAATAGTAGAACACATTCGAACGAGAAGCTGTCGATAAATTACACCGCATAATGAAGGAAACAGACGACTAAGCCAAGCTACTACCTGGTATTCCAGTGTATTTCTCTTTCCAAAACAAGCTTCTTCTGGTTCTTGGTGTTCGGTGACGCATTTGTCACATTCGGTAAACGATGCTTTAGCAGCCGGCACCAATGCACGGTTTGTGGTCTGAAAAGCAGCTAAACTGAGCTGTTCTTTTCTAGACTGTTTTCGAACTATCAATGCCCCCCCCCCAGACTGGTGACAAGCACACCTAATTGTGTACCTAAACGCAGCTTTTTTGTTGACGTTGCCACCTACAAGACAAAAAGCCTCATTGGGTAATGTATTGACAGATGAACTTTTCTTTGCATTCTATAAAGAACTAAATTTTATTCTTATATGATGTGAACTGTCAAAAGTGAACGAATTTATGTGTAGGATAGGTCTTCAAACCAGGCCCCTTAGTTTCAAGTAAAGGATAACGTCACATTCAACCACTCATTAAAACACCATACTGAAAACTAACAGAGCCTTGTGATTGGTACATTTTAAACTGGACAGGCATTTGTTGTCCACGTACTACTTGCTGGATCTATAAGCTCTGGAAAACAGTCGTATTGCGCTTACCCAGCTGATTGTTTTTCTCGAGTCATTATACGCAAGTTAGCTAACTATCCCCGCCAGTGGCACGTTTCCGCTCTGTTCGTCTGGTTCTCTAATTTTGCAGGGATAGTTGTAACCTTCCAGTCGTTTGCGATGAAAAGTGGTGACTCTGGGATAGTGATAAGGTATTTCGTATTATGGGATAAGTGCTCCCTGCTGCGTTCCACTGAGTACTCCAAACGCGTTCCCCCCGGAGGCTCTTTATGTGGGACAATTGCAGCCAACTTCACATGCTCGATGATGAAGATTGTGGTTAGGTCGCACAGCGTGAAACCTCACCGCAACGTCGGTTTGCATGACTGATTGAAGCAAACGATGAACGCGTTTGATATGCCAACAGGATAGTTTCAAGGTGGTCCGTTACTAGCTTATAATTTACTTCCGTCAGTAATCGATCTACCGTATGTTTCATTAATAAAATTGTTTTTTTCCTACATGTTAGATGTTTGTTTCCACCATTTTCCCCCTTGTTTTTTTTTGTTTTCTGCTCATAATAGTACCGGAAACGACAGCCTTCTACGGCTCCCCACGACTTTTGATCCTGCTTTTGCGCGCGTTGATCCGCTTTGCGCCTGAACCTCGTCCAATTTCTTCTATGAGCGATGTGGATGGGATTGTCCACCATCCCGACGATGTCGATCTTTGGACACGTTGCGCAACCCAGTTATCATCTCGATTATTTTTAGCCGTTCAGAGCTGCAGTTCTAAACAGCTAGAGGCAAGTTGCACTCGCCGCCCACTGGGCCTTCCATTGTATTGAAGTGACCTTCCGTCTGAAACGCCGTCCGAAACCGGCCTACTAAGTTCAAACCGAATAATTATGAACCCTTTTTTATGGCTGATGTTTGTGGATTAAAGGTGTACTTCGTTAAGTTATTTATCGGTTCTAGAAAAGGGTAGCCATGATAGGAATACAGTACCCCGTGTTCCACCAAAAAAGCAAGGAGACAGTTGGGGTTATGTTCTATGAAGTTTGTCTCTCCCAGAAACACCACCTTGAAGGGACCGTCAAAAAGTGGTCCGTTCTAGGTCCCACAATTCTAAGAAAGTCCCACGGAACCAGCGAAAAAAGTCTCATTGGAGGGATACTATCAACGATGCATATCCCTTTTTAAAAATTCGGCAATACTTCCCTGAACTTTGGTTCATAGAAGTTGCTGTTTATGTGAATTCCTCTGTGAAAGTGTCACCATCCTGCGGGTAATATTCTGTCCATATCGCCATATCCTTGGCATGGTGAACAATATTGTTGATTCTCCCTTCGTATCCCTTAAATATTTTGCGACTCTTACCGATGCATTCGATATCACTTGTTCGTAAGATGACGCAAATTGATAGCCTGACTCATGCATGCCATCCTCCATCTCCATACATCCTAATTTAAAACCGGTTAGATGCAAAAGGTGGTCCAACACCTCTATTTTAGGTCCTATTCACTCACACACTGTATTAAAGGTGCGATTGTGTCGCCATCGTTCGATTTTTAGGCCTTACGCACCTCTTAGTTTGGGGTGCCGATGTCCTCGTTTTGATTGTCGCAGCCATGGAGAGTCTATGATGTGTTGCTTTTCGACACCCGTGAGCACTCTGCAACCTAATGCGAGTTGTGCTATCTTTCTTATCCTTTAGATATTTTCACATTGAAATAATGATACTGTACGTCGATATGTGGTTTTCGATCTTAGTAGCCTCTCTTCGACGAGTGGTTTCTCAACTCAGAAAAAATCTTCTCACCTTCAGTATTCACTCTCTTTCAGCGGGACCGTCAGCTACTGATAAAAGAAACACTTGCTATTTTACCGGCACGGGTGTCATGTTCAGGTGAGTTTAGCCTGCATTTTTTTGTTAACTTGAAAAAATGACTACAGTAAAACCTCTCAGTTGGGGATACATATGTTGATAACCACAATGTCCCGTAGTTCGGAATGCCCTTTCTACAAACGTTTTGTGGACATACTCCCGATACACAGTAACAATTCATGAAGTTACCCTGAGTGTACATGACATGTTAAAGAGGAAAAAACAAAAGAAACGAATTTGTTAGCATTTCTACCAATCGGCCAAAGGCTTCTAGTTTTCAAAGAATTGAACAGTTGCTGTCATATTTGTTGTAATATGCTCAGTGACAGTTCTCCGTCATCGTCGTATTCCCTCTGGAAACTTGGTAAACCCAGTAGCTCTTGGTGACTCGCTTTTCTGATCTCCCCACACCCTTCAGCGTAAGGTTTCGAAAAATTGCACACCATTGCGTGAGATCCAGTCAAATGAATCGCGGCCATACTACCCAGTAAAATGACGACGGTTACTGCGTTTCCTTTGCCGCATAACAGCTGACCCCAAATGTCATAATGAAATCTGAATCACCAAGCCAGTCATTCGTGACCGTGAACTTAGTGTATCTCTTTTCCCTTGGTAACTCTACCGCCATCTTGTGCAGAAACCTGCCCGGAATTGTAGCTGTTGTTGCGCGCTTATGTAGAAGATATTTTCTTGAGTTCCATATTTGGACTTCCATACTTATTCATGTTCTAACATGCTGTAGTCATGTGTGTACCTTGCTGAGCTTTACGCTCCGAAGATACATGGTTCCACTCACCCTAGCCAGCATATTGCGGCTCTTGAATTTATTGACCCGCATCCGCTTTGCAATATTTGATATTGATGAACTACCTGTTTTCATTCTAACAGTCTACCGTCACCATACAGGTTTAAATGTTTGCAATTCTAATTTTTGCAATCCTTTGCTTACTTGGTTACTAGCTGATCCTAGGACAAACTCAGGGGTCCGTGTTTAGACCTTGACTATTGGTACACCACCGTTTTGCCAGTCTCAGCACCACTAGCTCCGGCTTCAGATTAATGTTGGTCAGGCAAGTTATCATCTTTCTGATAAAAAATCATCTGTAGGAGGAACCCAAACACCGCGCTATGCATGTCCCTGAAGAACCCGAGCACCTACAAAATACTCGGTAACAAACATCTTCGGTTCGTGTTCAGAAGCGCGCTGTTGGGCGCATATTCTCATGAGTCCATAGACGGGGATAGCTAACTGCAGCAAACTCATTGTGGTTAGGCTTGTTCGAACTTAGCCGAGTAATGCTGCTTGTTGTCGCGACATCTGCATGCTGGTGTAGGAAGCTCGAGGAGCACCAGTACTGGTTAGACGGCTGAGGAGACGCAAGCAATGTTATCGATGTGGTTTTGACGAGCAAAACTGATGTAGCAAAAACAAAAGCTGTTGCAACAGTAAAGATCACCGACCAGGTACTCATAGTGTTACCGTATGGGCGATGCGTTTACGATGTCAATGAGGCTGCCAATCGGTTCATTCCAATTACCTGCGAGGTGTGGCCCGTGGCGGAAAAGTACATTCGGGAACTTGTTGCGAAATTTCGATGCCAATGCCGAAGGTCACATCCGGTTAGCAGCACGTACGTTAACACACACGCAGACTATTCCAAGCACAACCACGGACGCTACGCACCATGGTGATGTACTGATAAGGTCAGATCGTGTGGAACAGAAATGTTTGCGATTAAACTGCCTAGTTCAGTTAACACACCGACGTCCACATTACCATCAGAAAGTATCTTACTGTGTAGGTATTTTGGCACCCACGTCCCTGGGTCGTATTTTTCTTTCTGGGTAGCGGGGCCGGTAGGTAGTGCTATTACTGTCCATCTGCGATTCCTGGTGGCCTCTTCATGGAGGCAGCTGCTGCAACACCAAACAATTTCATTGCTGATAGAGATGAGTCCAACCACTGCTGTTTGGTTTCAAGAGGATTGTCCCCCCGCCACACTACGTCCGAAGTGTAAGTAAAATTCGGAATTCGATGGATCCAAAGGGGCGGGCCTAACGACCAGTTGCCCAGGTCACCTAAATTAGGTCCTATAGACTTTTCTCCTTCGGAGTATTTGTACCAGTAGGAGAAGGTTGTCCAAGGGTTTATGCAACGCTGGCAAACGTTAGGAATGTGTAGTGCATTGAGATTGTACTAATGTGAGCACGATATATCAGCGAAATATCCTCCTTAAACAGGTCTTCGGGATGATACTTCAAAAAAAATTATGAAAGAGAGACTAGTTTACTGTTTTAATCTCTCTGCAGGTGTCCCCTCAACCTGAATGCCCACATAAGTTGGAAGATGGGATTCCTGAACAGTTATTTTTATAGTAAAATGCTTTGGTAGTGCCTCCTTGCCGTCAGCCAGCATAACGGTTAAACGACGTGTTGGCTGCCCGTTAAGTAGTAGCCGGACAGCTTGAGCAACAGGACACTCTCTAAGGAGTCGTTTATGTTCATCCAAGAGGGTGCCTTCATCTTGATTGCACACTTTTCCCGCTTGTCGGACTGTAAATCATCAATCATCAAATCAGACCGCGAACTCTAAATGCATGGTTGTATTCGGCTCCACAATGAGCGTAGTATGCGAAACGCAGATAATGCTTGTTTGCAACAAAGAACCTACATATTTTTGAGCCACCACTCAAAGAAGCTGCGCCAAATGAGTTTAATAGCAGTGTCGGTTTGGCAAGTGCGGAACTCATATGGTATCATGTTGCATACTGAGAGAGCGCGGACTTCCAAGAAGGGCGAAACCGGTCGTGGGCTGTCGAGGAGTTTTCAGCAACCCTATGAGCGGTGTATTACGTCTGTCCAATAAGACCAGTTCATTGATCCAAACGACAATCAACCGTGAGCTGCATGCTCTATGCGCATAGGTTCAACCGATAATAGACCTTCATTCGGATTGATGGACTTTGCTCTCGGTATGAGCAAAATATTAATTCGTTTTATCAATGTATTAATGTCGTTGGCGGGTAAAGAAATCATTTATGCCCACAGAGATGCTAGAATAAACATCGGATGCACTACAGTGAAACTTTGTTCATTAAAATTTTCGGTGATCAGCTTGCAGCCGAGCACACTACTCATAAGATTACATAGGACTCTTTGACAGTCGACCGTCGAACATCGTACTAACTGAAACACGAGGCCACCAGTTGAAGAATATCATAAACGAAGGATTCAGCTGGGATTCAGTTGAGTCTCCTGTTAGAACCAAATCAGTGTGAAAATGAGTGTATTTCGCGAAACACGTCCAATTTAGCTTCAAGTGGAACGTGGGGTTGAGGGAAATGCGAGTACTATGCCGACATCTTGAGGCTGTTGAAGAGTTTTCATCAACTTCATGAGTAGTATTCCATCAAGAGAATATACTGCGATATCTCGAGCATCGAGCCAACCGAAACATGAGGTGGCCCTTGTCCACCACATTCATTTGAAGAATATCAAACGAGGTATTCAAATGAGTCGTTCGTTAGGACCGACTTAGTTTGCAAATAAGTGTATTTCACGAAAAATGCTGTTTATTTACAGTTTGAAGCGTGAGGTGAGAGGTCCAAATTTGTGTCTGAGTTTACACGGTTTGATAACAAGAGCAGAAATCCATATTGGCCGAATGCAAACGACTTTTGTCGTCAAGTGATGTACCTGCAGTTACAGGTGAAACTTTTTCCAAAGTTTCACATATTCAACTCACTTATTTTTGGAACAGTTTTTCACGACCTATGTATACTTTTACAGAGAACTTATTCACTATTTTCTTTGAAGCATCGTGATTCGGTCGTTGAAATCTTCCTTCCACAGTTAAGCAAAGCAAAGTTTTTGGCAGTTCAAAGTGAATTTTCAGCATACAGTGCTTTCAGCGTATATACTACACTCAATGTACTTTTAAAGGTTAAACTTGCCAATGGACGCTCTACATGAATAGGTGAGACGCTAGGTCATTACGCATGTTAGTGGGATCAACCGGGAAAAAAGCTTACTTACTGAATTACAGTAAGTGAATGTCCTGGTGGATAAAATTTTGTACTTGGAACTGGGTAAGGGTAGACTCGGTTTTAGTGAGTTACTTGTAAGGAGCGCAGAAAACCTCTCAGAGAACTGTCGGTTGAACTTAGGACAAGCATCAAAATGTTTTCTTCGAAGTCAGTGCAGGTATTCTTGGGGACTCCACTCCACCTAGAAGAGTGTTTTAGATATTAGGACGGTCTTTCTCAAGGAGTCTCTGGATGGCCACAGGGCACCAACAATCCCCGTGGGGAAAACTGCGAGCAATAAAAACAGAAAGCATCCTGCGTCTCATGAAAAGCTACGTCTAAATCTGTTGGCAGTGTGAGGATATCTGGGGATTTTGGTGTAGATTTCGTCCTGTAAGTGAAGCCAATTTGTGCTGAAAAGCCGAGAAGCGCTCCACAGCTGTTTCCTCCTTCTTTGGAATCATCAGCAGTGCGCATCTCGCGAAACTCCAGAGAATCTCGAACTCGCGACCTCCTGACTAGTGGTTTGAATACTTAAGCATTCGGCCACTAGCGGCTGATCAGCAGTGTGATTACCTCGCCGCTCATCCTTCAATCACGCGATCCTCATCAAGTGGTCACACGTGTTGACCGGCCGCTCGGATGGAAGTTTCACACATTGGGTGAATTTTATCCAAACTGCCAACAATCTATGAGTAGCTCAGTGGAAGAATAAAATCTACCCGATGAGTGAAACTGAAAAGCCATTGCGTGATGCGGATCCCGTGATTGAAGGATGGGCGGCGAGGTAATCACACTGCTGATCAGCCGCTAGTGGCCGAATGCTTAAGTATTCAAACCACTAGTCAGGAGGTCGCGAGTTCGAGATTCTCTGGAGTTTCGCGAGATGCGCACTGCTGATGATTCCAAAGAAGGAGGAAACAGCTGTGGAGCGCTTCTCGGCTTTTCAGCATAAATTGGCTTCACTTACAGGACGAAATCTACACCAAAATCCCCAGATATCCTCATACTGCCGACAGATTTAGACGTAGCTTTTCATGAGACGCAGGATGCTTTCTGTTTTTATTGCTCGCAGTTTTCCCCACGGGGATTGTTGGTGCCCTGTGGCCTTCCAGAGACCCCTTGAGAAAGCCTGTCTTATATTTGTAGCTCGCTTGTCATTACTAAATCCCCAATCATTCACTCGTTCTGTCTTTCACCTGTCCAGCTTTGAGTGATGCCATTATCGACATTCTTCACGCCGGTCTGTTAGGTTGCGGTAGTTCATCGACCTCCGTCCAGCTCTCCCCCAGTCACTTGGAAAAGATCATCGGAATCATTCGTGATGAATTGAAGAACTCTACGAATGTTGTTTGCGTGGGGTGTCGGAAGGCTTCCTTCAGTTCAGTAAGTATTTTTTTAAACTTCACTCCCACACAGTCTACAGTATTCTTAATCTACACAGTCTCAGTTAACATTCGGAGCATCTTCACATGAAATACACCTTTATTTATGGTGGTAAAACTGAACGGTAAGTGGAAGGCAGGTGGTCCAAAAGCCGATCAGAATGTGTGGCATAACATGCCGGATCGGTTATTACATTTGCATGTTTGGCATTGTTTCCGATTCCTGTCTAAACCGTCTATTATTCCCATAATGTGATTATGAGGAGCAAGCGGCGCATCGCTCTATAAGCCCACTCATTGAGATCACTGTATCACACGGGTCACTGGTTTGACCAGAGCTCTTTTGTAGCACCTATGTATTTCAGGGGAACGCACGACGCAAATTTCCCCAGACTGGTTTGTCGACTGGTAGAACACCCTGAACTGTGCACCTTCAGCTTGCTGTCCACTGTCAAGTTTACTATTGTGATGATGTGCAATTATCCCAGACTTTCTGTACACCAAGAAAACGTCACTTATCTACAACAGAACTTCGGTCCGAGTTGGATAGGAGAATAGGCGATTCCCATCTTTTACACTGATGACGCGAAACAAGTCGAAATCCCAATGAAATTGCGTTACATGTCGGCACCAAAGGCTATTTATTTGTCAGATCTATTTAGCTTGTTGACAACAAGATATATCACGCTTTTTAATTGTGTCCGATGCCCGTGGAGAGTAAACGGGGCAGATTTTCATACTTCTTGAGGCCTCGACTTTACTTCTGACCTTCATAAATGGTGGCGTCGTCACGAAAACTGAATTACCGTTTGGACGTAATACGCTACTTATAAGGTTGCTGAAAATTCTTCGACAGCCCACGAGCAACTTTGCCCTTTTTGGGGACTCATCAGGTAGGCGCAGTCCCCGAGTTCCCGTCAACCTTATGTTCTACTTGAAACCAAATTGCACGAAATTAGCGAAATACACTCATTTGCAAAGAAATTTGGTATTGTGGGAGACTGACCTGGAACCCAGCTGGATCTCTCGCTTGGGATGTTTCGACGATGTTTTGTTTATGATGTCTATACATGCATCGCGATATCTCGAATATCGTACCAACTGAAACATGAGGCGGCCTGGTGCAATGAATGTGCTGCACCAGGCCGCCTCATGTTTCAGTTGGTACGATATTCGAGATATCGCGATGCATGTATAGACATCATAAACAAAACATCATCGAAACATCCCAAACGAGAGATTCAGCTGGGTTCCAAGTCAGTCTCCCGCAATACCAGATTTGTTTGCAAATGAGTGTATTTCGCTAATTTCATGGTTTACCGTTTGATTTGATGGAAGCGATGTCGCGTCATTGTGGCCATAGACAGAGATTCCGTGGTCACCGACCCGTCAGGAGCCAGGACAACAGACCAATTAATGGAACCGTCCGACCGAACAACCAATCGTGATCGAAGGTTAGCCCCGGCTAGCAGCACGTATATTAACACACACACACACACACACACCACTAGTCAACACACGCCCGTATCAGTGGTCGTACTGCTCTAAAAAAAAACCTGCGTTTTCCCGCTGTCAGATCGGCAGAGCGTTAGTTACCGAAGCCTGTGCACCACAACACTCCGAAGCAATGATACCCCTGAGGTACAGATCTGCTGCTAGATAGGACAGGAAACGCTGTGGGAAATCGACAGTGGTTTCGTCCATTGCTGTTATAACCCGTGCTCCGGCCCCTAGTGACTAAAAAAATCACCACACTAATTGAAGGTAGAATAATGTTAACATCCTTTTTGTCGCTAGGTTTCCATTTAGTGAATGCTATTGCAGTCATCCTTGAACAGTTTTGTGAAAAGAAATTAATAGTCCTTCGAACTGCAGCCGAAAAAGGAGGATTTTGACAATTTCCATACATGATTATCAGTCGTCTTCGAAATCCGGAAGTTGGACGAAATTATTAGAGCCATCTTCTGAGCTGTCTTCCAACTGCTCAACCTTCAGGTTTCAATTCCTACTGGTACGAGATCGCCGCACCTTTGCACAGCGCCGAAAGTTGGGCCTGTGGCATGGCTCTACCAGGTCCGCTCGACCACTGGATATCAACCAGAACAGTGGCATTGCTTGAATCTCGGAGAAACATTTTCACCGGTCCCGGATGTAATTTGGCCTGAGTTATCAGACGTCAAGTCAAAGTGAGCGTGTTTGTCGACCATGAAGCCCGTTGGAAACGGAAGCAGAAAGAAATGGAAGAGGAACAGAAAACGAGGCTATCCAATGACGATTTCAGTTGATCCATGTGACCGGTACCAGAAAACCGCCTGTGAGCGAAACCATCAAGGATCAAATTGGTGCGACCATCTTCAACAAAGAAGGACGCCTCGATCGCTTTGAACAACAACTCTCGTGGCCACTTATTGTCACTCATTTGGATCTTGCAACTGAAGCAGAACCTTAGACGATTAACCTGGAACCCCCTACGGCCTCTGAGGTTTGTCACTGCATGTGTTCTCTGAAACGCCACCGACCTCCTGGTCCGCATGACCTCTCACCCGCATTATTCAAAGAGGGGAGTGAAGTCCACAGACAACACCTGTCTGATTTGTTTGACTGCATCTGGGCAATCAAGGCTATCCCAGATAACTGGGGGGATCTGTGGTATTGGTTGTTGATCAGGTGGCTGTGGTAGTTCCCATTTCAAAAACCAGGGCCCGTGGTTAGTGCGGTAAATACAGGGGATCAGCTTGACCCCAGTCGTAACAAGACTGTTGGCGTCACTGCTGCTTCGTCGAATTACGTTGGCTCGTGAAACACTGACTCGAGAGCAGCAAGCGGGATTCCGGCCTGGTAGTGGTTGCGTTGACCAAATCATCACACTCCATCAGTTCCCAGAACAAAGCCATGTATATAAACGACCCACAGTTTTACTATTTGATTCGATTGACCTGTATGTTCTTAATATGCTTGCCATGAAAGAAATGCCATGGAAATTTGGATATAATAAGTTCTCTGTATTCCCATACTTTCGGGCGTGTGAGAGTATACGGCTCCAAAAGCTTCCGTACACAAAGCAGTATTCGATACGGGTTCCCAGTCTCTCCATTTCTATTTAGTTTCGTGATAAACGAGGTAATGAGGTGAACACTGAAAGGTCTTCAAAACCCTGGTGTTCAAATAGCCTCTGACGAAAACCTTGTCGATCTGGAATATACAGACGACATCGTCCTCGTCTTTAAAGAGGAGAAAGCGCAAGTATTTCCGACCAAAGTCCTTTGGCATGCGCTACGCACCCATAAAGTGTAAGGTTTTTCTCGTGGGCATGCAGTCACTGAACACGCCACCTATAATCCAGGGAGAAGCACTTGAAGTTGTGGAGCGTGTTACGTATCTTGGAAGTTATATATATACCTGAATCTCAAGGGACATGTGTATCAGAATACACTACAAACTGTTCTGCTGTATAATTGTGAGATTTGTCCTCTTCGAAAACCGTTGTTTCAGAGCCATACGTCATGTAGGCTAGTGTCGGGGAATCCGTAACGAGACAACTAAAAAGTGAGTGTTCGGTTGTGCGACGAGGACTTCAATCGAAGAGTGTGTCTAGCTCCAAAACTGGTCATGTATTGCGGATGCTGAACCATTGTTTGCCGGAACACGTGCTGTATTCCATGTCCAATTTAAAGTGGTGCAAACAAAGAGTTGGCCAGTCAGTGAACCGTCGATACGAAAGAGAACTCGAAAAGTCTGGTTACTGTCGGTGCTACTCGCCCTCCATGATAGTATCCGCGTGGTCCCCACTGTGTTTGGTAGGAGACGCTGCAGCTAATTATGTCAATGGCGTTCTTGTCATTTTTTCCAGGTTGAATGAGTGTCTGGAGGTGGAGGCATTTCCAGACTGTGCTAGGCTAACACTAAATCCTCTCCCCGTCCACTTTCATTCTTCTCTTCACAATAAGACTTCCAAATAAATTATGGTTGTACGGCAGCATAAGTTTTGAACACTGATATTTTGCTGTCGATGGTGATAGCGATGGGTCTTTTTAAAAAAGAAAAGAAAAAAATATCACATGAGTAATTCTTGAGTAATTCATGAGTAATTCATGAGTAATTCGGATGGTAAAGATAGTTGTTCAAGTTTTTATTTTGAGTTCCATGCCAACAATTTCTGATTTTCAGTGAACCCTGGTGTACGTGTTATATTATCACTCTTTTGTTTCCCGCTGTTTCCGGTAGTCTGTGGTGACTGTTCTGATTGTTTTATTTTGAGTGCGTTAATAATGGAGTAGTTAACAGTGTCAATGACCACGTTCAATCTGCAACGCCGTTTCTCCTCTCGTATGCTGTCTAACTTGATAGGAACACAGAACTGGTACATCAAACGGGCAAGCAAACTGTTCTAATTACTTTGTGGTTGGAAGGGGATATGGGTTGAGACTAGGGGGCATTGTCCCGGTTGGCTCAAAAATCCTGTTGGAGTGATATTTCGAATTCCTTAGGTGGGTCGCACCGTTCACCTGTCCTGTTGGTTTAACCATATCACCAAAACCTAGACAGAATCTGGTTCTGCAGTTGGTATTCATCTTAGGTGCTGATGACTTTAGAGAAACGCGCAGCGCCTACAGACGTTTCTCGATTCCAAACAATGCTAACACTGAGTGTTAGATGCCACCTTTCCAAATGAAGCGGTTGTTTGGCGAATCCTAAAGTGGATCTTGTCGGTCCATTCAGTGAGTTTAGCTGACAAGCGTTTTTGACCAGGCAGATAGAATACGGAGCGATATTCATTTATTCTTCATTATGCTGAATCCAAATGACCAAATACATCGTGACATTGGCTGTACCGTGAATCCAAGACCAGCTTAGCCCACCCCCACCTCTAACCGATGCAAATCTAACTATGGTCGAACCAAGTTGGGGATACCAGCGTTGTAGGAACTGCAGTTGTTTACGGCGGTTACAGCCACCCCAAACCAGGTGAGTTTGGCCTTCTATACATCCCAGAATGGCGGACACCAGTACCCGCTAACAGCACCTAGTTTTATGGTTACCAACCATATATGTTCAGATGTAGGCGTCCGTCTTTCATTCTCTCATTATTCGTCGTACAACGTTCATCCTCACATTCCTATGCCGCAGCATCACGAAAACTTCGGTTAATTTCTACTGACGCATTTTCCACTAGTCCCATCAGGTGGATACCTGTTCATCGCAGATGTAGCCCCTTAACTCATTTCGACCCTTAGGATATTTTCAACTCTACTCTTTCCGAGGTCTGGTATCCCACAAGATAAGTTTGCCCAGCTCAACGAACAAACCAGCGGCCGTCTGCACGGACTAGCCGCATCTAAAAAATTCCCCGCCTCCCGAAGCAATACTCAACATTAAAAAACTTCAAAACATGTAATTAAAAACAACTATGTTTTCAAAAATCCAACAAGTTAATGTCTCTTCTTTACTTTAGATTTCATTGACTCCTTCAGAATAAATGTTTTAATTCATCGACGAATCTGGACATATTCAGGAAGGCCCTGGGCAGAAAGACGAGAGCAATTCAGAGCGTTCACGCGCCTGGATTCCCTGAAGTGTAGTTGACTTACTGGTTCTACTATTCCTTGTGTTCTTCATCATAGCTCTCAGAATCCTTGTGAAAGAGTTGAGTTTTTTTATCTCCCTGCGTCTAAATCTACCTGTTGTATCTCTTTGGAATATAAATCACCATCCAGGGACGCAAATTTCTCAGATTTAGCAGTGCGCGTACGTTCCCCTTTCTAGAGATGTAGCTTCTGGGCTGCTTGAGTATTCCTATAGTTTCAACAGGAACACAGTGAAGAACATTAATGCCTTCGGGATCTGGTCGTCAGGTTAGTACATATTTAATGGTTAAACTAGGGGTAAATAATGAAGTAAAAGCTAAGAGTGATTAGAAAACGCGGGAACACGGACGATCGGTTGTCAGCGCACCCCACGTCGATTGGATTCTGCGAGGCAGTCTAGAGCACCGTTGAGCGACTGGGTCGACCGATTCGTGTCACACCAAGGGAGACTTAGCACTCATACGAATCGATTTTGACAACATAGTACTGGCCCTCACCAACGTATTGCGACTGCTTCGGCTGTAGTCAAGCCCCACCGTTGGATCGATACTGACAGTCTATTGGGTACTTGATAGGTGACATGAAATGACTTGTTCGCATCGATCGCTTCACCGGTGTCAATTGTGTGACGCGACCGAGCTGTTGGTTGAACTGTTGAGTTTAATTATACTCCGGTAAGAGAAAACGCCCGTTAGACTGCTTCGGTGATGTTATTCGGATGCGCATAGTTTCATCCTCATCAGAGGAAGTGCTTACCTTGCTGTAAATTCACCTCAAGAATGAGGTAGAATCCACTTATTGTTGACTCAAACAATGGCAGCGCCCTGTGTCCATGGCTTATTGTATTATTCGTTAGTTCATGGGCTAGGTGATTGTGTTTGATTCTCTTGGAAGTACTCCAGACAACTTTTGAAGCACCATTTGCTAAAAAGTGCAATTTCCTTCCTTTGTTAGTTCAAGCGTTCGTTCACTGGCAAGCACCATGTTCCAAACGTGTCATGGGACATCCAGGTATTTGTTGGGTGGGTGTGCAACTGCAGGTCTCCTGCCTGATAGTCCTGGAACGGCATGAATTCCGGCATTAACCGCACCTAATGCGCATATCGGTAAAGTGAATAACTCTTTCGATATCTTTTAGCCGGAGGCTGGAGATAGCTGCTTTTCCGCAGCGTCTGGTAATCGAGTGAAATTTATTTGGCATGGAAAGCACTCTTGGAATCGCATCGTGCTAGTCCACTTTTGAACTGGATGTATGAAACAAGAGTTGTGCCTCAGCCCAGTTCTCGCTCTGCTCCTCCCTAGCTATCGTTTCGGCAGCCGAGCCACATTGAGTGTCTTGAATGACAAAAACCAGTCGAAACACAATGTACAGCGCTTCGTGTTTAACCTGTGTGGCGGTGATATCTAACGTAACATCTAATGCCTTATGGATGCACCATTCCAACCGGCCTTCGATGGACGACGAAACCGGATTGGTTGTTGGGCCCATTAAATCTATCCGCTATACGTTTTCCTTGTTCAGAGTTTCGTAACCGAGTTTCTGAATTCAACATCTTCTCTCTGAGACAACTAAGTGATGCTTTTCTCCTGTTGAGTGGATGATACACGCTATATCTCAAAGCCAGAGCGCAGGCTTTGGTGGTTATCTTTTTTAAATTACCCACTCATTTAATCAATTAATTATGGTTTATTTCTGAAGAGGATGACCCCAAAAATAAAAATGCGAGCGACAGATGTGGAAGGAAGTAACATAAAAAAAGGGGAAATGTTTCAGATAAAGGTGTGTCTTCAATCGTCTTTAGTCAGTGAAGTAATCTCCATAGTACCTAGGAATGTGTAGGTGGAAACAGGTGTAAAGTTTGGCGACGGAAGGAAGGACAAACAATGCTCAGTGCTTTCCAAGGCGCAGCAAGTGCCCTTCCCAACTCGATCTCAAAAGCTTCTATTTAAGGTGGGCGTGAGTTTCTTCACACACAACCCCAGTCATCAGCGTAGGCAATATCACCCACTATGGTGTGATGGGACTAGCAGCCGAGTTGTGGCGTCGACAGTCCAAGAACCTCATCCATGGCCACGATGAACAATATTGGGGGGAGTGCATCTTTCTGCCTCACTCTTCTGCGGCAGTGAACCTCCTAATGTGGGAAAACTGCTAGGGTACTTTCATAGAACTGTGCGATGTATGGAACTAGATTTGACGGTGCTCCAAACGCCTCGGCAGGTCTGACAATGTTGTCATGCAAAACCGATCCAAAAGCTTCCGAGACGGCGACAAAAACCGAACTGAGTCTAAAAGCATTCGCTGAAGAGTGACTAAGCAAAGCGCGTAACAGCCAATTAGCTTCCAACCAGCCGTCTTGTTGTAGCGGTACAAACGGAAGTGAAGGCAGTCGCCATCAATGATTCCATCGACCAGCTTGCACTTTAACTAGTTTTGGATGAGACGGAAATTGGCCTCAGCTGGTCCGGTGAAGTCGGTGTTTGGACCTTCGGAACTAGAATAACCCGAGCACGACAAAAATACGGTGGACTAACCGCAGCTGATGGTAACAAGTTGAAATACCCTGCAAGTGTATCGGCGTTGACCGGAGATGCATTCTGGGTGTGAGCTTGTCCAAACCTGGGGACGTATTGTCCATCGGGCGGACTTCCTCCGCTCTGATCGGCTCGATCAAACACCAATGTGATAGCAGCACTCCGCGACTTGTCCAGCTCTCCACTTGTTCTGGAGCAGAGAGCACTTGTCTCCACTACCGTTCGGCGTCCGAGGATAGGCCGAATCTTCCTTTGTATACTTCCTTCCCAGACCCATCGAGCACAACAGACGCTGCATTTTTTCGCCTCTGGTGGTATAATGTCTGGATGGTGACGTAGTTGGTTCGATGAATCTGCTTTCGGTTGGCCGGCACATGATAAGCTCGCTGGCGACTACGTCGAGAAACAGGTTAGCATGTGTGTGGAAATGTCTTGGAGGCGTGGAGGTCCAGAGTCAACGGTGCTTGCTCCGTTGCAATCCGTGGTTTGTTTAACTGATGGTTTGGTCGGGGCCACTAGATGACGATATGTCTGGGTGCGCCTGCCAGTTAAGCACCCGTAATCTGCTTTTGATTCTGATAGTCGATCGGTCGGGAAAATATTGTTCCAGTCTCGCGAACAGTGCGGTTTGGGTGGCACAAGGCAGATATAACTTGTAAACCAGGCGTTTTTTATCCACTCTTTTGAGGGTAAGAAAACCCCTTCGTGGTGAAATCTCTGCTTTCAAGATCACTTAGGAAGAGGACTATTGCGTAACCTTTTGGTGTGAAAGTGTAAACCTCAAACGGGCAGTAAGGCCTAAGTGGATGAAGATTTGCTCAAGTGCAAATTATTCGTGCTCTTTGTTTTATAGTCAAATGATTCACATTTTTTCGATGTTGCCTCCTCATACCCATTACTTCTCAGGTTGCAATAAAGCTTTTACGGTTAGTCACAAACTGGGCGTGCTTCTGTGACCCTCTTTCGCCATCAAGTTTCATCACTTGGCCAGCGTTCAGTTCAAGGACTTCACAATTCTCACCTCTGTCGATCACCCCTGATTCAGCACGCGTACTTCGTCGTTTTCACTTCGCCTCTTCATGGTTGTCCAACTCTGAGTCCTTTCTGATTAACGGACCTGGCGAAGTCAGCAGTAGTTCACTTGCAACGGCAGAAGCACCTCCGAAGAATCCCCTCCAACCGGGCTTTTTAGCTTCTTTGTGGTTCCGGCCTCCATATACCACCAATCTTCAGGTATTTTCGTTTAATGTCATTTGCCCCTAATGTAGCACCCTGGGTGTTTTTCCCACTAACTGGAAGCCTTTCAAGTGCTCTCATCAATCCGCGGTCGCCAACCACAGCGATCCTTATCCAGATGAACAACTTCCTGTGCAAATTACTGTATTCATTCTTAGCCCTGAATGTCCAGGCCTAAAAACTCCATGCATTCAAATTATATTAAACCATGAGTTTGATGATGGGGTTTCAATTCCACGTCCGTGAATACTTGCGTTGTTCTGCTGTGACGCTGTATCATGTGTATCCGTACCTAACTGCTGTCTTACCCTGAATATGTCACAGGCAAAGTGTCTCTTCACTAGACCGAAAAGGGCAAGTTCATGCTTAACGTCCGATGGTTCTTAACATACATGGAATATTTACTGTGTTTACTAGCCGCTCAGTGAAGACCAAGAATGCATTGGATTTCTCATTTGGAAAACCAAACTTGCGCTCTCTGTTCCCATGTATCCATATAACCTCCTCGCATTTGCTTATTTCTTCTAGGCTACTCCTTCCGTTTGTGACTTGGAGTTTGTTAATATGGCCGAACTCGGTGAGCTGATGCATCTTTTCACTCTGGAGTCAATCTCCACTTGCCAACTCCATTTCTCACAGAACATTGAATTGTGTTCTCCAGACTGGGCGTTTCAGGTAAGCCTAATAAAGTAACCAATCCACATCATCTAATAAAGGATCCTGAAGTTTTTAAAAAGTGCCTATATAGAGTTAACTATGCTATAACAACCACTTGGACAGTTTCTGAAAATTTTCCCTGCAAACGTCTCAGTGTGGTCGAGATTGGGTATTTTGGGGAACGAGTAAACTCGCTCGTTGCATCTCAGGAAATTTTCCCAGTATATTTGGTGCTATCCACTCCCTTCCCATGTCGCAGCTTTTAGGCGACTACTTGCGCCTCTCTAAAAGCCAGTTGGTCTTAGTGGAAGACCAGTAGTCTACATTCAAGGCACTTGTCCCAAAAGCGTCAGTGGACTGTCTAGGTTACCTATGGTGTGCATCGTTGGTTTCGCTTTGTCGAGACAGGGAGGTGTACCTCGCGGTATACCAACATTTTTTTAGATATTTTCGGTCGCGGACATAGTGAGGCTATGTGTCGTCATTCCCATGATTGGTGCCATGGTAACCATTAGGTCCGAGTCAACCCCTCACACATCTAGTGCCGGTAGGTTAGTCACAATTTACACGGCTTCGGCGTGCGCAGCAAGACTGGGAAACAGTTGTCGGGGTTACCACGACGTGCGGCTTTAAGATGTCGGCCGATCAATGACTTTCGGGATGGTTCGACCTCTGGCCTGTGTAATTCGGTTGCCACAGTAACTGAGTCAGCCATTTTTGACGTGTGTTCGGATGCTCGAAATGATAAAATTCATTATGTTCTGCCAGTATATCACTGCAACGACGGTCTGATAAGGCTGTCGACCTCCGAATTCGTTGACGTAGTGCCACTTGGTTTGCCGTATTTCGTTGTTGTGGGATTTGGCTGTAGATTGAGAAGATGCCCTGCATGTTGGTGACCTTCCAGCTTTTCAGTCCAGTCCTCACAACGTAAACAACAAAGACCGGGAGCTCATGGTAGATCACATAGCGAGGAAGAAATGCACTGTAGAATACTTTAATCGACCAATAAGCCGCCCCACTTCCCAGGCAATAAATCTGCAGCCGTCAGCACCATAGCCTACAGCCAATCGCCTAGTCAGGTAAAGGCTTCCGCTGTCAAAAGCGAAACTGAATTTCGGAGGAGGTGCCGCCCCTTCTGGAGTGTGTAAGTACTGCACTGTATCCCCTAACAATCACACATTATTGCGTTCCATCTGGGAAGTGGAGTCTGTCTTTCTTGACTTAGACATCGATTTTGCTCCAAGTTTCCCAAAAAGGTGACAGACCAGGTTGTGAGCATTATCAAAGAGCATCTCCCGTACATATGTACGTGGATATCCTCGCTTCTATAATCTTCGGAGAGATTTAGGAAGTATGGGATACTCGAACACGACCCAACCCAGTTGCCTTTCACACCGAAAGAAGTTGTGCGCATCATATATTCGCCTTAAGTCGAATTCCGATACACCAACTACTGGCGTATTTATCGTTCACATTGCATTTGACTCTGTATTTGCCGCAAGTCCTTATTATTATCTCATTTTCTGATGGTGTACTCATCAAACTGATTGCTCTTGTCAAAACTCGCCAAAGAAGGGTCAAATTCCAATTGATAACAAAGTAACCTATGAGTGTGGACTCGTCTCCGCCTGTGAAACAGAGGTGCCCTTTATTATCTTCGTTATTTAGCTTCATAGATGAATTGATAATTGGATGGTCATTAGAGGGAATTCCCGATATCCTGTCGATCCAAAACATTGGAAGTGCACACCTCAATTCGTTGGATACATAAGAGACACGTAAGCCTTTCGTGGTTGCGTCACCTCTAATTCAGGGCTCGTTGGACTGGTGATAAACATCAGTCAGGCACAGGTCTGCTTTATACAAGCATGTGTCCGCACAAGGGATGTCGAAACAGAACGCTTCACAGCATTTTGGCGTTGAGGTTCTATCCTTCTATCTAGCGAAAATCCACCCAGCTCGTGTAGAAGACAGTTTCAAAATTGGTGTCCAGTGAGCGCCTGGAAAGCCCCACAACTCGAAAAAATATCTAACCCTTTTGCCATGGAGCACCGCTTTACCATGCTACATCTCAGTCGACTGCCGCAGTGCCGACGACTTCAGTGATCCGACAATGCCTGAGAACCTGAAAGGAAGTTTTGCTAGCTTGCATGGGTTCTTTCGCCGTACCATGCTTTCTTGAGGTTCAACTGAAGGTTTGGATTGACACCGTCAAGTCACATACAGAACATTTCGGTCTAAACGTGCCAAGTAGGATCCGTCGCTGGAATCAGAATTGGATCTCAGCGTTTGCAGAATTGACATCTGGCGGTCGTTCGTGGGCAGCGACACTACGGGATATCCGTTCACAAGAGACAGTCGCCGTAAATTACGATACAAGTAAACTTCATAATGACCTGGTACGGATGCCGATTTGGTTTATGAAAGCTCTCATAGGAATTATGGTGTGTTTCAGTCACCATCATCATCAGTCATCGATAGCACCACACCAGTAGTAAATTGTGGTATTTAACTGTCATACGACCATGAGGAAATAACGTCTTATCAAAAAAATTCATAAAATGGGAATGGCGGACTTAGAAAAATAAAACTTTCTGGGAAAACTATCAGGAACAAGGTTCCTACACCTTAGAACAGCTAGGAGATAAACACATCCAACCATCACAGTGGAGTAAGATGCCATCTGTGGAATTGACACTGGTCTTCTCTAACCTCACTTAAAAACAGCCCAGTACATTTCAAGTCTAACTACGCAGCCTACACGTGAATGCCACTTGTTTCGGTTTAGTGCGATGTCCTTTGGTGTCCCTAACCAAGTGCAAAGAGAATCACGTACTCTATCCAGAGAGATGAGATCTCACATCACCTAGCTTGGATGTAGCCGCTTTCACTTCATGCAGCCACATCGTGGCTCGTCTACCTCGAACCTTTCACTAGCATCGGATCGGAATACAAAAAAACACCATCTTTGTTAGACGGTGATTGGGCATCCCAACCACCTTTGCCAGATAAGTTTTATTTGCCACACAAATGGTTTTGCAGCGTAACGCCTGCGCACTACTTCGTTACATACACGCTGCAGTCAGCTTCGCTACGAAAGCAGCAGTGATCAAGAGTTTGGAGGCGTTTTAGGTTCTCACATCAGAGGGGCCAGGTTCCACAAGACTGTTCCTGCAGTTTCCGCGTGTACGCAGCTCTTCAGTTTCTTCGTTTTCTACACCATAACTGACGCAGGCTTGCACTGATGCGTGAATGGACAATATAGTGTGTGCATTGTCACAATACAGTCTCGGCTCATGCCTCTGTCAAGATGTGTTAAGTGGTTTTTATTGCTTTTATCATCTTGAAGTTTCAATGGAGTGCAAAATGGGTGAAAAGGCTGAAACAAGAGTTCACACTTCCAATTTGCGAAATATACCGAAACAAGGGACCGCTTCTGGTATTCTAGTTGGACAAGACTGTGCAGACTTAGGGCCTTATGGCAAAACTGTTTCAGTGACACTTTTTCTCTCCAACATGTGATTACTTCATGAGCGCTGCTTAAATAATTTTGGGTTTATCATATACAGGGCTCAATAACTGTGTGTTGTCCCCACGGAGAGTCCCAGTCGTAGAACAGCTCTCAGATGGGCACTTTAAGATTCTATCATGTGTGGAGGTTCCTGAAAGACCACCACCAACATCAATCCATGATCTGTAGTCAGGCGAAAGCTTCATCTAATTTATCTTGTGGCATAAACCCAAGGGTTTTCAGCGACCTTGTCAGTAGTTTCCTTCTGAAAATAAACTGCCATATCTCGAATATCGTACCAAATGAAACATGAAGCATCCTTTGTACAGCACATTCAGCTGAAGAACGAGAGATTCAGTTGAGTCCCCTGTTAAAACCAACTTAATATGCAGATGAGTGTAGTTATCGAAACCGTAATAGTTCTTGACGGAACACACTTCGAATGAATTTGCTGAAAACTCTTCGACAGCTCACTACTGGTTTCTTCCGATACATGTAGTCTTCGAGTTTCCATCAACCTTATGTTCTACCTGAACACCAATTGACGAATTACACTCATCTGTAAACTACATTCGTGTTAACGAAATATTTGACTACCTGAATCTGTAGTTCGTGATAGGCTTCAAAAAAATTTGATATCGGAGAGTAGTTCGTTCTGTGAAGAAAAGGCACCAAGCTATCTCGAATATCGTGCGAAGTGAAACTTGAAGTAGTCGGTGTAGTTGAGAAATATATAATTTATCTTTGTATCACTTTCTGTGTGTTGTTGTATGGGTGCAAGACGTGGCCTCTGCGGACAGGTGATGTGAGACGTCTTCATGTTTTTGACCACCGATGCCTCAGAAGCGTGGCTGGTTTTGGATGGCGTCAGCGTGCTAGTAACGAGGTGATTAGAAAACGGGTATTTGGTTGTGCGGCAGGTACTTCAATCAGGGAAAACATCCAGCACAACCGACTACGATGGCTCGGTCATGTGCTACCTATACGGAAACACCGTCTACCGAGACGAGTGTTGTTCTCCGTGCCTGCTTCAGAATGACGCAAACCGCGAGGTGGACAACGCATGACTTGGCAGAAGGGCGTGAAAGGGATCACGAAGAGTTTGGTTGTTGTTGGTGTTGTACGCCTTCCATGATGGGGTCCCCGTGACCCCACCCGTTCTTGGCTGGAGACGTTGCAAGACATGGCGGTTAATCGATGTCAGTGGCGTTCTTCTGTCAGTTTGATTGAGCGCTTGGAGGTGCTTACCTCAGAATTCTAGACATAGGCCAGCACTAGGTCCCCTCACTCACTCACTCTTTTTCTCTTCTTTTCACTCTAGGGCTTTAAATATAATTAAACGAACCTTATGGTTGTACGGCAGTGAAGCATCAGTGTCAACACTGATGTTGCTATCTTTGATGATGATCATGATGATGATCACTTTCTGTCTCATAGCACTGCGTTGAATTGTATAAAAACTGCGATGAAGAATTTGGGCAACGTTCTCCCGATAGACGCATTTGACAGTTAATTAACCTTGTCACTGTTGTATCTGTCCCGCGTTATCGGTGACAGCTTTGAAAGTGGTTGGGGCGGACACAATCAGAACGACTAGAAGGCGGAGATTAGCAAGCCATCGTTTACAAATGTAATTTTTACGGGCAGCATCACCGAGCCATTTGTGGCCAAACCACTTAGAAAAGAATGCTTATCCGCTTCAGAGAAATTTGGCAAACAAATGCACAAAATTAATGACTATATCCGTGAACCTCTCGATACTTGCTGATAGGTTATTCGATAGACAACAGTACAGTGGATACTAGGGAGAGGTAGGGGCCCCGGTTTCCGGTCGGCCGAAGGGTATCGCTGGAAAACATGTCAAGAGGGTGGAGAAGATCGTGTAGGCCTATTTGCATGTGAACGTGTGACGAATACTGATGTATGACGGTTTTGTACCGAAAGTGCCTTCTAATAAATAATGTAAAGTGACCTTTGTGCCATTGGTTACATCAATTTGTCCTTAGTTTCCATATGAGGATCTATCAATGCTGGATCACTCCTGCTCAATGTCACTCTTTCACGGAAAACAGGGCAAACTGTAAACGGGTGGCAATCGAATGGTTAGGCCCAATGAACAAAAATAACAACCAATCATTGTTGGTAGTATGAGGAGATTTGGAAATTTTTGTGGAGATTTCATCCTGTAAGTGAAGCCAATCTATACTGAAAAGTCGAGAAGCACTGCACAGCTGTTTCACCCTTATTGAGAATCATTAGCAGCTCAGTGGAGGAAGAAACTTCACTCGAGGAGCCAGTCAGCACGTGTGACCGCGTGATGTGGATCCCGTGATTGAAGGATGAGCGGCGCTGTATCCTGTCTAAGTGCGAGTTAATCACACTGCTGATCAGCCGCTCGTGGCCGAACGGTTAAGTGTTTGAACTACTAGCCGGGAGGTCGCAGGTTCCAGACTCTCCGGAGTTTCGTGAGATTCGTACTGCTGATGATTCCCAATAAGGATGAAACAGCTGTGCAGTGGTTCTCGGCTTTTCAATATAGGTTGGCTTCACTTACAGAACGAAATCTCCACAATAACAACCAATCAGCCTACTGGAGCTATCTGCAGACCGCAGCATTGCGAAAGTGACATCTTTTTAATGTACTCTGTCAAAATAGAAAGTCTGAATAGACAAGTGAAGCGTACGGGACCTTTGAACATGTCAGAAGCACCCTTAGCCCAAGGTCGCGGAGATGTTTACTACCGTAACGGACACTAGTGACCGGGGCACGGTGCAGTTCTAAAGCAGAACGAGTATGCAATTCGTGTCCTTACTAACGCTAAGCAAAGTTATTCAACCACAGCGAAAGAATGTTTAGCGGCCGTTTGGGGCCTGGATAAATGGAGTCCATATTTGCTGAAATAAAGGCTTTACGTGGAAACCGACCACAAACCCACTGAGTGGCTCAGGATTCCCGCAGAACTCCGCGGGAGGCTCGCGCGCGGGGCACTCCGAGTATGAATTTAAAATCCGACACGTACCGGGGACTGAGAACCAATTGGCCGATTGGCTTTCGAGACCAGAGGCTAGAGATGGCAAACACACTATGCTACTAAACTTACGTCTTACTCCGCACTCGAAGGCGCTCTTCCTTTCATTAGTCGTTATTTTGAAGTGTCTACAAAAGCGCAGTATGGATCGAAGAAGGATCTAATGAATAAATTTTCGAATGCATTTCGATCATCTTTTGTTGCCTTCCTGCTTGTGGTTTTGTAGGTGAGCCCTTGATACTCGTGTAATAAAATTAAAATAGTTTGGTCAAACCTCATGACACGATGGAGGGGTGTTTGGCTTTGTTTCTTTTCAAAGTAAACCCTAAAAATAATCACACTGATACGTCCCCGATTCGTGTAAAATACACGTTCACAAAACAAAGTAACGGAACGAATCCCCAGCAAAGGGCACTTGGAAGTGACATTGTGGAGTTGGATAGTATACAAAGATGTCAAATTGATCAGGGTGGACTCAATTACCGTTTCGGCTGTCAATCTTGTGACTGCATCTTCCTGATCTTCAGTGACGTTCTAATATATGAAGTAACTAGCTGAACTAGTTTACTTCGATTAGTGCGTCAAGTTTGTCGGGAATTCGACTACTCGTAAACAGGTAAGTTATGGTTTTTAACTCTCACAATTCTCATGATAGTTCCGATGAGTACCAAGTCACTGACCTGGGGTTTACAAACGACTGTTTTGAAAAAAATACGTGATAGGTCCTAAAAACGCAACCCACTACATATTTAACCCCGATAGAGCTTAATGGGTGAACATAACAGGGTCGACCGCGTGATGCCCACTTTCACACTCGGGACGAGACATACAGGTGGATTTTGTTTTGCAGGACTGATCACACTTTCTTCCGAAACACTCAATGTCTTGTCTTGATGGTTCTCACCTTTGATTTTCTAGGTGTGGTTTTGTGTGCCGTACTCAATGTTCTGTCTGCGTGTGAGCCACAGAGTGTGTTCATCCGACACCGCTTCGTCATCTGAAGATGCATCGTGTTCAGTCCGTGAATGGATCACCTGGATTCCCTTCTCATGCGGGAGAAGCACCGAAATCCCTCTCTGGCATCATGCACTTTTCCAAATGTCTCAGAAAACCGAGAGTTCTATTAAAGTAAGCGCCCTTACCGTTTCTTTTCAGACCCCCATCTTCGTGGTGACAAACTGTGCGTTTCCCAGAGAAAAACTATGATCTTCTGGATACTTACTTTGGTACTCCATTTTATTTGGTCAGGTAGTTTGTAGAAGTAGAAAAATTATGCAACTATTTAGTATTAGTGAAGAACGAATTCGTACAAGCGTCATTATGTCGGTGCTTGTCTCCAGCCGCTGATTGTGGAATCTTCGATACTCAGATCTCGCAGCTGACATGAATTACCAGCACTAATTCTGGTTGAGATTTTTACACCTTTCTTCCAGTAATTGAGCTATCCATCCTCGGTTATATTATGGTAAGAAGGACTTCAACAAACAGTACGCGACAAGGTCAACAATCATGTGATTGGTACATAGAGTAAATGACCTGGTCAGCGTAGCTGGTCCAGCCATATCGAATCATCAAGTGCGTCCGAATGGCTTATTTCTGCATTTATACTGCTGAGGTTTGATCTCCTACTAAGAGCTTTATAATTGCCTGTCAGCTTCCATCATGATAATCTATACACTACTTGCTTCAACAAAATATGTGAAAAGCCACTGTTTGTGACGTTTCAGCCTTGTTAAGCTTATATTTCCCACGATACATGCCTTGAAAGTAGCGATGTTCAAATTCGAAGTGACTTCTTTTATCTTCAACTAACAGTAGTCACCCATCAAAAGCCACAAAGGCCTTTGAATGACAGGTGACACGTCCTCATCACAGGCATATGAGCTGGCAGAGAGTAACATGGGCTTTGACGATAGAGTACTTACCCAACCAGCAAACACCTGAAGACCATTGTCCCCTCGACAGTGCTCCCCCCGTGGGAGCTACCTCTGACAGTCACTGAAGCCCTCTGTACTTGGTCGACAAAGCTTCGTTTGTATGCGGATGTTTTTGACAGCGTCTATCTGTTTTTTTTTTCAACTCCATCAAAGCGAATGCTCCAGATTTTCAACAGTCTAGTGTTTGTGTGTTCTGACAACTGCCAATCTTCACTGAAAGCAACACACAATGGGCTAGCAGCTGTTTTCAGATTAATGTTAACTGTTCAACACAAATCGCGTTCATATATGGACTTGATATATATATATATATATATATATATATATATATATAGTGCTTTCCTTATGCCCATCTTACCTATTTTGCGCCCTTGCAATAAAGTCTAATCAAAGAACTTTTTTGCCTTTGCAGGTATATCTGATCGTTGATGGTTGCTTTGAACATTCCACTGATGTTGTATCATGCCAGTTTAAAAAATTTCCCGTAGATAAGCTGGAAACAGCCTTCCTCTCGACTCATCCATCTACTGGCACCTTTTTCCACTTTGGGCATAATTCTGGTCATCCTTCCCAACCCCACAAAATCGCCATCGGGCGTATATTGTTCTTCGAAGGTAAGTTCGGTTTATGCGTGGGATAACTCCGAGTAATGTATTGAGTATTCCCAATTGTATGGAGAACCTACGTATGTACGACTTTTGTTCAAACCTGACACTCTTTCTAATATCTTACTAATGTAGTCGACAAAACCAACCACTGTCTTGTAGACTTATTCATGATATTGACATGATAGCCACCTGAAACCACCGGGTCGGACATGAGTCGTTACAAGGAAAATTGGAAAATTGGGGGTGTGTTTGTCACTCTGTGGCATGTTACAATGTAATATCTCCACGAAAACCACGTAGAGCACTTATTTGGATGGATTCGAGGTCAAAGGGCACCCTTAATTCGATCCAAGTGGTTGTTTTGGGGTTGTATGCTCTAGAAAACTCGCAAAATTGGGGGTTGTGCACATGTACACTAGACTTTCTTCTTGATAAATGGTGTTTCCAACAGTTGTTTGGGCTAGTCATCGGAAGGTACCCTAGACTGGAATGCGGCGTTTTTTTTCTTCGTTTGAGTGTCGTGTACTTTTCCACGGTCGCATTGTTGGGTCACGTAGATGCGTGAACTATTCGGCTAAACCATGAGGAGTGTAAGGCGCTAACCTTCAAGAAAAGACTAGTAGTTTCTGGACAGAATAAGAGGTTGAAAAAATCTGGAATAGGAACTTCAGCTTCACGCTAAAGTGATTTAGCATTATTCTATATCCTCGTTTGATAAGCAACGGGTGGTTTTACCAGCTCCCACACACTTCCGTTGATAATCGATTTACTTTAAGCTGTTTGCTTACAGGTACAGCAAGAAGTCTGAACCCGTTGACTCATTCTGCCCTTCAGCGAAATTTTTAAACGGTCGACAGCAGTTTTTCATCAACGCTGTTTTCACGCGCTTGCAAGTTTTTTTTCTGTTGGCAATTTTTAACATTGCAGAAAAAGAAGATATGTTTCAGAGCCCAGTCTTTGATGCGCACCAGCTCGGTCTTATCCTTACGCTTTTGGGACCTGATTGGAACGGTCACTTTGATTTGTTGGAGTGTGGGGCTCGGTACAGTAACATGGCTTGGTGCATTCTTCGCAGTTTGGTACGCCGTCTTTTTCATGGGAATGTTGAGGAAAACAGGGTTGGGTCCTTTTTCTTCGAGGCAAGCAACCTAATTTCATCGAGGAGGTGGTTTCATCCCGCCCGACTACTTGTGCAGGTTTGTTGTTGTTGCGCAGCTTCTAGTTTTTTTTACCACCATGCGTAAACGCCATTCTAGTTCTAACGTGTGCGCGAGGATTTTTCAGTTGAGTATTTCAGAGGAATTAGACGTCCATCTTTCATTATTTTTTAATGTGTGGAACCCTTAGTTTCGTTTCATTTCGATCTGTGAAAGTGCGTCTGTTCTCGGTCTGCGGGGTGTCCCCATACGGCTCTCATAAGGTAACCAGTTTTCTATTTTCAGTTATCGCCTTGATGTGGTGTTTGGACTTCACTGCTGCGAAGATCCTGTAGACTAAGCTAGCTGAAACTCAGTTTCCTAAGGCTTAACCATGATAGGAAGACCAATGGGGTGCAGTTCGACGACCGATATCGAGTCCCTATACAATCGTATTGTGGGACGGGGGTAAAGTTGTAATTTGCACTGCGACAGGCCACTAGCATTTCCATATTTATGGGATACTGATCCCAACCGAGAAAGGACGGATTGGGAAATGTCAGCCCTAAACACAGCACTCTCTGATGCCCAACGCTGCCCGTGACTGCCAGAATATTCAAAAAACAAATAGTTCTGTCGTGAGCCGAATACACCTCCAAATGCATTTGCTGCTTGTAGCGACATCAGGTGTCAGGCATGCATGCTTTACTCTCTGCGTCATCGAGCCGGGCCAGTCCTGTTCAGCCCAGTGGTTCAAACTGTTGAATCTCAATTTATTCACAGAACCGTCTCTTGAACAGGCGGCAGAACACACTGAGAAACCGGTCAGCTGGCCCTATCAACTCAACCTGTGGTATAATCAAATGATTGGAACGTTGACACCAGCTCTCCCTCGACGGCAAAAATCTAACGCGAAGTTTTCATTTCTTCAGCGTAACAGAGCACCAGATCATGACTTCTTCAACCAAGGTGCTAACTCCCTTGTAGCTAGCCCGAAAATCTTACTCCAACATATCTGGATTAAGGAGAAAATAACGGAGTGCTTCAATTGTGATTCCAAGATTTCCAAAAGGGTGCAGGAACATCGCGCAAGAACCAACGGGGTGTCAGTCTAGTATCCGTGGCTGCTAAGTTGGTCTCCAGTATTATCCTACGCAGGTTGGTCCTTCATCGTAAGGGTCAGATACGTGGGAATTAAGCCCTGGCCATCGGTCATCTCTTCATTTTGCTTCGACTGATCTAACTGTGCCATTCCTTCGGACGACAAATAATGGTCATTTTGGCCTATTCACAAATTGCTTTGATTCCGTCGATCTTCAGATACTATAGCAGTGTCTGACGATGAAAAGCGTACCTTCCAATCTTTTGTCCCCTATAGAGCTGCTACTTGCCTACTTCGGCGGATGCGTACAGGTCACCAAGTCTTATCTGAGCTACAAGGTATCACCATATTCTCGTCGCACTTGTGGCGAGCAACAAAGAAGAGTTGCGAAGCAGAAAACGCAATTACATGGAAGAGGCTGTTTGAAATTGAATCTTGACGGTTTCAGGGTTAGAGAGGTAAAGTGGAACAACTGGATTTTTGTACAGAGAAGTACAGACTTCCAGGTACTTGGTGGCATTCCCGACTAGCTGACTGGCTGGCGTGACTGGCCAGTGTTAGCTTTAAGCAGCAAAACTGAGATCCATCTAAGCGAGCACTTTCTGTCACTCAGTGAAACAATTTTGGGAGCAAGCAGACCTGAGACTGCCTGTTGCGGTACACAACACGTTTCCGTTCTATTCTCCCTTCCGATTTTCTCTCCACTTAGCAAACCTACTCATTTGTGTTGATTTTTGTTCGCACATCGAACCTTTTTTTTGCGTTTATTCCAGAGTTCTTTGTTCCTTGTTGTTCTTACTGAACCTCCTCTCCGAGTGTTGTTCCGACAACAAGAACAGCTTCCAACGGCATCTTCGGACAATCTTGGACCTCCTAGTCCAAGCTGTGACTCCGATCAGACAGAACTTTGGAGCCATTTATTCAAATTAGGTTCTAAGTAAGTTCATTTTTTCACTATGCTTCTTAGAGAGGCAGGTAAGTAATGTGAAGGGTTTGTCTTGTACCATTATATATATATATATATATATATATATATATATATTAGTGTCCTGAAATTGGTGTAATTTAAAGAACTGAGACCTCTTTCTTCCTCTTGCTCTTTACACCTCTCGATTCTCGTCAGGTCACCCAAGTGGTTATCCGGGTTAGCCCACGTGTTTCTGATGTATCATCCGATTTTGGGAGCTTTCGAAGAAACTTCTCAACGAACCGGCTTACCTACCACTGGAAAAAGTGGTAATCAAGTTCCAATCGTGCCTATCGCTGTAACATCCCAACGAAAGATAAATATCGATCATGCGTTTGACCCACATGGTGGACTCGACGTCGTTTTGTACCTGTTAGGTCAGGTGAGTTCGCTTCACACGCCTACTTCTGTGTTATTGTTTTAGGTAACAGACCTCTTAAAACCTGTTCTTCTTTCCAGCATTTACTCGATGGTTAGAGAAAAGTGACTTCGGGAGCTTTCTGGGTAGTTCCTGCGTAGTTCACCTATTTTGAACATGTGTTCAAATTACATAGCTGTCACTTGCTTGCATAGCTCATTCGAGGTTCATCATGACAACAAACATAAAGAATAAAACTTAGTTTCTGTTGTTGTCGTCAAGTTAATGCAGTCTTCGTGAAAATAAACAGCATGCATACGTGACTAGTGTAGATTTTCGTATAAATTCCTTCTCTAGTAACCTGGTGGCAATCATATAAGCCGAGATTTGTTCGCTACATTCATTTCGCTTCCGTCGTTTATTCAAGGGTCTCATGAAATGAGTTATAGTCGAGCTTTTTATTCCGAAGTTTACCGTGGCACGCTCCCGAATACTTGTCTTTAGTTCATGACTTCTAAAACTTATCGTGATCAGCTGGTTTGGGATATTATTCTTGTTTGTTTCACCCTTTCAACCGTACATACGTTCTACTTGCTCATACTTATGTGTTGTTTGTAAGGATACACTCACCTTCGAGAACGAAAGGATGGGCTACTCAGATTCAGTATAACCTTCACGGAATAAAAAACTAGCACCAGACCATTCACAGAGGAAAAGGCAAGCATCCAGAACTTTGCTGTTAAATTTCTCAGACCAACCTATCACACTAATCCACCTGAAGAGGCTACTTTTTATTCCGTCGATGTTCTGAATTTTAAGAGCTCCTTGTCGGAAATTAACCCGCAGGACAGCACTTTTGTTCGGTGTCTTCAGCCTCTCCTTAGAAGGGGACAACTGCATCATAAATGCTCAAACTCCGATGTTTGAAGACCTTTGTGCAATTACAGCGAATGTCTATTGATTCGTTGCCCAATTGGGCTTGCGTTGTTTTCCATGTCTAATTCGAAGTGGTGAGAACCTAGAGGTGGACGGGATTTGACGTGGCAGAAAATAATGATGTTACGAAAAGTCTGGGTGTTAGTGCTATTCGCCTTCCAAAATGAGGTCCATGTGACCCTCCCCCCTGTACTTGGCTGGACACACTGAACGATATGGCTGCTAATTGTGTCAGTGGCGTTCATGCTATCCAGATTGTCTAAATGAGGGTCCTTGGATGCTTGTAGTAGGCTAGGTCCCTCCGTCCCCATTCCTGTCCTTTTTTTTCTTTCCACTTTGAAGCTTTGTTCAAATAAATTGATGTAGTTGAACGGCAACAAGGTACCACTGTTCTCCTCTAGTATTGCTATGAATGATGATGATATTGATGACGATGCGTCGGAAGAAACAACTGTGGGGAGTCCCCCCCTCCCCAGTGAGGCCACTCTTCCGGCTATGACCGTTTGGACTGTTTCCCGTGGTTGGTCTTTGTTCAAAGGAAATACTACTTCTGTGAAGTGAATCACCAAAGCCCAAAACTGATTTGTCATGCACATATAATTTTGGAATAACTGTTGAATATAAATATCTTTCCTTTCTTCCACAGGCTGTGTCCAACGAGGCTGGTCTTCTAAATAATGCTACCGACTTGCAGGCCACCTTACTCGATCTACTGTTCTCTCTTTTAAATGGATCGGCGTCGATGTCTGCTTACTTCGGTGCACCAGCCCTTTCTGACCCTGGAACGGAGCACTTCATTAAAAAACGGCGCAGACGTGTTGCTTACCGTCAAGCTGTTCAGCCACTTAGTGTCGGTGATTGTTTCTTCGCTAGGTTGATCAAACATCCTAAGTTCAGTGCGACATCTCCCCAAGTTACTGAGGTATGTATTAAATTCAGATTCACTGAACGTCCTAATGCATCGAAGAAACTCGTAGTGTAATAACAAAATCATGCTTAATCTTCGGTGTATTTGTGCTGAAATGGTGGCTATTAAGGGAGTGTAGTATTATCGATCTCTTTAAATCTTTCCTAGAGTTTTCGGTTTTCCTACCTATTGGCCATGAGTTGTGCTCGAATCTGGCTTCCAATAGCTGTCTCGTTATTTTATTCTTCAGATATCAGACACATTGAAGAACACGATTTTGAATTTTGTGACGAGCAGTTGTATCTAGCTTATATGAGCATATTTTATGAAAACATTTGGTCACCTGGCGGCACAAAATCTCTCAAAGTTTTAGCCCCAAGTGTCTTATACTCCAACTGATGTGTCTGAATCGGCGGTTTTTCGGACGATTGTTTCCGATAGGATCTCATGTGATAAGTATAGCTATAAATGAATAAAACACTGCAGAGAAATGCTGTCTGAGGGTGCCAAGATACCGCTCCTCTAAATTCGCGAATGTCTTATGAATGTTGATCGTTTAGTCGACTGACGTTCGTTGTCTCTTGCTGATACGGCGCACTATTTCATGGCGTTTTCGTTACATTTCGCATATAGAAGTTTGATTTCGACGCGCTTGTACCGGCTTAAACGAGCCCGAGCTGTTCACAGAGCACCTGTCGGTTCCATGGCCGATGACCTGTAGAAAATACCGTTTGGCGGTCAGCCGACGATAGTAACGCCGTAAAGTCTGGTCCACTTCTGTCCACCACCACCTCAAACCCCGAGTTACCACAGTTAGTACGCATCCGTGTGTGTAGTACTTAGTACTTGGTTAAAGTGTGCACAACAGACCTGTATGCACACCGTCCTCTGGTTCTGATAGCTGACAACCGTTGTTTGTTAGGTTGAAAACCCATGTACATCACCTTCGTGTCAAGCAGCTCGGTGGCGTACATTCGTTGAACAAAGAGACGCTCAGACTCACAGGCACATGAAAACAGGGTGGCGTTAGTCGGCAATGAACACTACGGAACGATTGACAGCTTTATCGAGATCAGTCGGCCGTGCCAGCCACGACACGCGCGGTGTGAAAATCGCACTGTATTTTCAACAATTCAGAACGACCAACAGTGAATTACAAACCGGTTTGATTCACTCGTTTAGATACTTAAATATCGTAAGCAGCTATACTGCATTCATGTGATATTTCGACCTCGGTGGCAATTTCCACGAAAGTGTGGCTCGAAGCGTCAGGAATTTCCGCTCTCACAACAGCGCATTTTCAGGGCATTTCACCAGGTTTTCATGAACAGGAAATTATCCATTGGAGTTATTTACAGCACCACGGAGCGGTCAAATACAGTACGGGAACATCCAAACCATGGTGCATCGCAGGATCAAATCATTGTGCAAGTCGCACTTACACCTCCCAACACAAAGTAAGAGGAAGTACTAAAATTCAACGCGATAATATCCATTTACTTACTGATGCTTTGCATCTATTCACAGGTCAATAAACCCAATAGTCCTGCAGAGAAATAAGTGAAGTTCTTTCGCCAAACATGAAATTCGAGTTCCTTGATTAAAAAAACATCAAAGTATCACGATAATAACATAATAGTTTCACAAGTGCGCGCCACCAGCGGAACCCAACAGGCTCCTGAGCCAAGACGACGAGTGTGTTAAGTGATATTTGGATGCTCGCCAATACACATGCTTTACACAAATGTCAGCTAAATGTCCTTAGTTTCATGCAGTCTCGTAGCCCCTTCAAGTTCCAAACAAGTGCCATAACTGTGTGTAAAGTTGTGTTCGGGCTCTCAACAGTTTTCGAGTAATTTTTGCTGGAAGTCTAGGGATTGGTGGAGTCGAAAAACGGGCCAGTGTGAATTGATTCCGCTCATAATTATTCTCAGTTGCCGCAGGTTTTCGACTGCGGAACGAATTATCCCCAGTTTATTTGACCGATGAGAATTTAGATATGGTAATTTCGTGGCACCCGACTGGGAGAAGTAGATGAAGATTGTGAACTGCATTCATTTTCATTGGCTCACGTTCACCATCGGCATCTACTGACGCCGTCCGCTCTACTCAAACCCGATCAAACGCACACATCTGGAAAATTTCGACTGACTTGACACGCTTGTCTTTGCTCACCTATACTGGGGAACGTAGTCGGTTTGAGATGACCCAGTCATTTAGTTTGGATCGCCACTGACCTACCAGGCATTCTACCGATGCTCTCGGCTACTCACGAGAAGTAAACCGGAGCGGATCCATGACCGGTCGATTCATTCCAAGGAATTCATCGCAAATCAATTCCTCACACAATCAGTTCCACACAAAAGTTGTCAGCCTAAAAATCTGATGTAATCCCATCCTTTCATAGTGCAAATTTCTTAAGCCCACTCAACTTGTTTACTGAACTGACATAATTTTGGTACAACTGGAGTAACGGTTGGACAGCCAGTCATGTCCGACAGTCCATTATATATTGTGATGATTGGTCATTGGTCGTCTTGATGAATTTATGATGTGGAGAACTGATTTATGATGAATCAACTGAAGTGAATGCGAACCATCTCACTGACCCATATCCTCCCCAACCCAAAACTTCATTTAACTTACCGATAGATTTGATTTTTTCAATACGTTAAATAGTTTGGACACAAATTATGACCGCTGTAATCAACTATTATGCAACCAATTCTTCCAGCTAGTGCAATCCCGGATACCAGTCTGGTTTCTTTTTATCCTTCAAGATGTTTCCAACCAGGGTACCTTTCAGCAGATGCTGTTGCTTCTATAGGATGGGTCTGAGTAGGTCGCACCTGCATTGGTTCGCGGTTTTGTATCCCGCCGTCACCAGGTGGTCTCATGTGGGTACATTGACCTTCCTGTTAAATGGACCAGTTGTCTGTCTTAGATGTCTTCAGCGTAAATCGTCCTTTCGAGACTGAATGTTCGCAGACTGACAGCAAGATTACTTATGACTACGGTTGTGCTGCATAGAGACAGAGTGCAGTATTCATAACTCGATTTTTAACACAAAGGTTTGATATCTTGGTGACTTTCAATACATACTCCTATTTGTGGATTTTTAACCTCTTCTTCAGGTGCTTTTGAATCAGCTTTTTGCCTTCAAAGAGCAATCCCCCACTGAAACAGCTCAAGGGATACCTGTAGCCAGTTCACCTGCCTTACTTATTAACCCCGGTCTCTTACGATGCTTCATAGTCTTTGGAGTTCAAGCGTTCTGGTGTCACATCAGTTGTTTCGGTGAGCATTGCCGCGTCATACGCCCTGAAGATCTTCAGAAACATCTCATTCCTCGAGCTCTTGATCTCGTGTACCTCACGCTTTCCGCTTCATCAAGCACTTGTTCGTCGTTGACAGCTTGCCTTATTGATCGGTGGCAATTACTCTCGGTGGCTTTTTCCGCATTCCGCGTAAGTTTGTTTCAAGATGTACAGAATTTACATCCTACATCCGTTTTTTTACGATAACAGCAACTTTTCTAGAAGGAGAACTGGGTTTCTCTGCGAAAGCTTGTGGAAAACGATGAATAAACTGTTTGCTCAATTTATATTCCCCAATTTGTCATTTACAGCAGGAGGCGGTCAAAATGTGGATGCCATCATACCTTACAGTTTCACCGTGTATACACTGGCTTCTTAAAGACTCATTTCATGAAGGCAACGCTCACGGTAGTCATAAATGGTAGAATCGGCTCACACAAAGTGTATTTTAGGTCAAATCAACTGAACAATTGTCGCAGAAAAGCAAAAGTACACTAGTTGGTAATTGATCAGGTGGCTGTTGATCTGTTCGCCGAGCTTGGCAATTGATTTGCAAACGTTTCGTCACCATTCGAGGAGACATCTTCAGTGCGCTGTTGGGTGGGTAGTCCCTCTCCTCGTGCTTGTGTTTATATAGTTTACAAAGAGCAGCTTTTTTTGCGCTGTGACCTGATTGGCCATCGGCAATCATCGCACTTGGCTTCTGGTTGGTCCGATCAGAATCTGTGTTGCGTTGTGGTTTGTATTTCTTACTTCCTACGGCCACGCTACTGTCGAAGTTGCCGTCCATTATTGTCTCTTCCGCTTGGTCCGTTCGTGATCTGTGTTGCGTCGTGGTCGGCTTCTCTGTTGTTTGATTGGTTGGTGGTATACCTCCTATTTTTAGTAGTCTGTGGTCCTATTGATTTCTTCATTGAATCCTTGATCGGCTCCGGGTTCTATGGTTCTGGATTTCCTTTGTCCTCAGAGGTTGATAAACAGGGTCGATCTCAATGTGTCTGTTTATTGCTCCATCAGTGGAGTACCACGCCTCCATGAACTCGCGTTCTTTCTTTGTTCTTGCCTGGTCCAGTATGCTGACGTTATTCCAATCGAATTTGTGTCCTTCTCCATCTTCGTGTGTAGAGATGAGCGAGAGTTGGTCGTGTCTCCTGGTAGCGAGCTTGTGTTCGTTGACTCTGGTTGACAGTTTCCTCCCTGTTTGTCCCACATAGTGTTTCTCACAATCCTTGCATTGAATTTTGTAGATTACATTTGTCTTCTCCATCGCATTAGTTATCCCCTTTGGTTTTGATAGTGCCCTTCGCAGCGTGTCCGTCGGTCTGTGGGCAACTCTTATGGCATGCTGTCGTAGTATCCTTGCGGTCATCTCCGAAATGTTTTTGATGTACGGCAGTGTGATTGTTTTGCTTGTGCTTCCGGTTGTCGAGTTGGTTGAATTGCATTTCCTCAGCGATCTCCAGACGAAATTCCTTGGGTAACCGTTCCTTTGAAAGATTTTGTATAGGCGTTTCTCTTCTTTTACCTTGGATTCTACTGTGTTGCAGTGTGTTTCAATTCGCTTGAATAGTGTCCGAATGCAGCTCTGTTTGTGACAGTTCGGATGGTTGCTGTGGTAGTTCAGAATTTGATCCGTGTGCGTAGCCTTTCTGTAGACTTCTGTCTGCATTTGTCCATTTGGTAACCTTGTGACGAGGACATCTAAAACCGCCAGCTTGTTGTTGTTTTCCTCTTCCATCGTGAACTTGATGTCATCGGAGACACTGTTTATCAATTGGATTGCTCGTTGTAGTTCACTCTTTTTGATGATGACAAAGGTATCGTCTACATAACGTATCCACAGTTTTGGGTTGATATCTGGTAACACGATCCTCTCCAGTTTCTGCATTGCAATCTCGGCGATGAACCCTGAAATTGGGGAACCCATTGGTGCTCCTTTCAGTTGTTCGTAGTATTCACCGTTGAATTCGAAGTACGTGGTCAAACAGAGGTTGAGCAGTTCACAGATGTCTTCTTTTCTTAGAGATCCGCTGGGAAGTCCATGACTGTCCAGTAGTTCAGCGACTGTTGTCTTTGCGGAATGGAGGTCCACTGATGTGAACAGTGAGCTGACATCAAATGAGACCATTGTTTCGTCCTCTTCTATTGTCACGTTCTTTAGTTTATCCAAGAATTGTTGTGCGTTTTTGATTGAGTGTTGCGATCCATTGATGAGATACTTAACCCTTCTCCATAGCTCCTTTGCAAGGTTGTAGGTTGGTGTGCCTGGAAGTGACACAATTGGCCGTAGTGGTGTGGTCTCCTTGTGTACTTTCGGAAGTCCGTAGAAGCGTGGGGTGTTGGATTCCTTGGCTCTCATTCGCCAATATTCTTCGGTTGTGATGTTTTGGAGGTCCTTCAGTCGCTTNCCAACCAATCAAACTACAGAGAAGCCGACCACGACGCAACACAGATCACGAACGGACCAAGCGGAAGAGACAATAATGGACGGCAACTTCGACAGTAGCGTGGCCGTAGGAAGCAAGAAATACAAACCACAACGCAACACAGATTCTGATCGGACCAACCAGAAGCCAGGTGCGATGATTGCCGATGGCCAATCAGGTCACAGCGCAAAATAAGCTGCTCTTTGTAAACTATATAAACACAAGCACGAGGAGAGGGACTACCCACCCAACAGCGCACTGAAGATGTCTCCTCGAATGGTGACGAAACGTTTGCAAATCAATTGCCAAGCTCGGCGAACAGATCAACAGCCACCTGGTCAATTACCAACTAATGCACCCGAGCTACCAATATTTCAACAGATTACCAGCAAAAGTACACTAGTTTTCACTGAAGCAGTTTTAAGTCGTCTGATGGGTGTGTAGCGAATGAAAAGGTCCTATACCATTGCGAATAGCTATCCAGTCGGATCCTTTTTGGTTATGCCTTGGTGAATCTGCCTGGGTGGGTGCGAGACTTCTTGAAACTGTATGGATGAACTACGAATCCGGGGCATTTTGACTCCCGAGGTACCAGCGAACCACCTACATGGCTGGGAAATATTTTCAATGGCTGTCAGATTACACTGATTTCAATGTAAGGTCTGAGAGTTGATGCTCCACAAAGTGAATACACTTCCTTGAGAAGAAAAGAATTCAGAGCCAGTAGGCGATGGAATCATTTCTCTGACCGAATATTCGAGTCGGTTGAATGCGGGGGTAACAACATTTTGACTACACAAAGGTCGGCCCTTCACGGTGTTAAAGTTTTGAGATTCAGTACTTCACGAAGGCGCTCTTGGTACTGCGTCGGTACTGTGTCATACGATTGTGTTAGCAAATCCACATCTTCACTTGTTTCTTATCTTCTCTGATTTTTTTTTGGTCTTATACTCTTCATCCTAATCGATCTGCGAAGAATAGGACATTTCTTTATTTCTGGCAGTTGTGTAGCGTTCGTCCATGTAATCAGAAAATTCGTTGGGGAATCTAAATTGTTGATGCGTACTCTTTTAAAACGGTTGCCTGAAAATTCGCCAACAGGTACGAACAAAGCGAATTACCTGTCCTGTCTTGTCCTAGCATGATTGGCCACTGTCACATTTGGTTTTGACACGACGCTGTGAATCAGTCGATTTCAGTGTTCTGCATCCCGGATTGCATGCCGCGTTTGGCTCACACGATAGGGCTGCTCTGTTCATGTCTGTGCCACAGATGTTCGAGACGATTGAGGTCAGGCTGTGTCTGGATGAAACCACTGAGAGCCTGAAACACAATTTAAAGGCTTATGTCATGCGGGTTAGAGGCAAGACCTTAAGCAGAGGAATGACTTTTGGGTCAGTGCAGATCAGGGTTGAACAACGTACTCGTCTAGCTGTATATTTGGGGTGGAAAAGTACAAATCACCAACGGAGGTAACAAACACCACTCACGCGGATGCATAGAGCACTGAGTCCGAATTCAATCTGGCAGATTTCACAAACACATCAGTCAAGTATTAACCCACGCACGATTTTAGGCCTTTTGCATTTTGTATTCATCCATTTCCATAAAGCCCGATCACCCAAGTGAGTTATCTGCTTCTTTGGGAGTCAAGTCATTTGTATTCTTTTGAAAAACACCTAGTGATAAAATAAAGAGAAGTTAAGCAGCTTCGGCTTTGGTTCCAGCCTTGCCATGGTGTCTCCGCGAACGTACTTTCCGTACGAGATGCAATCCTGCCCTCATTAATGTACATTTTCAGTTCACTATAACCAGTGTGTGGCGAATCCTAACAGTGATAAATTAAAAAAGTACTTCTTTGTTCCTCAGTTTTCGTTTACTCTAAACATTCGTTCAAACGATATAGACGCACGAATGCATTGACTGCGAAGTTGTGTGAGTGAAGTATCAGCTGTGATCCTCGCCGTCCAAAAACACAGCAAAGAAGCCGAATCTCAGTTGGTTAGGGAAACAGGTAAATGCGACCAAAGTGGGTTAAAAATGCTCCGTGTTCCAAAAAAGGTCGTTGGGATTTTAACCAGTTGTCGTAAAGAACCTCTGAGACCGGATGACCGCTTGTTCCACAGAGTTGTCGCAACCCGAAGCCTTAATTGATATTGTAAGAATGTGGCATTATCGCATGCGCTTTAACTACGCGTAAATGATGTTGGAAGACGAATACCTATATTGGCTTCATAAAGTGTCATATAGCGCTGGATTTTGAACTTGTTCGGATGTCCAATTACTGTATTCTGAAGATATTACTTCACTTAAAAGAAAACTTTTGGGGTATCATCACCATCATCGACGGCGTAATATCAAAGTGAAACACTGATATTTTCCTGCCGTACAACCTTGATTTAGTTGAAAGTCTTTTTTGAATAAAGGAATATAAGTGGACGGGGAAGGGATTTAGTGCTAGCCTATGACAATCATTCCGAGGTGCCCACACCTCCAGACACTCATCCAGTCAACCTGGATAGAAACTGACAACAAGGACGCCATTGACATCGATTAGCAGCCATATCTTGCAGCGTCTCCAACCAGGCGCAGTGGGGATCATGCGGTCCCCATCCTGGAAGGCGAGTAGCACAGACAGCACCCAACCATTTTGTAATCTATTTCATACCCCTCTGCCAGCTCAAGGATTGGCCACCTTTCTGCTTCCACCACTCTGAATTAGGCACGGAAAGCAGCACTCTATTCTGCAAGCGATGGTTAGGCATACGCAATACATGGCCTAACCAACGCAGCTCCTGGTGCCGGACACATTATTTAATGGAAGTCCCCATGGCACAACCGAAAGCTCGCTTTCTAATTGCCTCGTTACGGATTCTCCGACACTAGACCACACGGGCTATGGTCCTGAGACAACGATTGTCGAACACCTGAAGAAGCCTCAGTTCCGCTGCTCGAACAGGCCAAGTCTCACAGCCATACAACAAAGTAGCGCGCATTGTAGCCCTTTAGGCTCAGGGATATAATGCTTTGATGCCATAGGTGCTCAAATTAGCAAACGCAACCCGAGCTTTGTGGATTCGTACGTTGACCTCATCTGTCGTACTAAAGTCAGAACTACTACAACTTCCAAGATGCGTGAAACACTTAGCAAACGCGACCCGAGCCTTACAGGTTTGTGCGTTGTCTTCCGAGATGTGTAACACGCTTCATAACTTCGAATGCCTCTCCCTGGATTGTAAGTGGCGTGTCCAGTGACTGAATGTCCACGAGAAAAACCTTACACATTGTGGGTGCGTAGCGCATACCAAAGCACTTTGGTCAGAAATACTCACGCTTTCTCCTCTTCGAAGACGAGAACGATGTCGTCTGTATATTCCAGATCGACGAGATTTTCGTCAGAGGCTATTTGAACACCGGAGTTTTGAAGACCTTTCAGTGTTCACTTCATTACCTCGTCTATCACGAAACTAAATATAAATGGAGAGACTAGGAACCCTTGTCGGATACAGCTTTGTGTACGGAAGCTTTTGGATAGGTCTTCTTAAACTCTCACACGCCCGGAAGTATGAGAATACAAAGAACTTTATTGTTATTATTATTATTATTCCATGGCAAGCATATTAAGAACATGCAGGTCAATCGAGTCGAATAATAAATCTGTGGGTCGTTTATATATATGGCTTTGTTCTGGGAACTGATGGAGTGTGAAGATTTGGTCAACGCAAACCCTACCAGGTCGGAATCCCGCTTACTGTTTTCGAGTCAGTGTTTCACGAGCCACCATAAGGCGACGAAACACAATTGAGGCCAACAATCTCGTTACGACCGGGGTCAAGCTGCTCCTCCGGTTGTTACCACACCATCACCGATGCTCCCTACTTATCTTGAACAGTCTCCATCTTTGAACAATGCTAGTGGGAAGTCACCCGAAACTGATGCTCGGTTGCGCTTCAGAGGACATATGCAGGCAACCGTCAGCTGGTCGCTACGTTTTATGGTTATGTATAAAAAATGACAAATAAACACACGAAACTCGCGAGCGAAAACGCACCCAGCGTGTACAAACGGATAAGGTTGGCCGAATTGATCAAGCAGTGAGGACAGAACAATTCAGTTGTCAGCTCCGACTTGACAGCTAAGTATACATGCTTGTTACTCGACACCTGAATGAGACCAAGTTCCACCTTCTGTTTTTCGCTCGCTCGCGAGTTTCGTGTACTTGTTTATCATTTTTTCCATACATAACGACAAGACGTAGTGACCAGCTGATGGCTATTTGAAAACAATTTGTTGCCCAAAAAGCTTTCTTCTGAATGTCTGATTTCTGTTTGTTTGAGGTGGCCAGTTTTTTTGTTTAACCTTACTGGCTTCTTTACTAGCATTGGAGATACACCATCTCCTCTAGTGCTAACATACAACTAGTTTCGTTCCCTATTTGTTTCCTAGTTTCACAAATTTCGGTTTATTTGTCTTTTGGTATGGTTCATTTAGTGGTCTGTGTTGTCCCATCTCACTTCTTCCGCACTTCAGGAGATATTTCTACTCAGTCAAGTCAAATGTCCCCTTCTGCCGGATAAGCTTGCCGTGATTTTGGCACCGCTGCTTATTTTATCTGTTCGGCGGCTTACGTGGTATGATTCCAATGCACAGTCGTCTGCAGAATGCAGAGGAGTTTGGTCGGGAGATACAGAATTGCGGGTGCTCTTCGACGGACTTTGTCGATTGATCATTGCATTGGATGCCGATATGTTCCTTGTTGCTGCCGAACATGTGTTTTCCACAATAGGTGATCAGTCTCCATCGTATGGTAGTGTACCTTCCGAGATCGAGATTCTTGACTCCACTTGGATTTCCTGGCACAAACTTACTGCTTGTTGCATTCGACCGGAACGGTGGCTCATTTGGATGCGCGGTGCAACCGAAACCAGTGAGGAAATTCGATGTCAAATTTCCGCACCTAGTTTATATTTACTTACGCTGTGTGTTACTGTTTACCGTAGGTTTCATCTGAAAGCATGCAAGCTGACCCGCTCATCGTAAGATTACTGATCGGTTTCTCTCATTATTCTTGACCATAGCCTTCCGGATCGTATTCCAAGTTGCAAATGTGTCCGAAAATTTGTCAGTTTTCATGGAAATAGAAACAAAAAACATGCGTAGTGTGCTACGTATAGACAAAAAATATACTCAGTTTGTTGATGTGGTATTATTTTTTTACCACAAGTTCCGAAATAGGATGTTCGTGTTTTTAAGGCCCAACTGAGGAATATAATCCGCTTCTGAATAATACAGCAAGAAGACAAAGGCTGAGAGATGTCGACATTTCACTTTTATCTCTTTAGCTGCAGTGCAAAGAACCATTGATTTTGCATCGTAAATAGAGATAAGTAGGAATAAAACAATGGAACGGAGCCAATCCTATGGTGGGCCAATCACTTCCGGGTCTGAATTTCAAGGCAAGCTTGCGTCAGGTCCTTTTGTGCGCACAAGCTGGGTCGGTACTGATTGATCAACATGTCCTCACTGAAAGCTAACAATTTCAAGTTGGCTTTGCGGAGTAAAATTCTGAACGCTATAGTGGGGTCAACTGTGTGTCGATGAAGCATGTTTTCGGGTCCCACCTTGCAGGCCATCGGTCGATCGATCAGTCCACCTGGCTCAGCGAGACAAATGTTCGGAGATGCGTTCACATCAGTTCCTCTGTTCTGCCAACACATGTTTCACCGCAACCGCGTGTGGCCTGGTACCCAATGTATGGGGCAGAGAGATTGGGTACAATATACGGAGTATATTGAAGATTGACTTGTCTCGTTGATGAGAGCGGAATTAGTTGAGCGGCTGGGTACGCACGACCGATTACGCAGACGTGATCTGTGCCGTATGGCTGCGGTTAGATGATCTCCTCTTGAAATGCAGTCTGATAAGAACCTCTTTACTTTTTACTAAATAGTCAGGTTACGGCAGTGAAACATCACTGTCAACACTGATGTCGCTGTCTCTGATGACTGATTATGAGTAGTCAGGCTCCCGCTTATGCCGTGGCGTGTTGTGGATGTTGATAAATTTCTCTGAGTAGCCGTTAGAAATCAGAATCCCTTTTAATAGCTTCTCTTCCTGAAGAGAGAGAGAGAGAGGAATACAAATCAATCTGGAGCGGTCGAACGAAGTGCCCACCATGTTTCTTTTATAGGCTAAAGGAGTAAATTGTCAATATTGCCATGTCCATGAGGGCATGCGGTACACTGAATACTTAAAAGTGCCATCTGGGCGTCTGGCAATGAGAATATCTAAATATTCAAAGCTGCCACCCGTTCTGCCTCGAAAGGAACTGAAAGGTTTGGACGTAAACCGTTCATGCGGTTGTACAGCTTCTTAAAATTGTCAGAATGTGAAAACTATAATGTTTTTGCAAAGCATGGCAATAAAGATCTGATCAGGAAGCTGCCTTTCATTCATGCCTAAAAAGCGAATCTTCTAGTAATGGTCAGAGTGACCCACCGATTGCTACACCATCGATTTGTTTATACGCTTGGCCTTCAAATTCAAAGCGGAAGAGGATCAACTCTCTTAAATATACCAAGCGGATATATATGGGAATTTTGTGAGCGGTAATAAATCGTACAAATAGCCTACGGTGTGGTACAAAGGGCCACTGGTGAATGAACACTTGACGTCTATAAAAAATGTCTTTTGTGAACTCACTGGCAGTTGGTCCAGAATTTGCACAAGTTCAAAGGAATCCTTTACACACTGCCGTGCTAGAGCCTCACGGATAGGATTTAGAATTTTGGCTAACCATTCGGCTAACTTGTGGTTGGCGGAATCACGCATAACCAGAATGCGTGTGTAAATTGTGCTGTGTAAACTTCGGGTGCTCCTCGTAAGCATGGTGCCCTAGTTCCAATAGGTGTGAATTGGTCGTAAAGTTGGGCAGAGATAGAACCATGCATCACTAGGGTATAAAGTTTCCACCAGATCTACCTTTCTATCAATGGGTTCCTATAAGACCCATTGTCTCTTTGGAACTTCCCTTCATCAGATGGTATTGCCTTCATTTTGGCTACATATTCCGTCTTTTCTATGATTGCAACACTTAATCCTTTGTCAGCTTCATTTGAAGCATCATGATCCCTGCGTTCTTTGAGACTCTTAAAGACCGTTACCAGTACGTGTACGTCGACAATGAATATCAACCTTTCTGTGAGGAACTTGGATGAAAGGGGATGGAAAACAGTATGATGCATTTGGTTCAACAAACGTGGCCTAATCAAATGAAAAAACTTGGAACTGATCGAAAAGTCACTGTTTCAGAAATGCTCAAAAGTCGGTCGAGTTATTGCTGGGTGACAGGAAATCCACCGATTGTTTTTCAAGGTTATCTGAAGAGGTGCAACTGTATTTCGACAAATGCACTCATTTGCAAATCAATTTGGTTTTCACGGGAGACTCAAGTGAGTCTCTCGTTTATGATGTTCTTCAACTGAATGTGCTGCACACAGGCCGCCTCATGTTTCAGTTGGTACGATATTNACATGAGGCGGCCTGTGTGCAGCACATTCAGTTGAAGAACATCATAAACGAGAGACTCACTTGAGTCTCCCGTGAAAACCAAATTGATTTGCAAATGAGTGTATTTGTCGAAATCAGTCCAATTTGGGTTCAAGTAGAACATAAGGTTGACGGAAACTCGGGGACTGCGCCTACCTGATGAGCCCCAAGAAGGGCGAAACCGGTCGTGGGCTGTCGAAGAGTTTTCAGCAACCTTGTGAGTAGTTTCCTTCATGAAAATATACTGCGATATCTCGAATATCGTACCAACTGAAACATGAGGCGGCCTGTGTGCAGCACATTCAGTTGAAGAACATCATAAACGAGAGACTCACTTGAGTCTCCCGTGAAAACCAAATTGATTTGCAAATGAGTATATTTGTCGAAATCAGTCCAATTTGGGTTCAAGTAGAACATAAGGTTGACGGAAACTCGGGAACTGCGCCTACCTGATGAGCCCCAAGGAGGGCGAAACCGGTCGTGGGCTGTCGGAGAGTTTTCAGCAACCTTGTGAGTAGTTTCCTTCATGAAAAAGGTGCAACTGTACTTTTTTACTTATAAGGTTTTGCGGGCTACTTCCTTAAAAAAACTAAGTGCAATATGTCCATACGAATGTTGTTGGAAAATACAGGCGACCAAACGTTACTATTGTGAGGGCATTGCATTGGTACACATCGAAGAACCTAGTGAGTTGTTTGTGGGTGCTGATTGAAGTTGTCGAGTCCGAATATAGAAAGCTGGTTAGATACACTTTTCAACTTACGTCTGATCTACTCTACGTTAAACCTGATTTCAACCGAGTCCCTTAAGCAACAACAAAGAGCACAGCCACACGTTATTTTATGTATTTCAGAGTTGAATGAATGGTTTAAAGGGGTTTGATTGTATTGGTGAACACGGTGCGCATCATGCGCGAACATATTTCCGCTTCAGACAGGTGATAGAGTATAACGATAGCGAACCAACGGGAGTGACCATCAGATGTTTTCAGGCCGGAAGACGCAATCAGCTATCTGTAACTATTTTTCTCATCTAATCCCATCCCATCGATCAGCATTTCCCAAGAAGTGTCAATCCTTAAAACCTTTAATCTTCCTCTTCAGCTTTGTTCCAGAGTGGAGAATTCTTTTTTGCTCATGTGGCTGAATGAACTCTAAGCCTTAGGATGAGAGTAGTGAAACATGTTTGAACTAGGGTATAATAATTAACGAAGAGAACCACTAAAAACGAGAGATTCAGCCAGATTCAATTGAATCTCCCGTTAAAACCAAATTAGTGTGGTGAAACTCCTATGCGTTCGCCTGCTAGTTCGTGAACGCTTGGCTCTGATTCTCGTGTTTTCCGTTAGTAGCAGTCATCAGCGTCACCATCGTCATCATCTCCATCATTACTGTCACCCTAATCGTCGTTACTATCATCACCGTTCAGTCACTTGACCTTACCGTTGTTGCATTACATTAGATATTCAAAGCAATCCTCCCTTCTCACCGGCACTCACTCGGCGAAGTTTTTTTGAGCAACCTGAACAGCAACATGCAGCGCCAACCGGGACTTTTGTTTCTGAAACGGCTACCCTTAACTCCCAACAGCATTTGAAGAGTGACGCTTCTGATCTGGTGAACTCGACTTCTCCTTCCGAAGAGGAACACACCGCCACGGAACTAGAGGCGATAACACGATATGTAGATGCTTTTAGTAATGAACTTGAACGTACTCATTCAATGCAGTCCAAAGTAGAAGGCGATTCGATTGAGACGAAATCCCTAACAAGAAGCGATTTGGATTCGATGGAACAATTAGCTCTTCGGACGCCTGACGAAGAAACCCAACCTCCGAAAGAACCATTGGTTATATCTCCAAATCCGTTGGATATTATTACTGGACCTCCTTGTAAAGACCAACTGGACGCGATTCTTGGACATCTCTTGGAGCCTTCAACGCTTGGTCATCACAGTTCACATCGCTCTGTTTCTGATTATCCGCTTATCTCTGATTCCGCCAGAGAACGCTTAGCAAGTGAGCATCTCCTTGAGTTTTATAGGCATCTCACTATTTTGAATGAGTTTTTTTTCAAAATTTTTCTGACTACCGCCTTGTCAATAATAAAGTCCCAACAGTGCATGCTTTCATTTCTACCTCTAGGTAACAGAAGCAAACTTTTACAGAAGAAACTACTAATTTTAACACTTCTTTCTCAAGTTCTATGGATGTAGATATCCCTGATTAGATGGCCATTACAGTAAAGTGGTTTGCTTTATCTTACACAAATACTTAGCAGTTGTTGAATGCCTCAGTTCAGTCGAAATTTCGTGAAAAAAACAAGTTCGGGTTTGAGGTGGGCATCGGATTTTTATCCGCGCGCTGAAGAAAATGCAGTCTTGACCATGTCACGAACTAATATTATCAGTTTCCCTCTCGCTGTTCTACTCTTTTCAGGAACTAGATTCTATTTGTTCCAATTTGCGAACCTGAAACTGAGCCATACTTTCCCACCCAAGTTATGGCGATACATTATTCGCCATAGACAACATAAAAGCTTTATGGACACAGCTAAGTTGATGCTGTCACAGTGTTTTGAATTGATAGCCGATCCGCTGTTCTCTTCGAATGTCTTACGCTTGTTGTCGTACCGGGGCTGGTGTGAAATATCAACCACTGGCACAAAACCGACATGCATGATTTGCCTCTTTTTGGAGGTGATATTTTATTGACCACACGTGTATTCTAACTGAAATTGCGCACCTACTTTGTCTAACTTTTTCGGTGGAATCTTGAAACTTCAACCCAAGCGGCCATACTTCCTGAATGCATTTGTCGTGGGATTGTGGATGCGTTTGTACCCTCATTTGGAAATGTGAACAAGTTTACTACTGCAGATGAGCAGTTGAGTCAATATTCCCGTTGAAACTTTCGAAGCAGACAACCTTTTTGCCCTGGTATTGATCAGTGATTCGTAAGAATCAACCATCAAGCGTCCTTTCAGTATTATTCTACTCCCAGGTTTTTAGGTAGCAAGCAGAGTGAATTTTCAGTAAAGATTTCTTCCTGTAAGTATAGTTAATCGACACTGAAAGACCAAGGCGTGCTGTTTGGCCATTCCATCCCTTTAACAATCATCAACAGGGCACATCTCATGAATCCCCAGGGAAACTTGAACCCGCAACTTTCCGGCTAGTGACTGAATCCTGTGGCGTTTGGCCACGAGTTCGGTATCAAAGCTTACACTTGGACGCTGACATTTCTTATTACAGGCTCACGTTGCTTATGGGCTTTTCTCCCTTCTGAGAAAGTATCCATGGCTTGTAGGCGGTGAAGAGATTTCGGGATTTCGAGAGAGATTTCATGCCAGTCTACACTGAAACGCCGAAGGGTATTGTTGTGCTTTTTTATTCTTGTTGGGACTCAACAGCGGTGCGCATCTCACGAATCTCTTGGAAGGTATACGGTGTTCCTCATCCTCTCGTTTGCAGGATACAGACTCATGTTTCTACTCGCTATTGTATGTTGTCCGCATGTTTCACGTCTACAGCTGAAGAAGTTAAAAGAACCAGTATCATATAGCAGTGTCTTTCCTCAGTTTCAAGGGACTGGTAAAAGGGGCGTAATTTTTCAAACGTCTCCAAGACTCTTCCTTAATCTGACTAAATACCTGTCACCTTCTATGTTTCGTTTCCTGGATTTTCACTTTCTGGATTGTTTTTCTGGATCACCCATTTGCTGATACTTGCGTGGTCATCAACTTGCCGTCCATTTCGATGTATTTAACCTGCATCTATAAGTTTATCTCACTTTCGATGCCAGATGAAACTGACGCTGGTGCTTTTGAACCAACATTTCAACAACACATAGGTGCAGTTGTTTGAGTGCGATTACAAGAAATGAACGGGTTTCGTGGTAAGATAAAATAGTGATAGTCGTTCATCTGTAGCACCCTTTCGGTACATAGCTGCCATGTCAGCCGAAAGAAGCTGAGATACTGTCAGGTTGCAGAGTTTGGGTTCGAAACACATACATTCCAGTTCGTAAGTTCGCAGCTTAACCACTGACCAATCTCGAGCAGTAATGCGTGGAAAGTTCGCATCGTTATACGTGATGGCCGTCGGAGATGATAAAATGCACTTCCCGGTTTTATAAAAGTTTGGAAAATAGTCCGTAGGTTTTTTGGTATCGTCCCTTGCGCCCTTGAATCACAAGTGTAAGGTTGTGTACCCCCTGCCGGGACCGCGGCTGGCAACCAATGTGAAGACGCCCATGTGGGACCAGAACCCGGATTGTCGAACTAGTAGTCCACTACCCTATCCGCTCGATCACCCGGGCCAAAGAGTGCGGTTTTGGCGCAGAGTGTACGCTTAAAAAGCCAATAGGGGTTGCCCAGTGAGCTATACTTCGTTCCTCTCAAAACCAGAACGACTCAGTCACCAATCTGATGACTGAGTTTCGCTCGGCCTGCTGAAAATTCAATGACAATTCCTTACAGCTCTGCAGTTTCGAAAACTCATCCGATTCGGCTAAATGTGCTGCGCATGTGCATCCTCAAAACAACAACACTTCATCTTCATATCGCCATTGAATGCTTCATGGTTTATGGTTGTCAGATGATTGTACTACTTGCAGTGAGAGTATGACCGGTTGACAAAGTTAATGGTGCTAAATAAGAATTCGAAACCGGGTTTTGTATGTGATGGACCTCAAATTTCCGTTGTTCCATTAATACTGCTACGCTTGTACCATAAAGTTTTCGAAAACTCCTAAAACTAACGCCGTCGCGCTCACCCATCTTCCGATATTGCTGTTCACTTTTTTACCTGTTTCTAGGAGTTACGTATAAATCATTATTTGCGTTTTTAGCGCAGCTAGGTGCTCTGTCACCTCAGGATGGAGCTGCGTCAGAGAGTGAACGGAACCAGATGTTGGCTTTCGCAATCGTCTGTGCCTTAGACTATATCTGGTCGTCGTTACTGTATGCACCTTATGGAACTGAAGCTAGGCGTAACAGCGGAACGAATCCCACGCTGTTTGAGCGGCTAGCAGAACAACTGGCTTCAACTGTTCAGATATCAGTTGATCAGTCTATTCAACAACGTCTATCCTCCATACTTCGTCCTCCTCTTTGGCTAGTCCACAGTCTACTTGGGCATCCTTGTGTGCATATTCGCGAAGCAGTAAGTGGTTTTGAAAGTCGTTAACTCTCGAGCCTCAGTTGTATCGTTCATGGTGTCTTTGGTGACTTTTATCGCTATCCATACTGTACTTACTTTCCGCATTCCAAGTTTCATTTTCTATTGCAGAAGGTTACATTTTATTTACTTCGATTTCCAATATAAAGAACGTTGTTTCCATCCCTAAAGCACTGCATATATGTCCCGTTGCATTTCTCTTCAGAACAGATACAAACTATTCTGTAGTCGAAATATTTGTACCAAATTTCATCAGTGGTGTTTATTTATGCCTAGTTAAATGATTGGCGTCATCCACCGTGCGGCACGTTCGAAGAGTTACACCTATTGCTGTGTTTGAATAAGCAGAGATCCGTCATTTCAAGTCATTATTTCAGGCAACCATATTCAGAACCATCTTCGTGTTACTCATACTACCGTCTCCAGTGATGCCATATGTAGTTATCGCCTCTGTTGCGTTTGTGGAACATACTGTATCATCATTACCATGGTAAATGACCGTTTTTCTAATTAGTTAGAGTCACTGGTCAAAACCATCACGGCGATGAGCCGGTTGCAGTAAGTGGGATTCAATAAAATAGACAATCACATTGGGGTTTTCACCAGGGCTCAGCTACTTTCATGATCAAGCTCACTAGGCATGTTGCCAATACTTACTTACCTTCACGGCAGCTGGTCGGTCTGATGTCATGCGATTTCATCTACAGTTTGTGTTTTCTGGCCACACTGTTGCGACTCAAAAGAAAAGTGAAATATGTGCGGTATGATATTTTTAATCTGGTGTTCTACAGTAGAGTGAAACAAAACATTACATGCATTTTACTGCGTCGAGTTCCCCTCTGTCTCGCAAATTGATTTTCGTTGAAAAGATCGAGTAGCCGTATAATCACTTCTCAACCTGTATGGCCTTAAATAGATAAGGGCAAGTGATCAAATTAAAACAGCCAGTGTAACACGTATGCCGTTCCTACATAGTGAAAGAACATTTGAAATTCAAATACAAGGATGGGTATTTGGAAAAGTAGTGGGATGTCAGTAAGCTTAGCTGCCTGGTTCACAATAGTCCTGCTGTGTACATGGACCTTGCACAAACAGTGGTTTATAATGTGCTCAGAACTGTCAGGTGAGCCACAAAACCTGGACGTTTTGGTGTGAGAGAATGTTTGCGTACATCCCACTTAAATTAGACAGCTAGGTGGTTGCTCCTCATTTACAGAATGTGAACGCATCGGAAATTTTGAGCAGTTCGCTTGCTTTGTAAAGTTATTCCCGATCTAGTCTGTTGCAAATCCCTACAGTTTGTAACGCGTTCCGCAATTCCTACCCTCTTCAAGATATTGGCATCTGGGGTGGTGAAGAGCTGGTAATGACAGTGTCATCCGTTTACTCACTTTCGCCTAGCATGTCATCTGTGGGAAGCTCCATCCTCTTTGACTGTGGAGCCTTAGAGTCTGCTTTCCACCACATCGTCAATCATGACTTAGAAAAAGTTGTGATACGTTGGACACCCTCGTCATACTTCACTTTACCCAACGTCCAAATAAGAATGCCGTGAATGAGTTCAAACCACGTCTTATTAAAAACGTGCCTGCATCCCCAGCACAATTGAACACGGACATGTTGCTGCCAACGACTTTCTACTAAAGTATCTCAGGATCACCCTTCCTCACCGCTTTCATCATACACTTACCTTCAAATCCTCCAGGCGCACACCACCCAGACCCATTAGATTCGTTCGAAAAGTAAATCTGCTTCTATTCTGTATTCCAGTAAGGGATCAACCAACGATATCCGAACTTCGTTAACGCCTGGTGCGCCTAAGAGATCCTATCTTCAAAAGTGATCAGACTGACTGTACGCACAAAACTTGTTGCGGGAATCGCAGTGTACCTTACACAATAGAGGCAAGCAGGCAGCTGTAGGTACACGTTGTTACACACAAGAGGCATGCTAGTTTTTTGCCTCATTATCCGTATCAGCAGCCAAAGCTAGAAAAGGAGTTGGTCACTCCTGTGCACTGAATCGCAGAGGATCCCATTGTCTTCTTCCATGAGGCTCAGCTAACTCAAACAGAACTCCTGAGACATATAAGTCGGGTATGTACGGAACCTCCGGCGATTTACACCGAACACGTGTGCGCCAAAGGAAGTGATGATCTACCCATGCCTACTGTGGTCTCGTCTATTCATTACCCGGTCAACTAGATGGGTATGTGGACGTCAACCTCAACTCACACACCTATCAAATTCCCCTGATCTGTAAAAAAATTTTGATAGCAGATCGCATTTGGGCTTTGTACTTATCACTTTTGGTGATTTTGATTATTCAACCCACGAGGGCAACCGATGTTGATCAGAACCGTTGTGATGTTTCAACCACTTCTGAACAGTATCATACTGAACGGCTGTCACAACTACGCGTTTGATATTGCGTGTCTTTTAGGAATCATATGAGCGCTTTTGCACTATGTGATAAGTTAGGCGTTTTGTGTTTTATCATTTTAGGGCATGAACGCCTATCGTGTTTGGCTGAAGCACAGCAGACGGCCGTCCCCATCCCAGTTGAGCGACCTGTTAATCGCTCAGTTGTTGGACTTCTCTCCCTCGTTTCAAGCGGTGGATCTGAAATTTCGAACTCGCTCGTCCTATAAGTACCGTCACTTATGTTCACCGACACTCCTCGACCGAGCTTTTGCTATGGTGTTTGACGGTATCGTTTTATCTGACAACCGAAACAGTTCTCATTCCAAGACAACAAGAGGGGTGGTAAGTTTGTTTTGGCAAATATTTCTTCACAATGAGGCGGGAGTAAATATGAAAAGATGCTGAGAGAGATATGGATGGATGCGGAGAGATACAGTATTGCTCCACGGGAGTTTCCCGGAAGAAGGGAAGCTCCCAAGAAATAACGCGTCCTTAAATTTGTTTCCAATGCCTTCAAAGAGATATGCCTCCAAGGAGAATAACCTAGTCACCCGGGTTGAAATGTACTTTTGTGTGTCATACCATAACGACAACTACGGTTTGAGCATTCAGATCACAAGGTTTCCAGCAAACAAAGCTGCCGGACGAAAGTCCCCGTCAGCGTTCGCACTTACCTCTGAGTTCACGGCACGAGTTGAACTTTTACTCCTCCAAAAGTACCGCTGGTCTCTACATGGTTAGCTTTGGCAGCCTCGTCGAGATCTGAATCGGCAGAAAGCACAGAGGTGACAGACGGTTTTGGTGCAAATGGCGCGGTCTGAATCGACAATGCTCATTGGTGATCCTGGTTCCTTCATCTTTTGGGAAGATTGGATCCGATGGTCATGGCTGCTCGTCCAGCTTCAGTTGATGTAAGCCTGGAGTACCTGAATCCAGTTCCGGAAACGCTACCTCTAGGGGTTATGTTGTCCAACCGAGGCCCGGTCTACGGGCAGTTATTGCTATTCAGCGGCACTTGGTATTCAGTAGTATCCAGTATCTCTCTGTGAGGTGGAAATTACGTCACCATGGAAAGTATGCTTGTGTTGGCGGCAGTGGAGGGCTTTCCTGATGATGTAATCTGTACGCCAAGCAATTCAGCCCTATTTACAGTCTGTAGTTGACTTAAGATCAAACTACCAGTCCTGCATACTTAGTTAACCCATATAAAAATACGATAACAGTGAATAATGGAAGGATCCAACTCATTTTCTGGCAGCCAATGATCAAAGTTTACGTTGCGTTTACAATATTCTTTATTCGCCTACCTGGCTACCATAGCTTGGTCACCACGATTTGGCTTCCCAGAACACATGTATTCACAACCGGGTGTATTTCATGTTGCGAGCCGCAAAGTGTGTACAACAAGCAATAAGTGGAATTTCGGACGCAATCGATTAATACGTGCTAAGAGAAACGAGTGGTCATGCCACGAGTGTTGCAAAGGGAATAGATACGAGGTTGTGCGCTTGAGCGACTACACTGGTGGAAGATGGCACTGGTTGAATAACCACTGGCTACACTCTTAAAGCGGATCCTTTAAATATCGGTCCGATAACTATTTAACCAAGTGAAATCAACACAGTAGGCTATTGGAGCCTATTTTCACTGCCAAGTGCACTGACTGGTTCTCCCGCTTGGTGAGCAGCTCAACGCGGCAGCCCTATAGCTGTGAGAACGATGCGCTTTGTATGGCCCTGATCAGGCCTCACTGGACTGGATGCTGGCAATTCCAGCGTTAACTTGTGTGAACCTACATTCTTTCATTCCCGATTCTAGTGACCCAATCTAGAATAAGTTGCTGTGTCCGTGTAGTGCCCCAGCAATGTTTGCTTTGCAGTTAGTAAGTTCCAGCTCGCTTTTAAAACCAAACCGAAATACAAAAATTCAGCGACAATGCAGGATCCACAATGCTATGGGTGATAGTTTGGCACTGTCAGACAAGTCAGCTTACACTGATTAAGATGAATCATTAAACTTTTAGCATTCCATTAGAATTTCAAAGTGTCACGTGGCATCGTAAATCGACGCAGCCATCTGTGCCACGAATTCCTGTTGGTTAGCAAGAAGTGAGTTGGTGACTGGCCTCTGTGCGAACTACATTCAGCTCTAGTAACCAAATACAATGGAGACGACTATTGCGTTGTAGCTGATGAAAAACGAGGTACTGCTCCATCCGCGCTTGATGGAGGTGAATTGCTAATGTGAAGGAAGACTCGGGGTCATTTCAAACGTAAGGTAGTGGCATTGGCTACTGAGCACGTATGCTGTCGCTTGGCGGAGTGGATCGAGATCCCGAGTGTGTCTCTCACATTACACACGCGATGTACGGCTGCAGGGAGGGCTCTGCTACTGACAAATGCTGCAACTTTATCAGGGATCGGTTCCCAGTTCATCTTTGGGACCACTGGGTGTCACGCTGCCCTGTCTGTAGATAACCCACGAGGCGCTGAACGATGTCTTTCAGTGTCCTTATCGCTCTATAATGCAGCCATTGGAGCTAAACACATCAGCCTGGTGGATACACGCCTTGCAGTCATTCATCTTCAAGACGGGTTCTCCAGTGAGCTCGTCGGTGTCATTCCGGGCATTGACATGAAGCTCGCCTAATCACCGTTCCAAGGTTTTCAGGGTCCTCAAAAATTCCACAGCGTTAAGTAGCTTCCATAGTTCCACCGTCACGGCACGGCAACGGTATTCCGGGTTGATTTCACCTTTGCCTGAGACATATCCACGTACGGAAGACGTTTAACTGGCAAGCTAGGTGGTTTTGACAAGTGTACAAGGTGTACATAAGTGCCGCGGAAAGTTTCTGGGTGCGCTACTTAACACGATGATTTATTAACACAAAGGCTTCCCTCCTTGGGCTTCCTACAAAACCCATTCAGGACGGTCTCGTTTAATTTTCATGCTGGTTAGTCAGCTTGGTCTCCTCTACCTCTACCGTAGGCGTTCAATCCTCAGTTTAGTGAGCGTCAACCTCCGCGGGAGATCTAGGATTAGTAGTTCAGACTTAGGTGAGTGAAGAGATGGTGTCAGAGACGCAGTTGAAAATTTCGTTTAGATTACGATCGGTAGGCAGGCGTGAGACTCAGGTTTATCTGAAGGCAGTTGAGAAAACTGTCCGAATAATTGTAATATAGTGTGCTATTAATGCGATGCGATTTGGTAATCAATCAGCAGCTGCGACAGACCCAGCAGTCAGTGGAATAAATTACGTACAATATCAAACATCAAACGAAGGTGTAAACTGGACAGTTACGTCGGTAGAGTGTGTGGATCGACCATCCACCAAGGTAGGTCTGGTTGGTTTTCAGATGCGTATCCTGTAGCAGTACCAGACAAACCGAACTTTCTCATGCAATTACCGTATGACATAGAAACGTGAAGCTAGCGTGTCTGCCGAATTTGGGCATCCCAGTCGATCACAGTGCACGGTCAACCGCACTAACACGCTGTTGTAAAGTGCACTAGCTTGAAGTACTGGAAGGGCCAGTGGCAGCACACTAAGGACCATGCTAGTGTGCACAAAGTACTATAATTTAAAAGTGCACGTTGCTGGTCTGTGAAGGTCACATCAGTCCTCCGTTGAAAAGGTTTCCTGAAGTATCTGGCCACACGTGGCTTAAAAGTACCGTAAGAAGCTGTCGCCACCCTTTCTGTGCATACGCCTCTACGCGAATTTTCGCTCACTCATGTACGATACTAATTGCGGCCTTCGAAAAGAGAGGTTATCCCATAGAGTAGGATCACCATTTATTCCACCAAAAATGAATGTTCCTTCCTCCATAATTGTTCTTTGATTACCTCTCAAACAGACTACTTACGGTCGATATCTTCAAATGCTCCCTCCGGAGGGGAACACCCTTATTATGAGTTCGCTGGGACGCTCCGTGTTACTCCAACAGGCCGTTGGTTTCAGTTTACCCTATCGACAGAGATGTGGCTCCATTTTAAGCTTACTAATAGCTATCTCGTTTTCTCTTTTACAGCGCAACGCAAGTCAAACCCTACTGGACTATCTTTGTAGATCGGACCTGAGTAAGATGACCGTATCACCAGACCAAGTGCCCCAGGAAGCAAAAGAACAAGAATCAGATCCTGTTACCGATTACATTTCTTCAAACACGCCACCTACCGTCGCGCATCTGAAGCTTACCCTCACTTTCTTGCTCGCTATCATCTTGGGGGGTTTCGCAGACGCCGTGATGAGTATCAGTGTAGGATCCATCGGGTCGGACCCAATGGTAACAACCAGTGAGATCGAATTGTGTGCTGATGCAGTAGCTGCACTCACAAACTTGCTTCAGGTATTTTGATTGTTGTGTTCAGGATACCAGTGGTTTTTCGCTTTAACACACGAGGGTAAAAACCCAGATTTACACTCCATTTTTTCACTGAACTTATATCTGTATGTGTTGCTACTCTGAATAATCATCCTCGCCCACAGCTCATTATAGTTCTTGTCCTGTTTGTGATTCATCAGATAGGCGTAATCCCTGAACCTCTTCAAGGAGGCGTTGTACTAATCGATACAGGTTAGTCGATAGATTAACCTAGTGTTTTGTCCGTCTTTCTTGCTCCTCTGTACCAAGTCAGCCGGACTATTCTTAGATTGCGCTGTTTTTTTTGCCCGGTTGAGGTGATGTTCTTGGATCTATTGAAAAAAAGACAAGCTCTTCTAGATGTGTCTTAGGAAAACGCTTCGGACTGTGTTTTGATTAGAAATACTGATGCATGACAATTGATAAAAGACTTGCACACTAAAAGCAATGGCTTTTATCAATTGTGGTTAGTTGGATGTTCGTCAATATTTACTAGTCCATTGATTCTTGAAGGCTGGTTTTGGTAGGATAGCTGATACTGAAGTGTCATTCGAGTCTCCACTTAAGATCTACAAGTATTTGGTGCATTGTGTGTTTATCTAGGATGAGTTGTTCGCATAAAAAACAAGGGAATGACAGAAGATGGATGTGGAATTTGCACGTTCTTGAGTAGCGCATCTTGAGAATCTGTGTTAGTCACGTACCGACCACGCGAAAGGAGGCCAAACGGGAATACCGGTAACGAAAACTCTTCAGAAGATCGCTCTGTATTGAGGCCATGTCTCTGGACAGCACAATAAAATCACTTCAGAATCTGAAGACCCATCTATTGCGACACCTTCTCGGAGACTCATTGATTCTGCAATCGAATTTAGCTTTCTGTTTTCTGCAGAAATTATGGCGGGCGTACTTAACTTTCCCAATAGTCAAGGGGCAGAGAACCTTTATATGGCGGCCCTCTTAGTAGCACCGTTTGTTCGCGTACTTTGACCCTGTCGTCAGCATAATCACAATTATCAGTCAAGCAGCACAAACTATGATCGAGCCGATGAACCGTTACTGTGACATCAATCGAATGAATAATTTGCCTGTGGGTGTGGTATGGTTTGCACAGTATGAATAAATGTGTGCAGCACGTCGAAATAACCATGCCCATTATCATGTTGCAGCCAGTTTCCAATGTGAGCATGGCCCCTTCGAACTTGGAGGGTAGGCTTACGGATGCAAGCGAACCTGCTTCGGTTTCGCAGTAGTTTGTTGAACCCTGCACAACTTCCCCGAAAAATGCTGCAAAACCTAACAGGTCTATTTCAAATGATCTAGCTGCTTCAGGTCACTGGGTTGTTGATCAACGATGTAGTTGGTCTTCCTTTGCATTGTGCAAACCCTCCCCCTTCCTGAACTCACTTATTTGCGTCTACGTCACGCATTCGTTATGCACCCTCACGAGCTTTCGCCCCTGGACCTGTTGAACCAATTGTTGCGAACTGTTTACGCGCGCTTTTTGGCCGTTTCTGCTACCACGCATAATGCGCACACGTTTGTCGTAAAATCAGATCCATTTGCCAATTACTTCAGTTGTGCTGTTTCTGCGGCCTTTTTATGACCTTTTAAGGCTTTCTCTGGACGTGCACCGATTCGTGCAAGAAGTTAGACAGAGATTCTCATAATTTAGGCTTATATTCCTTTCTTACAAGTATTTTTATACATATTGATAAATACATATACATATACATATTAATAAATCTCAGGGCTTCAAAATTTATGGCTCACGGTTTCGTGTGTCACGCAATTAGGCTTCCTTGACTAAGTCAAGTATTCCAACAGTAGTCTGTTCTATGCTACAGAGAATACCGATGCGATGCATAGACGGGTATGCAACTGAGTTTTTGGTTCCACATAGTCCAATTCGGTGTTCAGACATGAAATGAGTCCGAAGTGTAGTTCTACCTGATGAAGCCCTAAAAAGAAGAAAGCTGTAGTGGGATGTGCAAAAGTCTCCAGCAGTGTCACGCTTCGGAACCTCCCAACCAGTTTGTCCAGAGAATGATGCCGCATCCACTCCTGACTATTAGCTAACACTGTTCTCATTATGATGTTTCCGAGAGACAAATTGTACTAACTGGTCACTTAAACAACAGTACCTCTGGACAACCCTTGCACTCCCTGAAGGAGCTGGTTTAGGAACTCATTTTTTACCCATTGTTCAAAGGTCGCACTCGGCGCACACACGCATCTAATTATTGTCCCAATAGATGCCCTTCTCCCCTCCAGTCGGGTGTACTGTATGCGTTTGATGGAATTGGGTATTTTGGGTAGCTCGTCAGAGGATGTCTGTTTCAATCAGTTTTGTAGTGGAATACATTCGTCTCGTGAATCCTGTTTTGTCGTCTTTCTTCGAATCTGGCTAATCAGCGCTAAAACCACTCCTAATGATCTGGACAACGTGAGGGGATGACCACCTTACAGACCCACAACGCTGGCGCACTATACAACAACACAGCTACAAATGGACTAGATTGATGCATATCTAGGGCACTCTCCAGGTGAAGCGAAGAGTTTTCTCGCACTGTAGCAACTCTTTGAAAATCCTTCGGTAAACATCACAATCATTATTTCACACCAAACGTAGCTCATTGGATAAACACTATTTCATATATTTCCCTTTCAGTTTGAAAGTTCTTGCCTTATGCCGAACGCCCTCAGAGCTGGTTTGCTACCTGTTCTGTATAATTTGGCTTGGATCCTCGAAACAGGAGCTCAGAAACAGGACATGTCATTTGAAAAGCACCCTGGGAGTCGTTTTGTGCTACTGACTCCTATACTCGGTGGTTTATGTCGTCTTTTGGCCCGTGTCATCCGATGGATCCTCCTTGACGCTACGATACCTCCCATGTACGTGGACTGCTCATGCGACTTACGTTTCAAGCTTGTGACTGATTTTATTCGCCGTCTATTCACCATGTATCCTGGCGAGAAGGAAATTTCTCCATCACAAGGTGAGTCATTTTAAGTCATCGACTATCGTCCGCAGAGACAGTAATTCCGTTGGTCTATGGCCAATTAAATCTTTCAGGTTCTCGCACCTGTTCAGCTCATCGCAATCTTAGTGACTGTACTTGAGGTAATCGTCTCCCTAATTCCATATGTGTTAGTTGAGCCGTAAGAGCAGAATACTTACAAGAGGACAAAGTATTTTATGTAATTATGTAAATGCCCAAAAGCCGAGGTACCAGATGGTGCGGTTTTTTGCGCACTGATGATGTCTCCTCGTATGCTAACGAAATGTTTGCAAGCCAATTGCCAAGCTCGGCGAACAGATCAACAGCCACCTGATCAACAACCAATAAACTCACCCGAGCTACCAATATTTCAACACGGTGCGGTTTTCGTTTCCCAAAACCTCCGCAATTCAGGAAAATCGTGTAAGTGAAATGAGGTTTCATGACTCTTCTTGTAGTTATGTTGACGGGATGAACGGGACGAATCCGCTGACCATGCAACTCACCTCACTGCGGTGGTGGTTCTCGTACCTTAATCCTGTGGCGAGGGCTTTGTAACTTAAATTTGCTATCGCACACACACACAAACCGACACCGGCTGCGTCAGCAGAGGTGTCGTAACTCCTTGTCATTCACGATCGGCTTAGTTTTTTGCTGTTGGATAACGTTTTACTCAGTTCTATTAGGTGGTCTATGTCACGAGGTGTCAGATTGCGTCTGAAGTTACGAAGAAAAATCCTATCCAAATCACATTTTTGCGTCGCCGCACAACGTACTGAACAACACATTTTCATAAATGGTCTACTGACTTAGTGTCTTCAAAGTCCGCCCTCATTGCTGGGCGTTTCGAATTTTTCTAGTATTATGATCCTCTTTTGCACATTTCGCAAAAACGGCTTCTAGCAAGATACACAAATGCTTCTTTCCTCTATCGGTCTTCAGTATGCTCACCGATTTTATGAAAAACGCCATTGTGTGGAACAGCCAACGGAGCTAAATAGTTTCTGGGATACGGTGCGTAAGGACAGATATAAGGCTATCATGAAACAACTCATTGTGGATAAGAGAAATGACCGGACTGTATAGCAAGTATCTGATCCGACCTTAAAAACAGTGCCTGTTTGTAGTGCGGGTTATCCCCCAGTTCTGACGCTGAGAAGGATACTTTCTACCGAGAGCTATCCGGCTTATTCGTCGAGCAAGATCGTAAAATCCTTGCGGGCGATATGAATGCCCAAGTCGGTCGTCTGAGTTCCTTGGAATCACATCTGGGTGGTCGATTCGGAGTCGATAATCGTCGCACAGACAACGGAGAGCGACTGCTCCAGTTGTGTGCTCATCGTGAACTGTTGCTGAACTTTCAGCATAAACGTTCACACCGCGTAACCTGACGGCCACCAGCTGCAAATCAACCGTGGACCCAGTTGGATCACGTGGCCATCAGCCACCACTGGAATGCCACAGTTCCTTCTGGAGCGCATGCCTTGTTTCCCATCACGCCAGGGCGCGTACACATCCGACAGTTCATTTCCCTTCAGGCGTTCGCAAGTCAGCAAGAAGCATGCCAATCCATCACCTTCGAGGAACTACCATACCTCAACAGTATCGATCTGAGCTACTTCAACTACTCTCTACAGTAAACCAATACGTGGAAGAAGCAGGGCAAAGTGTGAAAGAAGCTCTCGGTATTTGGTCAGGTGGCTATTGATCTGTTCCCTGAGCCTGGCAATTGATTTACCAACGAATGCACCTGAGCTACCAAAATTCCAACACATTACCGAAAGGAACTATCTTAGCGGCGTTCAGTGCTGTCTGTCCGACTTCTCCAATACGATCAACTGATCACCGGATATAGTCGAGATCGCCAGCACTGATTGATGCCAGGAAATCCATACCAGCAGGCAATGACTGCGACGGCGCATTCCAACCACTCGAACGCCAAATAGTGAACAGTCTAAGGAAAGTCCGAGAGCTCTGGTGGATATCGAAAGCTCTGCTTTTGCAACCGTGCCCTATATCGACTGATACGATCGACTGGCCCCAGGAAAGCAGCGGTCAGTGATGCGATAAGTGAAAAAGGTGGCTTTTTAATTTACTCGCAAAACGTCGACTAGAAAGATGGACCGAATACTTCGAAGAACAAATTAGCTGGCCTCTTGTAACACAGCCTCTGGAGACAGTGCATAGGGGCGTCAGAAGAAGAAATAAGATATGAAAATATATTCTTGCTGAAATCTGAGAATATACCAGGACCGGACGGTCTGTATCCAGCCCTGTTGAAAGAAGGCGGAGAATCCCTGGTTGCCCATCTAACAAATTTGGTTCGATATGGAGTGAAGAGAAAGTGTCTGCAAAATGGGGCATGTCGACAGCTATTCTTATCTTCAAAAAGGGTACGCGGACGCTGTGTGAAAACCACCGTGGCATCAGCCTGGTAGTTGTGTCATCGAAGGTGCTCTCTGGTCTTATCCTTCGAAGGTTGACTAAACACAGCGAGAAACAGATCCGTGAAAACCAAGCTGGGTTCCGTCCTGCAAGAGGATGCATCGATCGTTCTTTCACCGGCCGACATATTCCGGAACTGCGACTCAGTTTCCAGTGCCTAAAAATAGTTGTGTTCCTTGACTTGAAAACTGTCATTGACTCTGTGGACTGTCAGGCACTATGACAGGGTTTATGGAGCAAACGTGTTCACGATAAATTATTGACCCTGCTTCAGGCGCTGTACACTAACTCTTGCGAACGCGTGAAGGTCTACAAGAAGCTCTCACCGGAGTTCACTACATCAAGTAGTGTCAGGCAAGGCTGTCCTCTTTCACCTTTCCTCTTCAACTTCGTCATTGATATGATTATGGAACACACACTCCCAGCCTCTAATTCCTGTGGGTTCGAAATTCTCCCAAAGCGTTCGCTCACAGAAATCGGGTGCGCATACGACCTATCCCTTCTTAGATGTGACGCCGTCGTAAGGCAAACAATATTAAATGATCTGAATAATCCTGCCTCACGGTTTGGTATACGCTTCACACATGCAAAGTGTAAAGTGTTGATGCTTAAGGTTGAGCCGACTGAGACAGTAGACAAAGTTGTCTACCTTGGCAGCTGTGTCAGTCCCGGTGGTCTAGCCGAAGTTGATGTTTCCATCCGGATTGGGAAGGCCAGAGCAGCTCTCGTGAACCTGCATCACCTGTGGCGTAGGTATGGCATCAGATTATCCATCAGGGATCGAGTTTACAATGTTGCAGTGCACTTCATATTGTTATACTGGTCAGAAGCCTGGACGTTATGCGCTGAGGATATCAAAAACTTTCAGTTTGACCATCGATGTCTTCGGAGCATTCCCGAGTGGTGGGAACACCGGATCAGTAATACTGAAACACGTCGAATGGTTTTCGGAAGAAATATCTCACCCAAGATAGATGAACTGATCACACCCCATAGGTTACGCTGACTTGTCCACCTACTTCGTATGCCAGTCGACCGACTTTTTCGAAGGGCTCTTTCTGGACAACCACGTGAAAAATGGGAACGAGCCAGGGGAGGTCAAACAATGACTTTGCAGTGAAGTTTGAAAGCCATTACCAGCAAACTCAGCCGCGCTGGTGATTGCCGTCTTCCTGGATGGGGCCCCCAAGACGTGACACATCAATGGTTGGAGACATTGTCAGATATATCCCAATCGCGCCCTCAATGGCGCTTGTGCATCCAAGCTACTGCCTTCAATGCATAGCAATCTCCCCAATCAAAAGTCCACTGACAACCCTGTATTTATTCGTCGATTATCTCAGCTCTCGCTTCCAATGAGCAGCTACCTACCCTATCTCCCCAAATCATCGGTGAACGAAACTGTGGCAGCTATAACCACTGCACGACAAGTACGCGGTTTTGCAGCTGATAATGGTGACGCCAGTCAAGCATGCACCAGCACGTATATATATATATATATATATATATATATATATATATATATATA
>SJOL01004722.1:142456-182450 GCA_004794785.1 Opisthorchis felineus | reverse complement strand
GCAGTGCCACCGTTCGGTCTGATATCCAGTGCTTGAGTGCGCCTGGTGGTGCCGTGCCACAGGCAAAATTTCCAACACTATGCAAAGAAGTGGCAATCTCGTCCCAGTATGAGTTCATATCTGATGGTGGAGCATTTGGAAGAGACTCTAGAAGACGATTCTGGTAAGTTCGTCTAACATCCGGGTCTGCCAGTCTTTTAGTTGCCAAGCCATTTGTCCGCACCTTACGCGGCCCCGGAAAACGTAGGGAGAAGCGACTCCGGACGAGTGCGTGGTCGGAATCCACAAATGTGTTCTAAAACGACCGGCAGTCAGTTATTGATCCGCGCCATCGGTAACTGATGTCAACGTGATCGATTTGAGTTCGTGGCCGGCATGCAGTTGGAGGACACCATGTGGTCAGACGACTTCGGTTATTTCGGAAGTTAGCACTGCATGAAGACAACTTGCGGTCAGCACACAGCTGAAGCAATCGTTCACCATTGTCCATGCGTATCGAGTCCAATCCATGTCGACCTCCTAATTGAGCCTCAGATACGCTAAGTCTACCCACTTGTGCATTCAGGTCTCCGGCAACCACCACGATATCTGAGCTTTTAGCTCACCGCAGCAGGGCATTCAGGGCGTCATAAAACCTGTCTTTGACGGCGTAGGAGCTACCGTCAGTTTGGGCGTAAACAAACAACTGCCTGCTTGTGAGACTCCTTCACAGACGTTGCCCAGACGAACCGCACAGAGGCGACTATCAACAGGTATCCAGTCAAGCAAGAATACTTCCGCCTGTGATTTAGGACGATACCAACCCCTGCACATCCCGCCGCAGCAGCCTCTGGATCACCAGAGTTGCGTAGCCGGAACCGAGTGGAGACTGATGGGGCGGTTAGCTAAATCACTGTGCTTTCATCTTGAATTCTTGTTTCTGAGACACAGCACACATCAATGCCAAGCGAGTTCAGTGTGAGAGCAAGAGCAGCTTGTTGTTCTGCTTGCTTCAGAGTGCGGACATTGAGGGCGGCCAGATAGACTGGGTGTCGAGGCTTGAAGATTGATTTGCAGATACCTGAGGATGTCGGTGCCATGTGACGAGCAGATGCTGCACGCAAAAGCGATGCAAGACGAACGGAGTCATCAGTCCTAAGTGCTGGGCCTACAAGAGTGGAGTTATTAATGGGGTGGGGAGAGGGGGAAGAAAAAGTATGTGAAATAGAAAGAAGGGAGGCGTCAGCAGTAGCCTGTTTTCGCTTACCCGCCCTGCTGTATGCAGCGAGTAAGGCGACCCGGCTGATGGCACCACGCGACGGCCGATGTGGCATGAGTTTACTGTTAGACGTAGTTATCATGGTTGTACGTGGGCAGGGATACTGTCAGAGCGCCCACACCTGGACAGGAGGACGATTAGGGTCCTCAACCAAAGCCTTTGGCTCAAAAGCCTAACCGCAAGGCAGCGGTGTTTGGCAGGAAATGCAAATGCATTACCATTTCTATGGAACAAGTCGCCATATGTTCCAACCCCCAACCTGGAGGCCCAGGAGACTGTGTTCGTCATACCTCTAGCCATTGACCAACCTGGTATGAGAGACTCTGTGAGTGTCGCGGGGACACCCCCCAGTATAGCTCAATGGGTCGCTGAGGTGCGCAAACCGTCACACCACGGTAAGGTCCAGTCTCTTCGTGACGGAACCAGCACAACCGGATGTATCTGAATTTTCTCGTCTGAGCAGCTGGACATGTTCACGCTTGAGTGCTGTGACTGGCAAGCCCGACGCCTCGAACGACGACCCGGTAACATGCTTTGGTTGTGTCGACCAACTGACGCGCCTGTCAGTCAACTAGTGTCACACGGTCGCTTCGCATGTCAGATGTCCGGTAAACCGTACTGTGTCATAGTCACAAGATACATGTAGGTTAATAATCTGATGAGCACCATCAAACTGTTCACCATAAGAAATAATGCCAACGTAGCGTTAACATAATAAATGCTGGGGAATGCTTTCCGAAACTTACCTTTCAGGCTTATCCGGAAAACTGTCCGCTAGGTTTGAGCCCAAAGCACCTTCCACTGCCACACCATCGATCTGTCTATAGAATCGCCTTTCAAAACTGAGTCGAACGTTTTCTGTGCATAACAAAATCGTATTCTTAAAATGTTCGACGGGTAGACCCATGCTGTGACTTTCACAGCATTGAATTTTCTCATACCTTTCACGTAACTCTCCACAAGGCAGTTCAGTTCTATGTGACTATACTTTATCTGAAAATCTCAAGGGCACCTGTCTGTGTATCTGGTTGTTGTGGTCCTGATCATTTGACACTACTCGTCCGTTCAACTTTGTTTCCGATTCCTGTTTATAATTAATTTGTATGTTTTGCATCTCGTGGCTAAGGCGCGTAAAGGAAATTTTAACATCCTGTGACACGTCTTCTATCCGCTTTGATGCGATATGTTCTGAATTTCATACTAAGTTGTTATCCGTATGGCCACTTCCACTGTAAAAGTTCGCTAATGTAGTATGCTCAGGAGACGCTGAAATGTTATGTCCTATGGAAAAGTTGTAATGCTAGTCACATGTGAGCTGCTTTGAGAACGTATTTGAATGAGAACCAGTTCATAAATCACGTCATGTGGTGAAGATGAGACAAGTAATCAAAATTGCCAGCAATTATTCGATTGGTTTCCACCTCCCAAAGTGGACCTTGGAGACAGTGAGTTACAATCGTGTATGATTCATTGTTTTATTCATTGCTGATTCGCAGGAGATAGTCGGAATGAAATAATTGGCGTGCACCCAATGATGTACTGTAAAGTCTGTTGGGAGTAACCCCTACAACCTTAGGTGCTTTCCGATACCCCTAAACACAAACCACTTAAACAAGTTGAATAATACTGAGCAGACCCTCTGGGTGTGGACCTGCTCTTAAAATGGCAGCCGCATTGTGACCAAAGTACTTACACCATCAGTACATGTGAAGTTGACCTACAGAGCATTTGGCATATGATCAAGACGTAACAACTACAACCACCAGGTGACGGTCGGTTCAACCAGTTCAAACCAGTCCATGGTTACCGCTACAGTCAATTTAGAACTTCAAAGCGCCAAATGGCACCTATTTGGTGAACTTCAAAGCACGAGAACTAGGAAAACTTCATTTCAGTGATCTATTTCACTGCCTGAAAGTAGCAGCGTTTTAAAATTACGAAGACGCATCCAACTGCCCTGGCTTTCTAGTTAACCGACAATTGGCATGGCCAGTGCACTCGTATTAAGAACAGATGAAGGTAAGGTACAAGTGGTCGTCGAACAGTTACGTCGTACTTTTTGCACTGTTAGCTCAACAAATGACCACAACACCCTGCTTTGACAAATGAAACCATCTTGTTGGGAGCTTGTCGATGTGAGGAGGTTGTGAGTCGGGCTACCTACCAGGGGAGTGCATTACCTGTACATGTTTCTGATAAAGGCTCAAACGATCGAGTCACATTATCCTTAGCAATTGCTAACGTGCTTGTCTTAACCGTCATTATTGGTTCACTCGAGTCTCTGAGTGGATAATTTCCCCTACCCTGGGCTTCGATGGATATGTAACTACGGTCTCCTGGAACCCTCGAAGTATTCGAACCGGATAATACTGTCGTGAATGCAGTCGGATAAGGGCTTATTGTATAATCTTTCCCTAATATTTTACAGTGTATAAACTCAGATTGAAATTTAGTAAGGTGGATGCTAATCAATGAACATAACTCAGAAAAGGTTGGAAGTTCCCTTGTTCGGTAATTTGAGTGTTTTTTTTACTTAGAAGAAGTATGATTACTGCCCTGAAATCTCTTGTAAATCTGTCGGATGCTGTCAGAACAGTAAACAAAGGTTTGGCCTTTTCATGAGGTTTTGACTAACCATGGGCAGCTGTTTCCTCTAGAATCGAGCTTATCAGCACTGTATGCGTACAAGAGAGCTTGGATTTGTAAAAATAAAGATCCGGTTGTTCTATGGCGCGTACGCCAGCACACGCAATGCTGATGAACCTGCTCGTACTTATAGTGTTTGCTGTGTATTAATGTCAGTGGACATTCTGCAGTCACACCTTTGTATTCGCTTCGTCACCACATAAAGCAGCGTACAACGTCCTTTATTTTGTTCCCTTCACCTGATAAGCGGTGGTACTATACGATCGACGCTTGTGCAATACTCAACCAAACTGGGGCAGCAAAATTCAACGCATGTGCTACTGTACACCCTTTGTTCCCTGCTGTCACTAGCTTTTTCACCTTCATGTGACTGCATAGTAAGAAGAAAAATGGAGCCCCATCTCTGTGGTATTTGTTTCCTATTCTGTCTAACTAACGGTATCTCGACAATGCCCAGGAACGGAACATTTGAACCTGCACTTTGATATATGGGAACAGCAACTGAATTCATAAACACGGCAGTTGGAATTAAACTAATGTAGACACTGTCTGCGTCACAATTCAGACACATAAGATCTTGAAAAGCTTAAACACGTTTCAATCAGCTCCAAGACCGTAATATACTGTATCCCATGATGTCATCAACCTAGTAACGGATACAATGAGGTGACAAGTCGCTGTCGTGTTGCTTATGCGGTTGTCGCTGCAAGGCATATTTTATCCGGTAGTTCCCCAAGGAAAGATCCTCCCGAAACTGGACATAGTCATTCAAGTCGGACTGTTCGTTCTTCAGAGGGCTCAATATTTTGTTGCTGCCCGCGCTAACGTTTGGCATATGTTCCTCTCCGAAATTCACTGGCTTCTAGTATTACTTTAGCCGTAACCTCTAGCCCTCACTATTATAAACTCTGCTGAGATAACAAATTGCCTCCTCGACGGTGTTTCTTATTGGGAGGAAGGAAAAGCACTTGCTTAATAATGGTTCAAGCTTTTCTGCTTATTGCAACGGCTTTTGTCAGGGCTTAGTAAAAATTTCACCTCGGTTGGATCGAGTGTTCTAAATATTTAGCGGTTTTGCATGTATGTAACCGTGACCTTCGCATGATGAAGCTGCATTAATGGTCATCCTAGTATTCACACCTCGATTTTTCCTTTCCTTAGCTCCGATTTTTAACCCTGGACCAGTAAGCTGCTGTCTGGTTCGAAGAACGTTTTATAGTTTGTTGGACGTCCTTATCCAGCAGCTTGATACTGCCGGACGTGATTCCATGCAAACAATGGAGGAAAGATTTGGAGGAATCCGAGGTATGTTTTGGAATGCATCTCCGAAGAGTTCCTATGAATTGGTAATGATCATGTGTATTTGTCTAGCTGGCAGTGGGAAATCATTCTAGAAAGCAATCTGAACGCGCTCCGATGATATCTCCCAACATTCAATGTTCCCACTAAGCAGTGGAGGAAGCGATCTCAGAGGGCATTGCTCATTGGGCAAATAATCTGTTTATAAATGGAACTACTGGATTTTGAATTCCCATATCGACCCTCATTAAGAAATAATATAATAATAATAAATAATAATAATAAATAATATGCAACCCCTTTCGGTGCATAGCTGTTATGCCACCCGAAAGAAGCAGGATGGCTGAAGTACTGCCAGGTTACCCAAACTTAGACAGGGGCAGTTGAGATGGCTTGGGTTCGAACTACGGAACAGTAAGTTCGCGCATTAACTGCTGAGCTATCTCAAGATCCAACCTCACTTACCACAACTAGATCGGAACAATTCTATTGGCTGTTCCATAACGGTGAAATTCTCGAAAGTCAGCTATTTTTTCTACTGTTTTTTAGCATTCCGTGAACAAACGACACAACAATCAACTAACCTTGGCCACCTGAATGAGTGACTTATTTCGTCTAACAACTCTTGTAAAATGCTCCAAAAAATTGTTCTTGTAATGCTTTGATAGAGTCCAGTTTGTCGTTTTTACGGTCCTGATTTGTCTGTGAGTAGCAGTATCAGTGGGCATGGCGAGGGTGTCATCGATGAAGAAACGGATGGCTATCACTATTTGGAAGCTCGTAGATTGTGTCAGCAATACAATCATTTGTGTTAGCTCATAAAACTATATCTTTAAGATTGCTCCGCGCATAATATACACTGTCCAAATTTCTGCGTGTTAACAATCTTCTTCCCTTATGTCATTCATATAGGTTCTGGTGCGATTAAACGATTATTCGAGCAACTCGAATGGACTGTCAACAACGCCGTGTGCACGCTAACTTTTCCAGGTTCGCTTCTGCCCTGTATTGTCTTGCTTTGCTAAGGTCATCTGAACTTTGCAGCTGACATTTACCATTACGTTTGGTATGGCGCAACAGTCATTTTTCCACTAAGTGAGCGTTTGGCATATTTGAGCATTTGCACAGTCCCTCGAAAAGTCATCACAAGAACAACACGAAAGGAACAAGACCCGTTTCGCTGACACTTGTCGGGCCAAATACAGTCGCTTTTTAGCCCGTTGGTTATCATGCTAAGAAGAAAAATACGGGACGAAGCAAACATATACGCAATAACCTGGCACTTATCTAAGGAAGTTAGGGAAAACAAATGAAACCTTGTTCGAAAAGCAGCTATTGCGTGACTGCGCCGTGATAACCATTGTGCTATGTATTTGGCCTGATTAGCACCGCCGAACGTAAACTTGTACGTTGTTACTGTGGCGACCCATCATTACCTTAAATTTTGGTCTACTCGACTTTTCGCGCCTTCTTGAAAGATCTGTCCTGGCTTGAACTGTTGGAGCGATTTGCTCATTTGTTCACTTTTTTTCAGAAAAAAGGCCATTGTTCCCACCTGCACAGTGACTGTGTTTAGATCTTGTGGTTACCTTCTTATTCAGTATGCTCGCTTCCTAACCAGGTCCGATTCAGTAAGGTTCTGTGAGACTTCGCTTCGAATGCCCTTTGAGAGGCCACCATTCCCAACTTCCGAACAAAAACTTTCCTTTAATGCACAGACTGTCCTTTCCAAAAGAAGCCAGGGCGATGAATTCTTGGAGTGGGTTTTCTTATATTCTGTCATCAACTGCAGGTCTGGCTAACCGCATGACTCATTCTTGACCTCGCCAAGGACCTGAAAACATGATTTTTGTCTGCGTTGCGCACAACTGCTACAGTTGTCCGCCCCTGAGGACCACTTCAATGGACCGTAAAAGTAGTTTTCTGAAGATGGATTCTATGATTTACTGGAGACACCATTGAACCAAACAAAAGGGATATCTTTGGAGGAGTGTTTTCTTCTGAAAGTGATCACGCTAGAATAATGAAGGTAGAGAACAAAGCTTGTTTTCTGTGCTTGTTCCTCTTGGCTAATACATCACAAATTCAAATGGTACCAGAAATCACGTGAAAAAGGCTAAAATCGAGGTACATGCACGTTAGAGAAATATAAATCAAAGGAAGGGGGTTGAATGAGGGGTAGGTCAATGGGTCACGGAATCAGGTAAGTGATCTCAACTTCAGACTGGCTTGTGGGACCGGATTTTTCGCAGGCCAGTTCAAGTTCAGAGGTCGCACAACTTTCTTTCGGACACAAAGCTGTGGATCCAGCAGTCGGATTCCAATCGCCTCTGCGATCGATAGTAGTCTGGATCGTATCAGTCGTGATCGGTTCAGAGGTACCCGGTATATGATAGCGAAGGCTTGCTCTTTGTCGATGGCGTGACTGGTTTCGGCCAAATGTGATGCAGTTGCACTTGAGCCTGGTTTCTTCCAACTGCCACTCAGAGACACGGGATTGTGTTCTCGCATTCCGTCCGACAAATGCCTTGTCGTACGACCAACGTATGATGCTCGGCACGAGCATACAAATGAGTACACACAAAAGCTGGTGGTAGAACTTGACAATTTGTCCTTCATCAAAAAGGCATATCACCGGGTCTCAAAGGACATGCATACCAGACTACAGTGCGGGCTGTATTGCTGAATGGCTCCGAGACTTGGATATTTCGGGCGATAGATCTGAAACCACCACCAACATCTCAGAAATATAGCTGTAGTCGGATTTAACCAGCGATCTGGTAATGGGGTCATCAGAAGACGGGTTTAGGCTAAAGCAGACGGTATTTCCCTCAAAGAATGCATCCAGCAATGCAGCCTAAGGTGGACGGGCCGTGTTACACATGTCGGGTTACAGTCTACCGAGACGTGCGTTGTTTTCCGTGCCTAATTCGGAGTGGCGAAAACCTAGAGGTGGGCGGAATTTGACATGGCAAAAGAGAATGAAGGATGTTACGAGAAGTTTGGGTGTTGTTGGTGCTGTTTGTCTTCCAGGATGGGGTCCACGCCCCCCCCCCAGCCTGTGCTTGGCTGGAGACACTGAACGATATGGCGGCTAGCCGATGTCAGTGGCGTTCATGCTATGCAGATTGTCTAACTTAGTGTTGGAGGTGTAGGGCCCTTGGATGTTCGTGGTAGGCTAGGTCCCCAATCCCTCTTCCTGTCCCATTTTTTCTTCTTTCCACTGTGAGGCTTTATTCAAATAAATTGACATGATTGTTCAGCGTTGAAACACCAATGTTCTCACCTGACGTTGCTGTCAATGAATTTGGTGATAAATATAATGATGATGACTGGTCATCTGTGAAACACCATTTGGAGATTTCAAAGAAAACACAACCCGACCAACTCAACAACGCAAAGAGAAGGCAAACAGACTACAGTCCCGTACATCATGGGCATTTCAGAAACTACTGTAAGAATTTTGAGACAGTACAACATATGGCATACAAACCGATGAGGATACTTCGATAAGCAATATCAATGACAAAATTAAAACTGGGGACGACGAAGAATACCTGCGCTACGTACAAAATCCAATGGAAGGACTGTGACAAACACCACATTGAACAAGCAGGAAGGAAGCTATCCACGAGGGTGCATGAACATCAACTCGCCGCTAAATGGTATGACTAATTATCACTCTTCTCTGTACATGATTTGGAAGGACACAGATTCAATGTAGACAATTTCCGCACACTAGTCCAAAGAAGAACACTGAACCTGTGTGAATCTGTGGAAGTGTGGTAGTCAACTGAGCACACCATCAACAGACATGTTGCGATTGGCCCAATCTATCAGCTTTGCCGTATGGTAAGCGCGGTGCAATTGGTGACGTGCACTGAATGAAGATTCCACTATTTCTTCAAGTGAAGCCCTTTTTATGGACTTCAATCGCTTGGCTGTAAACGCATAAACAGCCAGACTGAAATATGGTGATATTTTACTCAGACATCTCATGATAATACCAATACGATCATAGAATAATAGGCTATCCGGAATTGTTTTTTTTTGTTTTCAGTAAACTTCAGTTCTAGACCATACAGTTCTGGGTGAACCCCTAAAGGTCTTATTCATGCTCCGTTCTAAACACTGGCATTGAAAATTGTAAACTACACTGCTGTATCTCTCATGCCGACAGACTCGACTTCTCTTCTGGTATGTTGTTTTGTACAGCTCCCCAATAAGCAATATCCCCGAGTTTGTTTCTTGTATATCTATTTGGGCACGTTGCGAGCGCTCTTATGCTAGCATGAACGGTCTTTGGGCGTACAGCTTAGGGCGTGTGAAAACCGATTTTGCCAAACATCATTTCATTAATGACATTCTAGCAGAATAAGTCCATCCAGTAATCGAAACGTGTATACAAACGTTTTGTGAACTCAGCAAGCGTCCGTGAAAGTTAAAAGCTTGACAAGAGATTTGATTATCCACTTTGTTCGAATTTGTCCGTGTTTCCCTCTGGGGTGGTTTATAAAGTGGCAGTTGACCTTGCCTATGAGGAAAGTGGTTTGTATTTCAGAGAGAGAGAGAGAGAGTTACAATATTGCTGCGCTAGCTACAGCGTCTCTCCACATTATCCTAAAAATGATGCATGCTTTTACCATTTTAAAAACAAATCTCCACTTTTCATAGGTACTACTACTATGAGCCACACTGATCGTAAGATCAACTAGATCGAATATGTTGTTTGAACATACCAACCTTAAACCGCTGTTGACATTTCTTTTAATTTTCAGGTGTTTTAGAACACCAAATCCCAACAGGTGTCACGTCCACCCACAAAGACTTCCGTGCTGACACTGACCAGGTGCGTTTTACGTTTGACAATTCTTATTCGGATGTGTCGACCCGAGCCAACAACGATGCTGTTGAGGTACCTCATCTCATCAACCCGGATTACGCTCTGTCAGGTGCTGAACACGCTAAAAATCAACGGGGTGCTTGTTACAATCCCCAGTCGAGCAACACACGAGAAAACCTACAGAGAAGTTTGGACCAAGCTTTAGTCACTGCTATGTTCACTAGTGCGCTGAACATTCAGGTAAGCATGCCGGATACATAGGCAAAGATAGGCAGCTTTCTGATTCTTCCCATAACCGTATTCTTTTTAGCATGGCTGGTGCGAAACTTGCGCTATACAACTTACCTCTACGAATAACTCAGATCTGATGTATCTCCCCTATCAAAAATATTGCAACAAATTGACTTTCTGGGGAAAAATATCCTGGGTTGTGAAGAGATGTCCTAATCAACGAAACACATTCATTTGAATACCAATTTGGTTTTAACGGGAGACTGACCTGTAACCCTGCTGAATCTCTCGTTTATGATGTTTTTAAGCAACTGAATGTGCTGCAGCAGGCCGCTTCATATTTCAGTTGGCACGATATTCGTGATATCGCGATACATTTTATGGACGTAGTACACTACTCATAAGGTTGCTGAACACTCTTTGGCAGCTCACGACCGGTTTCGCCCTTCTTGGGGCTCATCAGGTAGGCGCAGTCCCCGAGTTTCCGTCAACCTTATGTTCTACTTGAACCCAAGTCGTACAAAATTAGCGAAATACACTCATTTGCACACCAATTTGTTTTTGACAGGAGACTGACCAGGAACCCAGCTGAATCTCTCGTTTATGATGCAATATGCAATTGAGAGATGGCGCAGTAGGTGGCCGTCTAAGAGAGTTGGACGTATTACCTTTGGTAGATGCGCCTACTTAGGTTGACAGGTGCAGTGTGTCGCAGAGATCCGCCGTTGAATGGTGTAATGTAATACCATAAGCGATAGATTCATTTGAGTCTCTGGTGAAAACCAAATCGATATGCAAATGAGTGTATTTGTGTAATGTTCTGTTACAGTGAATAATTCCTACTCCTTACCAACGCCCCTCGAAATATCTTATTTTAGAAAAAAATAGTGGTCGTCCTGGCAAACTGGGCTTGAGCTAGCAGTGATTCATTACTAAATGTGAAGCGAACTTTACGTTCATACGAAAATGGTCAGCATTCTGTCATGGGTGAGACGATTGGCTGATGCAATCAAACGGTCCGGAGGCTGGCCCATCCGTCGTGATTCACCAGCTGTTTACCGTTTCAACACTGCTCCGCCCTCTCAACCCCCTGGCCAAATGCTGCACACCAGGCAGCCGTCGAACAGGCTGACTGGATTCCATTGACCGGACGCTGTGTCTCGGGAGTAGATCCAGGTATATATGCACGTAAGAGTGAGTAGTTACTGGACATAGAATTGCAAAAATATCAACCATCTCGCATAATGGGACATTTATGAATAGGGAGTCAGCGCCGAACCCACCGAAGCGTGTTTTAGGATATCCACTAACTGAGAGGAGTAAAGTGGATCGGATTGGATCCAAACTATCAGCCCGCACTGCCAGCGTTTGTGGTAGGGCGAATTTTGCATGTACAATATAAGTCTCTTATGATACTCCTAGTAGAGGCTACCATTGATGTTTGGAACATAGAGTTGACTGTGCTTAGGGAAGATTAATCTTTTGTTCGATCACTTTTTTTTAGAATGGTTCACTGTTTCACTTTTCACACACCCAACCCAACTGCTTATCGGCAACGGATTGCTTGACCATGTTTTGTAAAGCACTTGGGCGTATGTTGGTCACTAAAACTCAGCCACCCATCGCCAACGTTGCTTTGGACCCGACGGTGAACTATCTTTTGAGACTTTTCAATGAGGAACCAATGCTGCTGCGCAGCTGCCTGAATAGTTTGCCCCGTTCGGTATGTCGTTCTTATTTCACTCATGTATCTCCATACAGATCATTAGGGAATTATTGTTCCATTTGACGCATTGCGTCCGCTTTGTCCATCTTATTAGAACGACAGAAAATATATGCTGCGATATGTTGACGTTTCTTTTACTCTCTTCAGCCGCGGACGTAAAACATGCAGGTTGTAAGGATGAAGTGCAGCAACAGTGTTGAACAGACACTGATTTCTGCAAAGCACTCGATCAATGCCAGGGTAACCAAATCGTTTGCTTCAACTGTTTTTGTGCACATAGTCTAAGCTGGCTTAATTTGATCACCAAGCTTCGCTTATCGCTAAAGCGTTGAACTTTGTGTTCGGCAAGAGGATTCAGGAGTTGACCGGGTCAGTCCGATGGCCAGTATATGGGACATGTCTGGCTACTGACGGTGCATGATTGCGATTCGACGGTTTTCCTGACAGCATTTGGATTACGTACTTTGGAATCTGCGTCCCGCTAGGTATCTGTCTGTCCTGCGGATCTAAGCGTCTCCGCAGCTGCAGGAGAACTCGTACACTTCATGAGAGCCAGATAGATTAGAAACCCAGGCTCACACTTGTGCAGACAAATCCTCTGGTCATCGCTATGATACATAGTTTGGATGCAATATAGACACATTTCAACGCAGATTTGAGCTTGCGTCTTATACTGATGTTAATATGGTCGCCTTTTAGCTGAAGAAACAAATATATAGCTTCCTCGCTGGCTGAATGAACCGTGGCTGTTTGTGTTCTGGCCCTACTGCACAACCGTTCTGCAGCAGGGTTTTCTTCACGAATTCCTCCTCTTGCACTACTCGATCCGGGTTGCATAGTCTCCTTGAGCCGTAGAATAGTCTTTACCAGCCTGCGCTTATGAACTATTGGGGTATGACTGGAAAACTGTAAATATTGACCGCTCCACCTCTTCTTGTGGTAGACAGAATGCTGACTACAGAGAGTAGACGTGTCAAAATGTCGCACAATGTTTTTGTCAGTTCTCATGAGAGTGTTTTATTACTGTTACGAAGCGCATCACCAAGGTGCCGACTTTTGTGTGAAACTTTGACTTTTGTGCTACAAACGGTTTGTTTGCTTCGGAAAAAATTTTTCCTTTACACCAACGTTCATTTGTTGTCATCGAAATTAAGCACTTTTACCAAAGAAGGAAGCAGCTTTGTTTGAGTACCATAAGAGTTTGTGTTTAGGACACATTGTATCCCTTTCTATTTCCATACCCTTTCATGAAGTTGCTATCGCTAGCGTTACCGATGTGCGCTTGCCACCGTTCGTACGGGCCTTCTCTCCGACCAGGAGCGCAGGGTAGTACTGCTTCCAAAGTATCCTTGTTTTTTTACCAAAAAACATCTGAAGTTATCTTTCTCTCATTGACCTGGCATACTTTCTTCTTTGTCCACAGTTCTCATTGGTATTTTGGGGCAACTTAGCTGAGCTTGGAGCTTGGTTGGACACTTTCGTTCCCTCAGAATCTGATTGGTATTCGATTCCAAACAAAACAGTCCTGGCCTCATCTGCTACATCGTCTACTCGCTCGTCTTCTGTTTCTTGTCAGTCTGTGAACTTCTTAGACAAACTGGCCCAACGACAATTGGAACAGTTGTCACGCACAGTTCAGTCCCTCATCGCCGTTCAGGCGCATATCTCACCCTTCCTACAGACTACGGGACAGTCCTCAGAATTCACTTTTTCGCCTGCTATGATTAATAAACATCGCGGTTTGTTGATCTCAGCGCAAGCTAAAGCACACGCCCAGTGGTCCGCCTCTATGCTACCCAGCCCGGAAGTAGCGGCAGCTAACGGTATTTCCCAAGCAAAGAACAAGGTCAGTAATTCCCTCTATTGTGTACTTTTATTAACACGGTACGTCATTTGCAGCACTGCCTCTTTCACTTAAGAACCATCAAACAGGGGGTGACCACTTTGACCACACAGTTTAATAAAATCGTTGAGCTGTAGCATCCTTCCGGTGCCTAGCTGCCATGTTACCCAAAGGAAGCACGAAGGGTGAGATACTGTCAGGTCGCCGAAGCCTAGATGGGAGCAATCGAGGTGCAGAGGGTGGGTTTGAACTATCGATCTTCCGGTAAATCCACGCTTTAACCAGTGAACCATCTCAAGCCCGACCACAGAGTTTACTGTCTTATTGTACTCTATTGTTCGAGTGTTCGCAGTAGTTGCTGATTTTTCCTGGGTCATGACATTCTTGTTGTGTTTTAACGCTAAAAAGTTGTAACAAACAACCTAGCACCTGTTCAGTAGCTTCTCTACTACGATTGGTAGAAAAAGATCTGTTGCTTAGCCAGCTTGGTCGCTTGACTTAACTCCTTGTGGCTTCTTTCTGTGGAGCTACTTGAACACGCCACAACTGCGCAGACACTGGATGCATTGGGTCAAAGCTCATATAGGTATCTCTCCGACTTTTATCAAAGTGCAGCACAATTTCCCAAAACTTGTTCATATATGTGGGCCTTTTTTGGGTGGCCGTTCTGAACACCTCGGCCAATTCGTCCGCTCTACGGGACAGCATCAAGTCACGCACACGCTCTACCGACATATGTGGGTTCTGTCCAAGCTTACCGTTCATCCTGCGCCTGGATGTTCTATCGAATGAAGAATCTCAAGACACGGAAGCTGATAGAATACATATGGATCCAATTTCCCTCGAATTGCCAAGTTCCTGTGATGTACTCCCACATGCTTCTTTGGCCCACATTTCAGTATTAGTCCGTTTGGAGAGCATTAATAGTTCCACAGAAAACTGGCGAGTGTAGCACATTGGCAGCTGTGAATGATAACGTTATAGCGTGCTCTGATGACCTCCAGTGGTTCCATACTGACTGTGCGTACGTGCTAAATGTTTTCTGTGTCCAGTAACTATGGGTTTTCTCAGTCACTTCGACTAATCAATGGATTTCGTACCCAAAATGATTAATTTCTAGTTCCTTTGGGCACTTTTTGGGACGGAATCGATCCTCGTTCATCATTTGTTCTTTACGACTTTAGGGCCACATAGAGGTCGGACTTGCATTTGTTAGGTACATTTTTCTACAAACAGCGGTCGAAGTATCTTCCAAAATGTTAATTTACCTTCACGTCCCTTTAGATTTTCAGCAAAGAACCGCATACCTAATGCGTGTATTTTTATCAGTTTCTCAAACTGTTCTAAAAGAACAGTTCAGGTGCTGAGTACATGTCGGTTAGGATTGAGGCGTGAGATAATTATTGATGGTTGATACGTCGTATTTAAAGACAAGCTTTTCGCCATGCAAGCTGGTGGTGGAATGAAGCAAAGAGAATTATGTTAACCTGATACACAGCTCCAGAAAAAGGTCATATAAACAATGTCGGTGACCGAGGTACTGGAAATCGCCAAGCACTCCAGTGTGAATAGATTAGTGGTGAACTCATGGACAGCGGTTCAGCTAAGTCGCGTTGACACGTCGGCAACTCTCTTATCATTTAAGCTGCTGTGCAGATTTTGCGTACTTACAGAACAACCTACCTTGGATCAATCTTGTTATCCCGAAATGTCCCATCATGTTCCAGGGACTCTTGATAGAAGCAGCTGTTGAAACTATGCAAGGTTGCTAAAGCAAGGACAAATTAGCATAGTAAATGGGATCAATGTGGACCACGACCTTAAACAATTAATCAGGTGCCCCCTGTTGACAAGTAAATTATGTGATTGCCATTCTTTATTGACGGAACGTGTCGCACTCCGAAGCTTGGCCGTGGTGAACCATGTGGCACTCTCCAGCTAGACTACTCGGTCAGTGAAATCCTTGTTTCAATTCACAGCTATGTGTCTGACACTCTTCAGACACCAGGGTTAACATTAGTTACAGCTTCGAAAAGACAAGAGAAGCATGACAGCCATATGACCGTATTAAGGAGGACTTCGTGACAGAGGGAGCTCTTAGATAAGGAAGCACTCTGTGACTGAATGCTGTTGGTCAATCATATTAGAAGAGCATTGATTTGGTTATCTACACTTAGCATTCGACTTTGCTACCTTGATAGATTTCTGAAACAATTGTAGAGGGATAGAGCGACTTTATATAGATTTCAAACATTACATGAACGCAATTCACTCTTGCCAATAGCTTTTGATAGTTGAGACTGGTGCACACGGAAAGGACCACACATGTCCTTCAATCACGCTAAAAACTTGACCATTGTGCAGCTACTGAGCAGCCCACCTCAAAGTCCTTATTGGTTTGACACTTCCGTTTCTGGCCACTGCCCATTGAATGCGGTTCCGACAGAAATACAACTAACATACACGTGAAAAGCTTTGTTCAAGAGACTGAAGCAAATGGAAGATTTGTGAGTTTTCAGGTTCCACATTTCAATTGTTCTCGTTGGTTTGCGTACCAACCACACGGCAAATTTCGTTGGTTTTATGGGAGGACCGTCCCTATTCGGAGGAGCTAAGTAGAGGAACAATGAATGCTATTCAGTGTGTGCAGACCCTCAAACCGGATTTTTTCATCAAAATATATCAGGGATCGAGGTGGCTCAAGTAAAGCTGATCAAGTTGATCAAAGCCAGCCTACGACAGCAACTTATAGGGGCGGAATTTTTGTACCTTCTCGTTTCTGGTATCGGCCGACCAAAAAAGCGAGTCAGGTCAGGAATAAAATTCGGACAAGAGTGATGTGACTTCAAAAACGACGGATATACTTTCAAGTTAAAGCTGGTGGCAAAAGGGTAGTTAAAGGAATTGCATTCCTCTAGCAGTATTGTTCGTACACAAGTAGGGCATTGGTAATTACTTCATAAACTGTTTTTGACCCCAAACAAACCACTTGAGTTTCTGCATGTTTCAATGGATAGGGGGGAAAGCATCGGACATAACATTTGAATGAATCACAGCAAAACCATTAGATTGTGTTTTCCGTCCTTCAGCGCTCACTGTGTGTTACAGTAATTTGAGAGGAATTGCGGATGCACTCAACCTTGCTTACGAACTTTCTACAGCAGTAAACCAGAGTATTTCTCAATGAAATATCACACCCTCTTACTTTCATTCGATTGGCTGCGACTATCACGCCCCATGCACGCGTACCATGTTTTCAGGGCACGCCGTCAAATGCGCCCCCATGTACACCTACATTTGACACGCGAACGGTTGTGTGGGCTGGCCACCGTAACACCACCATGTGATCTGGTGCGTGTATGACAATTTAAGTGGGTACAGCTTTCTCTCTAACCCCCTTTGGCCTGAGCGGTCGCGAATGTGGCTGGCAGCTTCAACGGCAGTGGACGAGACCAGGGAAGACATATCTAAAGACGAACCGAATTCATGTGACGCGAAGGGTCCGGCCCAAATGATTGAATTATTTTATGCAGTGGTATGCGGTTTATTGGAAACGGCTGATCGCTGTGCGATCGCACTTCAGTGGTCTGATCCTGAGAATCACCGGTGTTATACGCAGCATGGTATTGTGTTTAAACTGTACTTTGACTTTCCCACCTGCTGGAAGCGTAAAAAGTGTAAGGCTTCTCGATTACCTTCTCATCCGACTCATTCAGTATGATGGTTTTCCGTTTCCTCCCTCGTTCAGTCAAAAGAGCAGTTACCTACACTCGTCAACTTACTCTTACAATCGTTCGGTTCCGGGCTTAGTCCCCTAAGGGATTCAACAGGTGCTGTTTTGAAGAGCCATTCGGTTTCTTCTCCGACTGAAAAATTTAGTCGACGCATTTCAACCGCTCACCTAGCCAGTCAAGCCCACCGTCGATGCATTGAAGGTCACAGAGCCTGGAAAGAAGCGTTTGGTGAACGGCTGCGAATTGCCGGGCCGTTAAGTACATTACTGTGGGCTCGTCTCGCTGATCGTCTAGATCATCCCAGGTAAGTCAGTCTCATTCAATTCGCACTTTGCTTTTTGGATTGTTGGAATGTTGAACTTCAAATGTACAATTCAGTGTTTGAAGCGTTCTTATTCCTCATTTTTTATTTGTTCCCAGCTAGTGTGTGTTTACGTAGTCTGGGCTGACGAAAATATCCACAGCCATCAGATGTAACATAACAGTTTACTTTAAACGAGCGAGTGACAATGGCTCATCGTCTTCTTGCTTTCGCTGGGCAAATTACGGGCGACACACTTTGTAGGTGGCCTTTCACCCAATTTCCAGATTCGTTTTGAAATCAGAGCGAGGTCAGAATTTATCAATTTGGAGGAGAACCGGTGTTCCACTGGTGCATCATCTTCATTATCGTCATCATCAGAGACAGCAACATCAGTGTTGACACTGATGCCTCACTGCCGTATAGCTACAAAGTTTGTTTGATCATACTTCAGGTCTTAGAATGAAAGGAAGAGAAAATAGTGGATGAGGGAGCGGACCTGGTGATGGCCTGTCGCAAACATTCTGAGATGCCTACACATCCAAGCGCTCAATCAGACACTCTAGAAAGAAATTAACAACACGAAGGTTACTGACACCGATCAGCCGCTATTTCTTGCTGTCTCCAGCCAATCGCAGTAGGGGTCATATGGACCCCATTCTGGAAGGCGTACTGCACTACCAACAACCAAACTCTTCGTAATCTCTTTCACATCCTTCTGCCAAGTCAGACATTGTTCACCTCGTGGTTTCCGCCATTCTGAAGGAGGCACAGAGAGCAACGTTCGTCTCGGTAGACGGTGCTTCGGCATGCGTAGCATATGGCCGAGCCACCATAGTTGATGGTGCTGGATGTTCTCCGCGATCGACGTACCGGCTGCACAACTAAATACCCGTTTTCTAATTACCTCGTTACGAATTCGATGACGCTATCCGATATCAGCAACCCTCCTGAGGCATCGGTGGTCATAAACCTGAAGACGCCTCACATCATCTGGCCGCAGAGGCCATGTTTCGTCATACAGCCCTTACTGTATCCTGGTACACGCGACCCTTGGGACCTAGTGATATACCGTTTTGAGGTCACGGGTGACGCAAATTAGCAAACGTGATTCGGGCCTTTGAGATTCGTGCACTGAATTCATCAGACACACTTCCGTCAGAGCTAATACAACTACCGAGGTACGTAAAATTCTCCACAACCTCCATTGATTCCCTTTGGATTGTAAGGGATGTGTTCAGGGAATGCACGTTCCGAAGCATGACTTTGCACTTTGATGGTGCTAGGCGCATGCCGAAAGATGGTATGATGGTGGTGGTTGTCTGTACATGTGACGTTGCTCTAACACCTGATGGAGTGTGAAGGTGTGGTCGACGCAGCATCTACCCCGTCGAAATCCCGCTTGATGCTCACGGGTCAAGGATTAGCGTGCCGCCGTAAGACGCCAAAGAATCAGTGACGCCAGAAGCCTTGTTACAACGGGAGTCAAATTAACATCTTTGTCGTTACCACATTCAGTGAGAGTACTCTTATTGAAAATGGGCACTATAATCGACTCACCCCGGTTAGCTGGAACGGTCTCCTTCTCCTAGATAGACCAAAGTAGGCTAGACAGGCACTGGCTGAGAAACCCATCGCCATCCTTGAACAGAGCAGATGCAGGATCGTCAGGACCAGCAACACAACGCTTGAGTAGAGATATACACTGAGACACTTCTTAGGCTGAGGGGGTTCACAGTCCTTTCTTTCTGTTGAAGGACGACAGCCCGGATTTGATGTGGCAGGTAGGCAACTGAATTGTTTTTCGAATTATTGTGCCCGGCGGTCCAAAGGTTCTTCTTTGTTGGACATCAGCGATCCATTCTAGTCCTTGATAGTTTTGCTGCCAAGAGGCTTCTGAGGACCAGTCGAACGAATCGAGTGAAACAGTCTGCGGACGTTCCCAGCATTTTTTGCCTCTTCCATTTCTTCGGCCTTTCGAGTCCACCAAGCTTCATGGTATGCATGGACACTCAATTTTACCTGGTGCCAGATGATGTGTCGGATGTGGTTGTGGTTGCGCTCAGGAGGAATCTGTCGCCAGGTCTCCAGCAAAGCCATGATCCTATCAGAGATCCAATGTTTGTGTGAGGTTGGCTGGAAGTCGGAAGTCCCAGCTCTGAGTAGCACTGTGGATATTTGTTCCCAGTGGCCATTAATATCCAACATAGGACGGTCCGGCAGGCGTTTGAGGAGCTGGTTCTGAAACTTCCGTTTGATTTTTGGGTCCATTAGCTTCTCAATGGCTAAATGAGGTGTGCACGCTTTGCGTAGACCTAAAAAGCTCAATGAAAAGCAGCAGCGCACAAGTGCATGGTCGGAGTCCACGCTGGTGTTACAGAAAAAACGGCAGGTGGTGATCGCCCCTCGCCATCTGTGCATGAGAGCACTTTCGTCTGTTTGGTTTCTGGGCTGGTTCGTAGGTGAGAACCACGTTATCAGGCGATCTCCGGTGTTCCGGAAATTGGTACTGCGCAGGAACAGTCTATTATCGGCACACATCTGAAACAGGCGATCTTCGTTGTCCATGCGTCTCATGTTCAATCCAAGACGATCACCCAATCGGATATTAGAAACGCTTAGTCTACCTATCTGAGCGTTCATGCCCGCTTCAAAAGCGCACCTGGCCCGTCGCATAAGCTGTCTTTGACAGATTCAGAGCTACAGTCCGTTGGGGCGTGAGTATACACGATAAACAGGTTGCGATGGACCTCACTTTCTTAAAATCCTTTCACAGGCGCGGGGGTGACTATTAACGGGTATCCAATCAATTAGAGACGCTTCCGCCTGGTCGCTTAATACAATACCCACCCCAGCATATCCAGCTGCAGTGGTCTCTGCATCACCAGAGGTGCGTAGCCGGAACCTGGAAGAGAGCGAGGGGGGCAATCAGTTCAATTACCGTACTTGCGTCCTGTATCCTTGCTTTTGACAGACGGCATACACCAATGCATTGGGAATCCAGCGTACGAGCAAGAGCCACCTGTTGTCCTGACTGCTTCAGTGTGCGAGCATTAAAGGCAGCTAAGTAGACCGGCTTCCAGGGTTTGAAAACAGATTTCCAAGTTTTTAGGGTTGTCACTGAAGTTGGACGTACAGAAGCTGCAGCTGAGTGTGGTGCAAGGTGAACAATGCGGTCAGTCCTAGTGCTGGGACTTGTGGAAAGAGAACTCCAACTTGGGTAGGGTAGGGTAGAAGAGGGAAAACTTGAAAGAGTAAGAAGGGAGGTGTGTTTTCGCTTACACGCCCTGCTGTATGCAGCAAGTAAGGCAACCCGGCTGGTGACCACACGACGGCCGGTATGTCCTCAACCAAAGCCTTCGGCTCAAAAGCCTGATCTCAAGGCAGCGTCGCTTGGCAGGAAATGCAAATGCATTCCAATTTTTACAGAACAAGTAGCCATACATATTCCAACCCCCAAACTGCAGGGCCAGGAGACTGTGTTCTTCAGACCTCTAACCATTGGTATGAGATACTGTGTGAATGTCGCATGGACACCCCCCCTCCCCAGTTTAATTCAATGTGTCACGGAGGCACACAAACCGTCACGGGAAGGTCCAGTCTCTTTTTGACGGTGCACACCGTGACCAATCTTTTGTCGACCGATGGACTTCGTCTTGTATTTAGTGGTTACAGACCCTGAATGCGTTGTTGTCAGGCTAATAGTTCCGTGAGCCACTATTGGCTTTGTGGCTATTCCAACTGCACCTGTGGTTGAAACAGTGGTGTGAAAAGTGTCATTCGTCAAAAAACCAATGTAGTGTAGGCAGTTTCCTTGAGGTCCACTTGGAGCTTGTTTACATCAGCTGAGGTACTGATGGTATCGGCGAAGCTAAGGTCAAGATGGAGTTTGAGGAGCACGAAATTCGTGAAACGATCATGTTCAATTGCCCTCAGTTTCCGCAGCAATAGTCAAACTTTCCATACGTCATCAGGTTGAGCGAAATGGGTTTCAAACATATCTTCGGATTCAGTGGACCAATTTTCGTAAGTCCTCCGAGATTTTGTGCTAAATTTGAATACAGTAATCGATCTGGCAGCACCATCTATGAAAGAAAACAGAGGTCCACATGTTTTTGTTCTAGCCGCCGATGTACTGTGCATCACATTGTCCAAAGCCTCATTTAAGTTCATTCAAACTGCTTCTGTTACTGTTGCAAAACTGCTTAAATTTACTGTGCCAACATTGTGGTTCGGGTTGTCAGCAGCTGTTGTGTATCGAAACTCCTAAGTTAGTCGGTGGCGCTCTTCCGTCCTTAATGGAGACCAAGGAAGACTACTACATAGCAGTCACAGAATTTCCCACAGGATCACATTGGAGGCGAGCTAAATTGCTCCATATTGGTTATCCATCTTGTGACTAAACAGCGCGTGCTCCATTCTCATCCGCAGCCGATTCGCCGTACATCCATCAGATCAACATGATTACTCGATTACTCCAAGTGGTTCGCTCCAGACAATGTGTTTCTTCAGTCCCTCCCCTCTGACTTGTTTGCGTGCCTATGTTCACCCCGTGGTACTTCTTTCAGTCGACTGTGTAATTCCATATAAGTCACTAACATGTGTGCACTCTCAGGTGCTGTACGCGCTCTGTAGCGCTGTTGTGTGATATTCTGTCAGTCACGCTCAGTTAGAAATGTGCCGAGTTCTGTCTGATTCGGTGTATATTCTCTTGTGTGGACTGACAAACCAAGACCGTGCAGTACAAAAGAACTCTATCGATTCTTGAAATTTTCTATCTCAAAAGACTACTAACAAGTTTAATTCAGTCAATAATCCTAAATCCCACTACACAATTCAAGATGACTAACCTCCCTCCATCATGAGTCCATCCAGTATTGAGACCTTTTTTGTGAAACTTCGTCTCCTTGAACTTTTATTTCGTGGTTTCTCTCTGTGGGCTTTTTCCGTGTTAAATTTTCCATGGATTAGTAGGTTTAATTGGCCCCGTACTCTTTAGAAATGCGTATATCTTAGCATCTCTGTAACTCCGTTTTCAGTGGTATTTTCTACGATCCGGATTCAGCACCCTGTGTTCGCTGTGTCGATCCCCTTGAAGGACCGATGCGCCAGCGCAGGCGAATGTTTTACATGCATCTTCCGTTGGCTGATCGATTGGTCCACTCAGAAAAGCAACATATTTTAGGTAAGGCCAGGTTAATGTTTACTCGTTCTCTTTCAAGCTTATTCATCTCAGTTTACTTAGTGAAGAGATAAATAAACGATTTTACCTTCAAAGAAATGTCATGAACCAGAATCTCCATAAAAATCTGGAAAAACGCATTCTAAACGGTTCGAGTTATAGGACACAAACCAAAGCGTACATAACTTCTAAATTGTCCAGTTCGACCCAGCAAATAATGGTCTCCAATTCAAAACCAGGACATTTTCGTGACGGAACTCACTCACAAGGTTGTTGAAAGCTCATCGACAATCCACGACCGGTTTTTCTCCTCTCGGGGTTCATCAGCTTAGGCGCAGTCCCTGATTTTCTGTTAATTTCATGCTCTACTTGAACACCAAATCGTACACAACTGGCGAAGTGCACTCAGTAGCAAACTACGTTGGTGTAAACAAGAGATTCAGCCACTTATGTAAAGTTTGATGTCCAATTAGAAACTAAGGCTGATGTAAACTTGAGGAGTGTGCCTACCTGATAGGTCCCAAAAAGGGCGGAACCAGTTGTTTCAACAACTAAACACCGAGCAGACGAATATCAAACCCCATATCGCTGCGAAATGACCTCATGTTGACGCTCAGGTGAGACTATCTTCTACGCCAACCGCTGGTGTAAACTCGAATTCCATGGAAGGTCCATCGGCCTTATTAGATTTTCTTCCGATGCGGTTTTAGTGGCACTTCACTGCGCTATGCTGTCCTTGACGGTTGAGCACACTCTACTCTAGTGCCAATTTAAGTCGCTGGTCGGATTGCTCTGAAGGGTACATCGACGGAACTGAAAGTCAACTTGACTGACGCAGCGTCAAATAGATGTAAAGTTTGACGGCCGAATCCTTCAACGAGGACTAGCAAGCGCGTTTAGAGACAGTCTAGGTTGTACCCAGTGAAAGCTGCCTTACCATCTCAGGATTTATTTCGCTGTTGACCTCATCCTCGAGATGTCATGCTTTACCGAATCGTGTCTGGAAAGGTATCTACTGAGTGAAAGTACATCGGGACCGGTAAGTGGCCACATGTACCGTTGATACCGTTTGGGTGGACCATCTTTGGTCCATCGAATGTCTACAAGGGCAACACCAACACGACTTACTGCATGAATGTACAAGAAACAACATAAAGTGACATGCTGCATATGTTTGACAGTGGGTTCAGTGATCGAAAGTCCGAAAAAGTAGTCGCCTAAGTTGAGAACAATAAAGCAATCGGTAATCCTTTTAATGGTCACTGTCAAGTTCGACTGTTTGGAAGCGTAACTGGCGCGATATATCGGAAAACATACATATAGCCGAAAGGCGACCGAAGCATCTTCAGCTTCGCTTGTTGGAGGACCCAAATCTCTTGCGGCTGTATACAGACATTATATTAGAACACATTTCACGTCAGGAAAATACCAACTGTACAACTTTAAGTTCACCTATTCTTCCTGCAGCATCCTGTTTTTAATCCGTACAAACTAGTATTTGACCGTGTGGTCAAGCCTGAGGAACTATCGCTGAACGATTACTTGTATTCAGGACCGGATTTGACGGACTAATCACAAGAGTCTTCCTATGGCAGAAGAAATCCTTCTACAAGTTCACCTACCGTGGAAGGTAAAACGCCATCAAGTTTTCTGTGGTACGCTAACGGTAACCTAGGGCATATCCCACACACCTAACGTATGCCCACTTGGAGATGCATTTGAGACCAATGACTTATGACATCGACAAATGAAAATGCGGTTAGATCGTTGAAAAGAATTTTTATGTGGATGATTGCTTATTGCCGTTTGATTTTGTCCCTGAGGTAAGATTAGTCTATCTTAGATTGGTCTAACAGCTCCATCCAGTCGGTTTTTGTTTGCATAAACATATGAATTGTAGTCCGTGTATGTGCAAGCTACTAATTTGATGTTTTTGAACTCACTACATCGCGTCATACGTAGGACTTCAGAACTCTACTGTGCGTCAGATATGACAATTTCAAGTGTAAACTAGTTTGGCGAAGGCATGTAGAGAACGAACGAGTTAATCTACCTTGGTTGGCCTCCATATACAATCCGTTCATCATAATCTGCATCGACAGCAGAACATCATCATCATCAAAGACAGTAACATCAGTGCTGACACTGATGCTTCACTGCCGTAAGCATAACATCGGTGTTCAATACTGGTGCTTCGCTACCGTACAGTCATAATTTATTTGAAAGTTTATTGTCAAGAAGTTGCTCCGCTCTTGTTACAACCAGTTTTTATTTGGCCGAGAGCACTGTATTTTGGATGAAACAGTTAATCAAAGCATTCAATCAGCTTGGTGAAGATGGCAACATGACATCCAGATGTCGACCATTAGGGGTTCCAAGATGTGTCAAAACCAAACGGCTCTCTAACGAAGATCAGTCGCATATTTTCACTAATGCATCCGCAGTCGGCTATGGAGAAGTGGCTCACTGGAGCTGCAAGTCGGCGCGGCAGTTGCACTACAGTTTTTTTAGCAGCGAAGTTAAGCGCAGCACCTCTATAGCCAGTTACTATCCCACTGCTCTATCTTCGGACTGGTGTACTGGCTGTTAGACTGATGTGGAGTCCATCTTGACAATAAGAGATCTACTGATTGTGCTGCGTTATATCCTTAGTGCCGATTCTCGGTTTAAGACCTTCATACACGAAAATATCAACACTTCTTAATCAAGCCATTTAGGACCGACATGTACCCTACCAAAAACGCCTCCAGTGGCATCCGTACAAAACAGCCTATTGCAACTGTGGATTCAAGGGCCCGAATTTTTTAATTTTGCCGAGCATCAGTGGGCTGAGGTTGATGTCGGACATCTCGAAGCTAAAACCACAGACCCGGAATCGTAATGCATCATCACAACAGCCGATCTTCCGGCAGATATGCTGCTGTCGTACTGTTCACCGTGGTTGAGGCTATGGCAGGTAGTAGCTCGTATTACCAAGTTCCGCGACAAAGGAATTAGGAAGAGTAACGTGCATATGCTTAGAATCAAACCGCAACCCAGTAATCCACTAGCGGATCCCGTGATCATAGTAAATAGAGTGACACATTAGCAAACACGGGAACACTTGGCACAATACGCTCATCATAAGGTTAAGACCATTCGATAGCCCACGACCGGTTTGATCTTCCTTGGGGCTCATCAGGCAGGCGTAGTCCCCGAGTTTCCATCAACGTTATGTTTTACTTGAACGTTAAATTATATCTAGCTGCGAAGCACATTGATTTTCAGATCATGTTGGTGCCAAGAAGAGACCCACTACAGACTGCAGAAGAGTTTTCAGCAACCGTGTAAGTAGCATATTATTTCAGGAAAATATAACTCGATGCCTTGAATAGCGTAAAAACTGAAACACGAGGCGGCACATCCACTTGATGGATATCACAAGCGAGAGATTCAGTGGAGCCTCTTATCAACAATTTGCTGATAAGTGTATTTCAATAAACATCAATTTTACTGTGCACTACGAGAAAATCTACGTGCCACCATCTTTTCTCACCCTAGCGCATCGACGCCTTCCGCACCCCTTGGCTTCTCTCATTGGCTTACCGTCCCGCATTCCAAAACCATCATCCGGAGCTGCTTGTCAGTGGACGCACTTACCACTCTTTCTACCTCTTCCCGCAACGCCACTGGTCCAGCTGGCGTCGGCTAGTCGGCACGACGCTCTGGGCGTTTGGGCATGTTGCCTGGTTGGCCTTGTGCATATTCCACCGGTGGAGGGTGATTTGATTTTAGGCGACTCATGGCTTCGTTTTCAGCCCGATTCATCTGAGTTTGTGACGGCAACGGCCGAGGTAGGTTGTCACTTATTGTTGACTGCCAATGTCATGTTTTCTGTTTAACTAGTTCAGCCTTAGGTGTGCATGTTTAGATAGCCGACACAATTGGTTTATTGTCCCGTGCTTCATGACTGCTTACGCATACTATTTATCCGTTGTGTTCTGTTCTCGGATTTACTGCCGTTTTTGTTATGTAGTTTCATGTCACCTTGTAGGTTGTCACAATAACAAGCCGTGCGGCAGTCCGGACCGGAGAGGGAAAGTGTTATCTTCCGAGTGATATACTCAGCCGACTACCGTTTGGGGTGAAGTTTACGTCACCTATATTTCAACAGATGATGGATGCGTTGTCAGGATTACAGTGGCTTACCCCAGTGATATCATCGTTATGAGCTGAAGGTTGGAAGAGCATTGTGTTCACCCAAACAAATTATTTGAGTGAATCGCAGAGTATGGTTTCTGTGTTCGTCCCCATTTATGCTTTCCAGTATCACGTACCTCGGACCCGTGACAGACAATGCAGGTTGCCACCGGACCCAAGTAAAATCGCAGCTCTCATATATATACCACCGTCGACTGATAAGACTTCTTTGCTGGTCTACCCAATTCCTGCAATTTTGTTCCACAGATGTATCAGTCAGTCCGTCAACTTTTCAGCCTTCAACTGTGTGCCGAAATTCAGTGGTTCCAGGTTTTACAGCTCCGTTCACCGAGAATAACGGGAAGAAGACAATGGGAGCCTCGAGTTGGAGGCGGGAACCGTGTGCATATGTACGGTGGTTCGGGCCACCGCAGCAGCGGGTAGTGTAAGATAGAGAGGGTACAAAAAGCGTTTAAGAAATGAAAATAAAAAGAATAGCGGGATGATGATTAGAATGATGAGAATAGGTACAACACCGCCACTGGTTGCGTGACGTCGCCTTGTCTCTGAGTACCTTCCATTGATACCCCAACCTCACAGATGACGTGCACCAGTTCAGCCAACGCCTTTTTTTGTTCTTCTGTTGTTCTAACGGGCATGATCAGCAAGGAAAGCCCCGGAAATCTTTGAACATAATTAGTTCCTTGTATTCTCAGACTCCTGAACGTGTGAGAGTATACGGTTAGCTCTATGAAAGCTTTCGTACACAAAGCGGTGTCCGTCAGAGGTGCCCTCTCACTCCATTCTTATTTAATCTCGTGATCGACGAGATAATGAGACGGACGTTGGAAGGTCTTCAAAACCCCGGTACTCAAATAGCCTCTGACGAAAACCTTGTCGATCTGGATTATACAGACGACATCGTTCTCGTCTTCGAATGGGGGAAGAGGGCGCAATTGTTTTTGGATGAACTTACCAAAGTCATCCCCTTCTTTGGCATGAGCTTTGCACCTAGAAAGTGTGTACGGTCATGACTCCATACACGCAGTCAGTGGACACGCCACTTAAATCCAGGGAGAGTCACTCAGAGTTGTGGAGTGTTTTACGTATTTTGGAAGTTGTAGTAGTTCTCATTGTAGTGTGACAGATATATGAATCCGTAAAGCTCGGGTTCCGTTTGCTAATTTGAGACACCTATGGTCCCTGAATCTAAAGGGACTTGTGTGTCAGGCTACAGTGCGCGCTATTTTGTTGTATGGTTGTGAGACTTGGCCTGTTCGAGCAGCGGAACTGAGACGTCTTCAGGTGTTCGACAATCGTTGTCTCAGAACCATAGCCCGTGTGGTCTGGTGTTGGAGAATCCGTAGCGAGGCAATTAGAAAGCGAGTGTTCGGTTGTGTCATGGGGACTTCCATTGAAGAATGTGTCCAGCACCAGAAGCTGCGTTGGTTAGGCTATGTATTGCGTATGCCGAAGAGAGGGCTGTCTTCCATGCCCAATTCAGAATGGGGAAAGCATAGAGGTGGTCAACCTTTGATTTAGCATGGGTTATGAAAGTCGGGCTACTGTCGGTCCCTTCCAGAATGAGATCCACGTGACCCCCACTGCCCATAGTTGGAGACGCTGTAAAATATGACTGTTTATCGATGTCGCTGGTGTTCTTATCTATTTCACTCCAGACTGAGTGTTTGGAGATGTAAGCACCTTAGACTGATTATGGTAATCTAGCACCAGGTCCCTTCTCAATTCACTTTTATTCTTTTCTCCACAATAAGGCTTTCAAATAAATTTTAGTTTTACGTCAGTGAGGCATCGGCGTTGAACACTGACGATATGATGTCGATGGTGACGATGCTTTTCTTGTGTCGTTCATCTTGTGATCTTCCAATCGGAACTTGTCTCAGCGAACAGAGCACGGTGAGCCAGTTGATAACCTAGCATACGGAGCACATGGCCGAGTCACTTTAGTTGGTGCAGCCGAATCAACTCGTCGTTTGTACAGGTGGTCGGTTTGTTGCCAGAAACTATCTGTCGCACTGCAGGGCTGCTTATTGGATTTCCCAGTGATACATGTGCAAAGCTTCGAACGCGCCGATGGTAAAGTCAAGCAATCTTCTGTTGCCTCCATCACACATCTGCCAGGCTTCACCGACGTGGACGCATTGCCTCGCCGTAGATCCCGCCTTCACCGACAGGCTAATGTCACGTTAACCCCAGAGATGCTTAGGCTGAAGAAATGCAGAACGAGCTTCAGCTATTTCAGCATTCACTTTGTCATCAATGATGCCATCTGACGTGATACAACTGCCCAGATAAGTAAACCTGTCCAATATCTCAACCGGTTCTGATGCCTTGACCAGCTTTGAGACGGTCCAGTCACTCAGTCTTGTAGTAGCACTTTGTACTTTGAAAGTGCAAAATGTGTTTTGTACATAGATGATCATCCGGATCTTTGAGGTCTTCCCCGGGAAAACGTCCATGCCAGAAGCAGAAGATGTGGCAAACGTCTCTTCGTTAATCAATCTGATTACGAATTTGAAGAGGAAAATTGATGGAGAGTAGTCTTGACGGACACCACTTTTGGTGCTAAACTCAGGGAAGCACTCTTCATGGACTTTGACGCGTCCACCGGTGTTGGAGTATAATGATTGGAGGACTTTGGCATACCTTTGAAGGAGAGACATCACCACAAGGCAGCGCGATCGACCGAGTCAAAAACTGCTTTCAGGACAACAAGTATTGGCCTTTTACAGGTGTGGCGAGTTCCGGGGAATTGTTGTAAGGCAGAGATGTGGCCAATCCACCCACGGCCCGGTCGGGGCTCTGCTTGGTTTTCACGGCTCTGCCGCTCAAGAGTGCTAATGGACCTGCGTGGGACGGTATCTATGATCAAATTGGTAGCGATGGTGACTAAACTGGTCCCTAAATTTGGATCTAACATCGTTTTCCGAAACCGGAAACGACACCAGATATCTGCCATCCCTGTGCCACTTCATTCGTCTTCCAAATGCTCTGCATGAGTTTTGTCAGGCCGTGGAAAAGTCCTTCTCCACCCCTAAACAAGGCAGGGAGGAGATGGTCAGGACCGGACGCTTCGTTTCGCAGCAAGGATTTGATGTTGCTTTTTCATTTCAACTTCTTTTGGGACCGAGCAGTTCATCACGTCCCATTGTAACACCGTTAGTGCGTTGTGCGTTATGATGGGCAGTTCAGGCCAGTTGAATTGTCCCTCGAAGTGCTCCACCCACCGAAGCAGGTGGCGGGACTGGGAATGAACTTATAGTGGCCTCGCAACAGCTCTGTACAGGTCGCAACATCTATATACTTAGGGATAGGGCGAGCCTTGAGGCGCTGGTAAAAGGGCATGCTCTTACAGCCCACGGCGGGTTTCGCCCTTCTTGAGGCTCATCAAGTGGGCGCAATCCCCGAGCTAGGTAGGTTAGACATTCGGAAGCACACTGGTCAGCCAGCATCATAGCAGCATATCTAACACCCTGTGCCTATCCTTAGTTGGAGACATTATTATCATGCGTTAAACAGTGACGAACGATTATAAAAAACGTTCTGGCAAGTTTTGTAAGTCTCTTCAAACAAAAACCTTCTGGGATGACGTTGCAGGAGGTACTTGGAATACCTGTTGTTTTCACCGGTCCCAGGTTCTGGATTAACTAGCTGAATTTGAGCTGCATTGTTCACTTAGATCCTCATATCGCGAAATACATTCTTTGTGTACCAATTTGATTTTGGCGGGAGAATCAACTGAGTCTCAGCTGAATCTCGTTAATGATAGTATTTAATTGAATGTGTTGCACAAGGTCGCCTTACGTTTCAGCTGGTACAATTTTGGAGATATCACAGTAGATTATCTAGACGGAACACATCACTCATAAGGCTGGTGAAGACTCTTCGACAGCCCACGACCGGCTTAAGCTTCTTGGGAGACATCAGGAAGGCGCAGTCTCCAGGTTTCCGTCAACTTTGTCTCCGTGTAAATTATCCAAAATCAGCTTATTTGTCTGCTGATTAGTTGACGTGGCATCTGAAAAATCTGCTGCCTTCGTACTGATTCCACAGTGGTTCGCTGAGCTATATCCGTTCGATATTTTTGTGTAGCTGCTGTGAGGTTTGATGGCCTGGCTGACTAGAGTTCTGCTGCATTACGGGGCAGAGGACTAAAACCGTCTAGGATGAGAGGCGCGCGTATGAACAAATGGCAGGTTGACACGACGTGCATCATGCGGGCAAAATAACGAAAAATAACTGGTGCATATTAGATAAGGTCATCATCCCCTGGCAGTTGGTGTGGGACAGCAGGCAGTGAATACACATAAACTATTTACATGAGGAGTACGCCTAGCGAACTACTATGAAGTTTCTGGAAATTTTCAATTGGGATTTCGTCCTGTAAGTGAAGCCAATCTACGCTGACATATCGTCTCTTCTCGTTAGCACTAATTTCGTTCGTAATAAAAAACCAAGAATGTATGCGGAACTGTTCGCTTTTGGTTGTGACTTGCTTGACTACGACTTATGCTTCCTAGTTTCAGATAAGCCATTGGAAACAAGTGATGTATATTGCACTCTACTTCCTCTTTCTTGTTTGTACTGTGTCCTCATTTTTTCTCCGATGACCTAGTCTGCCACATTGAAAGTTCCAGTCGTTCAATTCGCAATACCAATAAATGCCTTCAATCTCTCTCCCCTCTCTTTACCCAGCTGGTAATACATACTATCTGCTGTCCAATTGTAAGCTGTTGGAATAACGCTGCCCATCTTGTTCCAAATGATCCCTAGGTAGCTTACTTTTCCCAAATGTGTTTGTAATCATTGCGAGCAAATCAATGTAGTTCGTGCCCCTAGTCCTTCACTGCATTCACTTTTGAAAAGCTGGCTTTCCTTTACAACATCGGGAGCTTTGATGTAAGTTACAAGGTACAAACTTCTGGCTACTCTCACAAGGTTGGGTGTGCTAATGCAACCGACCGCGAAATCAATAGGACGGCTGACGGCATGGACGTTCCAGCTTTTTCCCGATTTGTCTAGATGGTCTGTGCATCAACTGTAAACGGGCCACAGTGTTTTTCTCGGTGATAACTGAAATAGGTTCTCTCGTGGATGTTCTGACTGCTGGAGCCCACCTAAAAACTTGTTTAAAAAACTGGCGGAATGGTACGATAGTGAACCTCCATGTTTGAAGCTATCCGCTTGCACATTTGTGCAATCGCAATTTTTGGTGACGTTGAATCGCGATTAATCGCTTGCACGATGTCTGTCGAAACCTGTGACAGTTCATATGGTAGCCTTATGCTACAACAAAGCCTACGAGGAACAGTCAACACTTCGGTTCAGTGGAAACACGATGAAAGCATGTTGTGTTTTCGCAATATTTTTTATAATTAAGATACGTTTAGTGGCCATATTAGTGAAATTTTCTGTTTAATTTGCCCTCCCTTGCTTACTTACTACCCCCAATTAAAGTTGTCGTTTCTGTTTTTGGGGCACAGCAACTGCAAAATTATGGATGTGAGTGGGAAATCTGCGCATCCTTCGACCTGAAAAACTCAATCGGAAATGTCACCGTGTTCAAGTGTTCTCAACCAAAAAACGATGACTTTTCCAAGTAAATATGTCATGCAGGTTTCCGACCTCTGTATTCCTAGTGAATGCAGCTGTGGCACCGTTTCAGCTCCTAGCTACCATGAAAGACGAATGTCATTTTCTCTTATAGGTGATATCCTCACATCATTCCGATGCTTGTAAAACAGTTGGAACAGGCGACTCATTCCTTGAACCAGTTTGATGGCAGCAGCTTCTTCATCACTTAAAGTTTTTTTGTGGTTTCCAAGGGACTAATGAATTGTTTCCTCAAGATTATATGCATTCCATTCAGCAAACCATTTTCGGTGGGCGGCTGAAGCCTGTCTAGCATTTCTTAGGGGGCTGCTCACAATCAGTGACTCAACGATATTAATGACTTGGCCCCTAATGGCCAGTCTGTGTAAAACCACAGATCTCTGGTTCGTAGTGCAACCAAGCACAGTAGCTGCATATTCCACAGACCCATTTCTTCGGCTCCCTAGTTAGGATTTATACTGCTACGCTCTTCGTATCCGACTCGATTACCACCGATTAATTTCGTTTGCTTCTTTCAGGAGGATTCGCTTTTCCGTGTAAATCCGGTTGCTCGTTTGTGGCTAGCGTGGCCATTATCTTCCATTGATCACGTTGAGAAGCGCCGGTATGCTCTACGCAAGTTGGCTGTTGAGATTTTTCCCGATGGAACCAGTGTTAACGCACCCGCACTCTTCGCTATGCGTTCCAATAAAGTAAGCACAGTTCAATAGGTTTTGTACCGGTTCACTGAGATGTAATTGGAGGATAAAAATATTGGGTATTACCAATCAAACCAAACTGTCATCCAACAACTCCTCTTACCTATGGGGTCGGGTTGTTATGTTGCTATTTTTGGCAGCTATACTGATTTGAAGCATTGTGCTTGTACACCCTGCGTATTTCTAGACCAGGAATTCCCAAACGTTTAGTTTATTGTTCCCTAGCTCCCTATAAACAGCGTCATTGCCCATCGCTTTTTAGTCGGGAACAACAGAACCAGAATGGTTAAAGCAAAATGTTATAGTGACACTAAAAAGGCCAGAGAAGTTACCTCCCTTCCATGTGGGCGAGCTGCTCGGTAGATTCAGATTTCACTGCATTTGAATAGAAGGACTAATTACACTATCATGGCTTGAGGTCAGTATGCAATTGTGAGGATATTGGTAGCAAACAAGGCACCGATGCCAAAAGTGCAGTAATCGGAGTTTGGCCGGGAATTATTGTACATCTAATAAAGTGGCGCACTTATTTCTTATGGTTGGGTCTCATTATTTTACCTAATGCATATTGGTTCATTTAGATATACGTAGATGGAGACTAATCCAGTTAACCTAGTCCATATGAATCATGAAATTACTCTCACAGAACGTTTCACGAGGTCCAGCACTCTGGTCCTTGATGATCCCAGTTTCCAAATCTATCCACCAAAATTCTGAATGGTTTGTATGAGACAGAGTGATTTTTATGTGGTCCGATCGGTGCACTTGAGGTAGACGTTACAAGGCCAATTTGACCGAAATGTTAACTGAGTTCACGTCGTCAAACGTCGCCGTTTGAGTCGGGCTGTTAGTCTGCACAGACGTTTCCAAGGCCTACGTGAAGCAACTTTCACTGCAATGACTGTGTTAGCTTCAGACAGTACGCATTCTACTAGACAGCACGCTGTGATTGACTAACCATTGACCTGCTGAGTGTGTTTACTAAACCGAAACTTGTTCACTGTCATTGCTACTAAAATAGTCGGGAAATGTACTGACCTCACGAGCCTCGGTGCACATGGACTGTTTGCAAGTGTTTTTTAAGTCAACATGATGAAATCCAGCTGAAGTGCGTTGCGCTATGTCATCCCCTTGAAGGATCGGACGGATTCCATAGTTTTGTGGTGGCCCTGATAAGTAATCGACTGCATCAGAAGATTGTTATGTGTTGTGTTGCTTGTTGCAGGAAACGTGACGGTAAACCCCTTCGGTTACTCGTTGTTATGAGGAGCTCCCGTCAAGCGGATTGGTTCTTGCGTGGGCCTGTGCTCACTCGAACAAGTGTGGGTGGTGCGTGTGACTAAGCTCGTAGCAATGCTTCATTTGATACACTGACTCTAAAGAGAGTCTGAGTAACGATCGGAGTCAGTGTGCTTCCTATTGATCGTTGTGTCAAGACTGTTCAAGGAGATCTTACAAACCTCACAGCATGGGAAGCCCAAACGCGTCTCTGTTGTTGAGCAATCCTTATTAATTGTGACCTAGTTCCAAAAACTGTTTAAACCGAGCAAGAATTCGTTTTTGCAACGTTGCAATTGCTGTAACGGCCATATAATTTCAGGGGATGAATGAAGCCTTAAAGGCTCGGTGCCTGCACGTCGTGAAACAGGCTAGCAAAAACATTTCAAACAGGCGAGCCCATTACAACACCGCTAGCCTGTTTGAAAAGCCAGTGGTCGCTTGGATTCCATTAAATGCTTCCCTATTGATCAGAAGAGCATCCTTTGGCTTTAGCCGCCATGGCAACCAACTTGGCCTGCCTCGCTAATTTTTTTCGTTGGTATTCATAGGACCGTAATCACTTCATTCGTACATTGCGGGAGCAAATGAAGACGAAGACAGTACGAAGTCAGTTTCTATCCACCACATCCGAGGAACACCCATTTGGAGACGAGTCAAATTTTGATCATGGGCACCACCGGTTACGTGCCGTTCAACGCCGTTGGTTGAAAGGACAGATATCCAACTTCGCTTATTTGATGGAATTGAATGACCTAGCTGGCCGAACCTACAATGATTTGATGCAATATCCAATATTTCCATGGGTTATACAAGTGAGCACCGCTTTTGAGTGAATCAACGCATTTATTGGGTTGAGATGCATGACTGGTGTATAGGGACACTGTGTGAAGGAAAGCAACAGGAGAACAGTAGATGGTTATAAATATAAATATCACGAACGTGAACTTATGGGTACGGTGGCTTCTGATATCAGGGAATCTTATGCAGAAAACTTCAACAGTACAAAGCCGAAATACCTCTAATAAGTTTTCCTCATTGGTCCGTCCCTCACTGTGCCATTCCCACGGCTACTTGGACGAGAAGCCAGTGGATCTACCCAGGAGGTTTGAGTGGCGAACCGCATAAGGCTGTAATAAATCAGAGGGTGGCATCTCTCCGGACGACGGCACGAGCTGCCCAGCTCGTTGACATAAATAATACCGATACTGACTCATAAATGCAGGTTTGAACTAGGTGTGCAGCTAAACAGGAAGATGGAACGATTGTTCGCCCGAAGTTTGAACTTAAAATCTATCATTCGAGAACAAAGCTATCGTCGCTCACCATAACATGGTGGCCGATCACCAGGGGTAAACTGAAAATGGTTTCTCCAAAACGTTTTCAGTGTCAAGACTTTTACTAGTGTCATGTCTGGTCTGACTGTGTGTCTCAGTATTTCTTTGTTGATAGCGGTATGTTTAACTGAGCGGATTTTCAGGGTCACAAAACACCTCAAATTGGAAGATCCTTTATGAGCGTTATTTTCAACTTGCTTCAGCATGCAAAAACGTGGAAATAAAACGGGACAATCCTTTTTCCTAATGCGGGAGAATACTTATAATCTTTTCACTGTCTATAGTAAACCCTCACTCTTAAACTGTCAAACGCGAATGCATGACAAAAATTGCGTATTTATGCTAAAAAAACTCTCACAAGCTAGTATTGTCACTGAAACCTTCCTCGGTGCTGAACTGTACATTTGTCCATGCATATGCCGTGGTTATAGTAGCTAAGTTAACAAGGCTACACTTGGCAAATATCGGTAGGAAGCACGGCGATGGCGCGTGATACTTTTCTCTTGCTCGATGTTTAGCCTGAAAATATCTTCATTTCGCTGTAAATCGGTAAATATACTCATTGTTTCGCGTTATTAAACTGCGAAAAGATGACATTCCTTGCGCAATGTACTACTCATAAGGTTGCTGAAAATTCTTCGACAGCCCACGACCGGTTTCGCCCTTCTTGGGGCTCATCAGGCAGGGTTCCAGGTGAGTCTCTCGCAAAACCAAATTGATTTGCAAATGAGTGTATTTCTTGATGACATTCCTTGTTCAGTGTACTCAGAGTGATAACACGATCAGAGCATCAACTAAATGATACCGCAGCGGTTGCTACAGTTTGTCAGCAAAATTGAAAAAACCTCTAATGTTGCTTACCAAGTTTTCTGTGTGGCATGTGTATTCGATTTAAAAGTTTTGCATGCTTGTACGTTGGACTGGTAGTATAGTCCACAGTTAGTCGTATCGGAATTCCTTCCTTCTGTATCTTTGGAAGGCCGTAAAAGCTCGATATTCTGTTACTTTTGCGATTCTTTGAAAACCAAACGGACTGACCAGGCTTTTCCTTAACTGTCCGAATGCGTCCACTGGTTTATGTCTTGGTTCTTGGACGTTCGCATTTTACATGGATATTGGCTCCTAAGGTTCTCCGTTGAGATGCCCCTCGTAATCCACTTTGTTCAATCAAACCGACCGAGTCTGAGGTAGCGCACGTGGACTGTGAAGCCATACACGTAAACGAAACCAACAAACAGTTGCGCGTACAAATCGTTAGACGTCGAAGACGCTTATTTGCTGCCCCAGAATACCAATCAGTTCCACAATATAATCACCGCTGGTGTGCAATCCGTAACGGGCAGACACTTTCGCGAGCTTTTGGAGAAATGTTAACTCACTGACAACGTGGACGACGCGAAGATAGACAGGCTACACACTTCCACCAAGGATTTTTCTGCGCATGAATTTCTTCAAGAATTGAGTGGTAATTTTGACGGAGCGGACCAACGTGCCTTGGTAGCTCCGTGTGCGTATGTGGACATCCTAATGTAATGCAAGGTATATGAGGACCACTATCTAGTAAAGTTTCACTAGCGTTGTTCCGGCCCGATTGAATCAGATAGAAATGAATACAGAAACGCTTTTGTAATTTAAAGTGTACTGGTGAAAGCAATAAGGTTTACAGTCAACTCAGAGATTAGCTTTGTAATTTCCTTTGAGGCAGAGGTTTGGGTGATGATCATTTTGAGGGGTATCTGTTTCTTAGACGATTAATGTAGCTTGGTATTTGTATTAGAGTCTTATAAGCACGGTACAGTTTAGCGTTGATAGCTTTACTGTTTCGTGGCACTATTGTCCCAGGTACGCCGAATTCCTTACCCGCTGTGCTCGTCCAGTTGATTGAAGATACCACACATAAACTGTTTCTGTTAGGTGGCGTTCTTCCTCAGCTAGGATGACTTCATTAAGAGTAACTTGTTGCGACCGCAGATTCTTACATACCTTAAGTTCTCCCCATGTTTGTACACGAATTTCTTATTTAGCATACTTTCTGCTCCAATAGGGCCCAGATTTGCTACGGCCCATTGGCAGCAATCGTCGCAAGATCCAAACATGGATCTAGTTTCTGAGTTCCTGCTCGCAGTCTGATTACCAAATAAACTGCCAGGATGAGCCCTTTTTATGCACACCTTTTGACTATTCCTGGGCTAAAACCTTGTTTGTTATGCCAAAATAAGTTACATCGAATGCACCCGAGCTACCAATACTCCAACAAATTACCAACTTTTAGTTTTACTGTCTACAGAGAAAGTTGTCGGTCTATTGCCGAAATATTAAGCTTCAGTTAAAGTGCGGTTGATGAGCTGGCTGATAAATAAGCCTGCCTCTACTACTCCATCGTACAGGACGAGGAATATTCTCCCCATTTCTCCTTATAAGTTTGTTTTAGGAGTCCACTGAAGGAATGGACGAACCACTTTAGACCCGACTTTACCGCTGACGCATCCTGATTTTTCATACTATTTACACACATACTCATTGTGAAAGAAAATTCAGAGGAGTCTTGAAGGAGTCTCTCATCAAGGATGTTCATTTAGGGAACATTCCCGTAATAAAAACCGATTGTGGAAGAAGACCCGAGCGGTCATTTTTCTTTTATTATACACAACTTCATGAGCACATCTCTTCTAGTCAGAAATTCGTTTTGCCACCCTCTGACCTGCATATTTGGAACTCTCACAAAATATCTCCGGCTTTCCCTTACTACTATTCAGGATTACGAAAGTGCAGTTTTGGACCTGGGACATCCTAATACCTATCGGAAATTTGATCGGCCGGTTGCTGTTCAGTTGGACGAACGTGCTGCAGCAGTATCAAAGCACTATGACGATGCGGAACAATTTGCTGAAACCCTACTGTCTGAATTCGGTGGTTCAGTGGAGAAGCTGTCGATTGGAGGAACACGCATTTCGCCGAAATTCGCCGGTCTCATCTATCCTCCCTACCATTATCCTTCACATTGTTCGAACGAGGCGATCGTTCTCAATTTCATGGTTCGATTACTGCCTTACACGTATCGCCATCTTCGCTTCCAAGGTATGCGCTATGTCCAAACTTCTTTCAGCGATTGGGCGCTTTGGAAGTCCAATCGTATAATGTTTTTCTTGCTAACTGCCAACCACCTGGGTGATTTTCAATATGTAGTGATGAGCATTTGTTATTCTGCGAGAGAAATAATGTACAACCAGATCTTAGTGCCTTAGAAAGTTTCGCGCCAACGTGATTGAATAATACGGAGGTGACGTGCCCTCGTTTAAACACCGATCCAGGCCTTATCCAGTCTTTGTGATGTCACCACTGAGACACGATCTATTTTACCATCATGTGACCATGTAGCTACAACGTCTTAGGTTTGTTCTTGCATGCTGCGAATCAGTCTGTGCCTAAAAATGGCACGTACACCCGAGTAAAGATACCCTCACACGAAAGTCGATGACTGCATCGGTGAAGCAGCCATAAATTCAACCGCAGTTGCGGTTCGAATAATTTCAACTATAGTTCGTATAACTTCGACTGCAGTTCGGATGACTCCACTCAATGGACGAAATAGAATGCGCATTTAGTTCTTCTCAGTCCAGCAGATCTGGAATAAAAAACGCCTGACACAACGGTGCGTGGATGAGCGGTGCCAGCAAACTGCTGGAGCATAATCAGGGCGGTTATTTCACTTGACGCTTGAGTAACACTTGAGGGTCTCACACCTAGTGAGGGAGTCCAAATGTAACGGTTACCCTTCCGCTTAATCACCCCCCCCCCCCCCCCC
>SJOL01004722.1:113980-141314 GCA_004794785.1 Opisthorchis felineus | reverse complement strand
CGAAATTCAACCGTGTTCCACTGTAAGTTGGTGGGATGTCATCCTGCGACGAATCGATCGGGCCAGTGGACATGGCGACCGGAGCTGTGTGTGCTAGTAGTCGGAGTGATTTGTGCTGACAACGAGGTCAGTGTTGGTTGTGTTGAGTTGGATTTGAGCTTGCAGTTCGGTAGTTCTGTTACTTTTCAGGGTGGATCAATAAAATCGGTTTAAGCCGGTTTCAGGCGATCAATACTAACAGTATCAATTTTATCACGTAACTGAATTGTGAAGTATTTGGCGTGACGGCTTATAACAGCGAAAGGACCCTCATAAGGAGGTTGTAACGGGTGTTTGGCGCGGTCGCAGCGGATGAAACCGTGCGCACAAGTAGAGGGATCAGGAGAAACATAGGAAGGTTTGTTAACCATTGGTGGAAAACGATAACGGAGACGCGACATATGCGTTTTCAGTTGAGTGACGTATGCTAATGCATCACAGGGAAACTAGTTTCCGAAGAGAAAAACTGTCCTGGGATTCGCAGTGATGTACCGAAGACGAACTCGGCTGGTGTACATTGTAGTGTGGAACGAAACATAGTGCGTAAATGAAGTAGTATAAGGGGCACCAGGTCACTCCAGTTGTTAGGTTGCTGATGAGCTTTGATGGCCGTTTTTAAATGTCTGTGAAAACGTTCAACTAAACCATTAGCTTGCAGATGATACGCGGTGGTGCGGATGTGTTTGCAACCTAGAAGTTCAGTTAATTGCCGGAAGAATTGATATTCGAATTGAGAACCACGGTCTGTTGTAATGTAAGAAGGAATACCGAAAATAGAAATCCATCTGGTGACAGAAGCACGGGCAGTCGTTGTCGCAGAGATATCAGGAATTGGAACGGCTTCAGGCCATCTTGTAAACCTATCGACGCAAGTAAGATACGAATTGCCGTTGGATGGAGGGAGTGGGCCAACAATGTCCAAGAGAACGTGGTCAAATCGGCAGTATGGTTGGAAGAAGGTGCCAGCGGGTGCGTGAGTATGCCGAATGACTTTTGAACGTTGATATGCGAGACAAGTTTTTGCCCATGAACGGATGTCTTTGTTCATATTCGGCCATACGAAGCGTTGAGAGATGAGTTTGTCCGTTCCACGTATTCCAGGGTGTATTACGTTATGTAGCGCGTCGAAAACGAGGCGGCGCATTGCGCATGGAACTAGAGGTCTTGAAACGGATGTAGAGAAATCGCAGTCTATGTTTCCTCGTGCTATTTTTAATGGGACGGGTCTAATCTGTTGTGAAGATTTGTCCGGTGATGGCAGTATGACGGGCTCGTCTTTTTGTGGTTGCGCCGTACGCTGCAGATCGATCGTGGGTGTCGAGTGGAGTGAGTCGATTTCCGGACAGGATAAGGTGTCAGCGACGATGTTCAGCTATCCTGATATATGTCGAATGTCGCTGGTAAATTGGGATATATAATCTAGTTGGCGTAGTTCGCGAGGAGAATATCTGTCTGGTTTGGCCTGTAGGGCGAAAGATAATGGCTTATGATCTGTGAAGACACAAAATTGTCTGCCTTCAAGAAAATAGCGAAAATGCCGAATTGAAGAATATATGGCGAGTAACTCTCGACCGAAGGTGCTGTAGCGAGATTCTGCCGGCGAGAGTTTCTTGGAAAAGAAACCGAGTGGTTGTATTTCACCGTGAACCGACTGTTGCAGGACCGCGCGTATGGCGATGTTTGATGCATCGACAGAAAGCGATAAATGGGCGTCAGGTCGTGGATGAAATAACTTTAAGGAATCGATCAGTAAAGCTTTAACTTGTTCGAAAGCTCGCTTAACAGAGTCATCAAAATTCATCTACTTAGGAGGAGGATTGCCAGCTAACAGGTTTATAAAGGGTGCCAAATGTTTTGCAGCGCCCGGAATTAAACGGCGATAAAAATTAATCATCCCCAAAAGACGTTTAACTTGTTTAACAGAGGTAGGGAGAGAAAAATTGCGAATGGCATCCAGTTTATCGATGACCGCTGAAATTCCGGTTCCATCAATGGTATGTCCGATAAAAGTCAATGAAGAAGATGCAAAAACACATTTCCCAGCATTAATTACCACGCCATGTTCAGATAAACGAGTAAACAAGGTGCGCAAATGTTCTAAATGCTGTTCAGATGTGGGGCTAGCAACCAAAATATCGTCGAGATAAGCAAAGACGAAGGGAAGTCCATTTAGCACCCGGTCAATAAAACGTTGAAATGTTTGTGCTGAATTACGGAGGCCAAAAGGCATGCGCAAAAATTCGAATAACTGAAAATGTGTAGTGATAGCAGTTTTATGGACATCTTCGGGATGTATAGGGATATGATGATAAGCACGGAGAATGTCAACGTGGGAAAAAACGGCGCATCCGTGAAATGTGGAAGGAAAAGCATGAAAGTGTGGGATGGGGTAACGGTCAGGCACAGTGACATTGTTGAGTGCTCGATAGTCTCCGCATGGACGCCAGTCCGAAGACGTTTGCTTGGGCACCATATGGAGGGGTGAAGTTCACATACTCTGAGAAGGTCGGATGATACCCAGTTGAAGCATGTGTTGAAATTCGTCATTGGCTAATTGTAATTTCTGGGGAGCCAAACGACGTGGACGTGTAAAAACCGGAGGACCACACGTATGAATGTGATGAACAACGGAGTGTTTTGGTTTGGGCTGATGGAAATTTGGTTTAGTCAAGTCTGGAAACTTATGTAGTAGTGCGTGAATCGCCGCTTTTAAAACCTGTGATTGGATAGATGGAGGGCAGAACCATAGAGCGTCCTTTCGTAGACAGTTGAGTATTTGCGTCAATGAGACGGTGTTTTCTCAGGTCTACCAAAAGGTTGAAATGAGTGAGAAAATCCGCGGCGATAATGGAATGCTGGACGTCAGCAATTACGAAGATCCATGGGAAGTCGCGGCGTAACCCAAGATTTAGTCGTAGACTGCGCTGTCCGCAACTTTTAATAGGATAACCATTCACGGCGGTTAGTGTAAAAGAAGAGAGGACAGGTTTGCAGGAAGCGGCATTTACAGGGATAATGCTGATGTCCGCTCCAGTGTCCATGAGAAAATTGAGGCCAGAGGGCTTGTCGACTATCGTAAGGCGGCGAGTTATATGAGCAGGGCTTGGAACTTAACTCGCCTCTATAGTTCGGCCCGTGAGTATCCCGACGATAAGTGAGGAGCCAGATGACTTGATCGAAAAGAACAGGCTTGTGAACACCTCCGTGCTCTATGACCGAACGCACTGTGATACCAACAGTATGCTTGTCCTCGGGAGGATGAATATGAAAGAGAATTTGAACTTGAACGAAAAGGTGCACGACAAAACGGTTGGGATCGGTTTATACGAATAGCCGCGACCTGACTAGCTAACTGATCGAGCCGATCGTGAAGGGCGGACATAGAATCTGATGCGTCTACGGAGGAAATGTTAGTGGAACATGGTTGAATTTCGAGTATCCTGTCCGCACTGCTGACAAGTCCAGCCAGAGGGACGCTATCAGGAATGGACGCTAGGATGGTTTGTGCTTGGGGGGGGGGGATAAGCGTTTCAGAAAGAGCTGTTTGAATAATGCGTCGTCAATTGTACGGTCTCACATGATGTTATAAAGTCGCCGTAACAGTTGAGATGTACTGGAGCCGTTGAGTGATTCTCCGCTGAGCAGCTGTTCCAGTCTCTTATGTGCTGATAAACTGTAGCGTCTAATGAATGTGTTGCGCAATTGAGTGTAAGGTTTAGTGTCGTCCGGAGTCTGCAGTATATCGCGCAAGTCCGCTGCTATCTCTGCTGGAAGCACGGCTAGAACGTGATAATACATGGTTTGCTCTTGGGTGATTCCACGGAGAGCGAACTGAGCTTGGACTTGAGTGAACCATATTGCTGGACCATGATGCCAGAACGGTGGAAGATGGACGGACGCTGCATTAATGATGGGTGTGGATGTGATGGGTGTAGAGGGAATACCGTGATGTGGAGGAGATGACATGGCTTATTCAGTCGGGCTCACCAATTATTAGTGTTCTCTTTTGTTAAAAAAAATACAACTTAATAAATCAGAAGGCGAGAGACACTAATAAAGCCTATGTTTTGAGAGCGTGAGGTTACAACAGCCAGGTGCACCTTAATAAAAATAAATACAATACCAAAATGAAAAGATTCAAACGGAGGACTTATCGTTTTGAGCGTAAGTTGTAATTGTTCCTCCGAGTTTGTCTGGACGCAGATAGTAGCAGATTCGCTGCTACACGTTTCCTCGTTGCCCGTAGTTTGGTGTGTTGAGCCGGTCAGCGTTCTGACGTGCGCGTGATGCGTTGTGGTTGTGATGTGGTTGGCCGTGTTCTGTCTGTCATTATACATGTCGTTGCAATGAGTGGAACGTGAAAACAATAATGTGAAATCACATGGCGTTCACGGAACCGGAGCTGACCTGTTGTCGATATGTTGTTCATCAAGGTCGTATTCATGTCACGATGTTGACGCGTGGTTGTGAGGCAGACAAAACAGGATGGGGATAGTAGGTGTAGGTGTGAAATTGATTTGGGAAGTAAGCGAAATACACTCATTTGCAAACAAATTTGGTTTTTGCGAGTCTCACCTGGAACGTAGCTGAATCTCTCGTTTGGGATGTTTCCATTCTACTGAATGCGGTGTGTTTGGGGGGAGTAATTAAGCGGTTTCATGTTCACACAAGTGAAGCATACCTTTCCAGTTTTGTAAAACTAATTCCACCCTGACTATAAATGCTTCATAGCTGTCCTCCACCAATAGGAAGCAGAGTTGTAGGTACAATTAATCAATCAATCAATCAATCAATTAATCAATTTTATGACCTCTCCCGCGAGAATATTGCTCTTATCGATCCATCGGAGCTGCTTCCAAATAGGATGACAGTCGGCCACTTCAGATGTTATCTCTAGAGAGGAAAGCCACACCAGGTTTTATCCTCAGATCTATAGGTGTTGGCTCCATATCGTTGCGTGCTAAACTACGTTCAACCGTATTGTTCTTAACTGGTGCACCCCCTCTATATAATCATGATAACTAGTTTTGTTGAAGGTGACCCTGTTTCGCCATAGCTGCGGTATGCTTATGCGCAAATTGATGGTCATTTTCCGCACTTTTGTTTCCTCCAGCGAAGCTATTTTATATGACATTCAACATCTTTCCAGACAACAATTACGACGTGCCTGACCGTTTGTTTCATTCGATCGAGGCCACTTGGCGCCTGGCCACCACAACTGTGACTTGTGTGAAGGAATTACTGCCGGAATTCTACTTCGTCCCTGAGCTCTTTGTTAATGGCACAGGCTTGGCGTTGGGGTATCGTCAAAATGGGAACTCAGTAGATTCTATACAGCTTCCTCCGTAAGTGTTGTTTTTATACTGATTCCAATTCTGCTCAATCTGCGGCCCATCTACAAATGAATTCACGAGCCTTCTAAAAAATGAACTTTCTTCAACAAATCTTTAACCTATTCAAGTTATCCTTAGGAACGCGAATCGTCCTAAAAGTCCGTTCATTTTACGGTGTTCTGCTATTTGGATTCACGATTTAATCGGTGCCCCATTAGTGCATGTGGCCAACTGAATCACGAGACGATCTTTGTGCGATGCATTCAGCTGAGAAATGTTATAAACGAGGTAGATCCTCCTGTTAACACCACCGTAAATTGCAACTGAGCACTTCATTCCATTTGGTGTTCAGGTGCGAAATTCGTGGACTAGGCCTGGCTGATGAGCCCAAAAAGCGCAAAACGATAGTGGACTTTTCGGTACATTCATTTGTATTGTGACATTCCAGAGGCCATTTAAATATTTAAGTGGTCACAGAAACAATATGATTGTGACTATAACTATTCAGAAAAATTTTGGACCTAGACCATTTGTTATGTGTTTCATGCTCCGTCTCCAGGTTATGCGTTGTAGATCTTGTGGCTTCTTCCAGTCGAGCCCTGCCTCAGCTAACAGGGTACGTCGAGGCAATTGATAACCTGGCATACGGAGCACATAACCTAGTATAGTTGGTGCAACCGAATCAACTCGTAAATTTGTTGTCAATTCGTTGCGAAAAACCCTTCGTCGCAATTCAACGTTGCTACTTCGATGTTCTGATGATACATGTACATTTTGTTTTAAAGCGCTAATGGGAAAGGCAAGGAGTCTTCTCGTGTCTCTAAAACACAACGCTTAGGCTTTACAGACCTAAGTAAAAACTTGACGCATTGACGCATCGTAGAAATGCGACTCACGACACCACAAGACTCCAGTTCTCATGCTGATGAAGCAGGGTGTGCAGGGGTTGGTATCGGCCTAAGTCACCGGGCGAAAGGATCCTTGCTTGACTAGATACCCGGTGCTACTCGCCTCTGCGCTGTTTGTCTGGCAACGTATGTGAAGGAGTCCCACAATGGGGAAGTTGATCGATGTCTGTTTATCGTGTCTGCTTACGCTTCAACTAACTGTAGCTCTGACACCATCAAAAACAAGTTTCATGACGCCCTGAATGCCCTGCTGCGGTGAGCTAAAAGCTCAGCTATCGTGGCGGTTGCTGAAGATCTGAGTGCACAAGTGGGCAGGCGTAGCGCATCTGAGACTCAATTAAGGTGGTCGAAATGGATTGGACTCGGTACGTGCGGACAATGGTGAACGCTTGCTTCAGCTGTGCGCTGACCGCAAGTTGTTTTCATGCAGTACCTACTTCCGAAATAACCGAAGTCATCTGGCCACATGGTGTCCTCCAACTGCATGCCGGCCACGAACTCAAATCGATCACGTTGGCATCACTTGCCGATGGCGCGGATCAATAGCCGACTTTGGGACACATTTGTGGATTCCGACCACGCACTCGTCCGGAGTCGCTACTCCCTTCGTTTTCCAGGGCCGTATAAGGTGCGGACAAATAGCTTGGCAACTGAGAGACTGACAGATCCGGATGTCACACGAACTTACCTGAGTCGTCTTCTAGAGTCTCTTCCAAATGCTCCACCATCAGATGTGAACTCATACTGGAACGAGGTCGCCACTTTGCACAGTGCTGGGAGTTCTACCTGTGGCACGGTGCTACCAGGCTCACTCAAGCATTGGATATCAGACCGAACAGTGGCACTGCTTAAATCTCGGACAATTGTTGCAGCCAGTCCTGAACATAACTTGACGTGATGAATTATCAGACATCAAGTGCAAGTGAGCATGCGAACCGCCCGTGAAGTCTGGTGGACATGGAAAGCCAAGGAAATGGAAGAGGCCCAGGAAGCCAGGAATGTCCAAAGGTTGTTTCAGTTGATCCGCGCGACCGGTCCCCGGAAAACTCCTGCGATCAAAACCACCAAGGATCAGAAGGGAATGACCATCTCATCTTGACCGTTGGGCCGAACAACAGCTATCGTGGCCACCAGTTGCCACTCATCTGGATCCCATAGCTGACGTGGAACCCGGGCGGTGGACGTAGGTTTATGACTTTCAGGCGTCACCGAGCTTCCACTCCGGATGATCTCCCACCCGCATCGTTCAAAGATGAGGTTGAAATCCTCAGTCAGCCTGCATTTTAGATAAAAAAGACTGTCCCGGATGACTGGGGCGAGTCGGTGATAGTGCCCATTTGCAAAAAAGGGGTTCGTTGTGAGTGCAGCAACCACGGGGTATCAACTTAAACCCTGTCGTAACGAGACTGTTGGCGTCACTTATGCCTCATCGCCTTATGGTGACTTGTGAATCACTGACTCGAGAGTAGCAAGCGGGATTTCGGCCTGGCAGAACTTGCGTTGACCAAATCTTGACACTCCCTCAGGTGCTAGAACAGCACCATACGTACAGATAACCCACAATTTTAGTATTGCCGGATTTCCAGGACACATTCGACTCGGTTGACTGGTCTGTTCTCCTTGACACGCTTGCCCATCAAGGAATTCTCCGGGCGTTTGTGAACATATTAAGTTCTTTGTATTCTCAGATTTCCAGGTGTGTGAGAGTATACGGAGTGCTCTTTAAAAGCTTTCGTACATAAAGCGGTGTCCGTCATGGTTGCCCACTCTCTCCATTCTTATTTAATCTCGTGATCGACGAGATAATGAGACGGACGTTGGCAGGTCTTCAAAACCCCGGTACTCAAATAGCCTCTGACAAAAACCTTGTCGATCTGGATTATACAGACGACATCGTTCTCGTCTTCGAATGGGGGGAGAGGGCGCAATTGTTTTGCGATGAACTTACCAAAGTCATCCCCTTCTTTGGCATGAGCTTTGCACCTAGAAAGTGTGTACTGTCATGACTCCATACACGCAGTCAATGGACACGCCACTTAAATCCAGGGAAAGTCACTCGGAGTTGTGGAGTGTTTTACGCATCTTGGAAGTTGTAGTAGTTCTGACTGTAGCAAGACAGAAGAATTCGATGCACGAATCCACAAAGCTCCGGTTGCGTTTGCTAATTTGAGCAACCATGGCGTCAAAGCGGCATATTCCTGAGCCTAAAGGGACTTGTGTATTAGGCTACAGTGCGCGCTATTTTGTTGTATGGTTGTGAGACTTGGCCTGTTCGAGCAGCGGAACTGAGACGTCTTCAGGTGTTCGACAATCGTTGTCTCAGAACCATAGCCCGTGTGGTCTGGTGTCGGAGAATCCGTAACGAGGCAATTAGAAAGCGAGTGTTCGGTCTTGCAATGGGGACTTTCCTCAAAGGATGTGTCCAGCACCAGAAGCTGCGTTGGTTAGGCCGTGTATTGCATATGCCGAACCATCGTTTGGCGTGCCCAGTTCAGAGTGGTGGAAGCAGAAAAGTAACCAATCCTTGAGCTGGCAGAGGGGTATGAAATAGAAACGTTTGGGTGCTGTCGGTGCTACTCGCCTTCCAGGATGGGGACCGCGTGATTCCCATTGCGCCTGGTTGGAGGCGCTTCAAGATATGGCTGCTAATCGATGTTAATGGCGTTCTTGTTGTCAGTTTCTATCCGGATTGACTGAATGAATATCTGGAGGTGTAAGCACCTCGGAATGATTGTGATAGGCTAGCACTAATTCCCTTCCTCGTTCACTTTTATTCTTTGCTTCACAATAAGTCTTCCAAATAAATCATGGTTCTACGGTATCGAAGCATCAGTGTTGAACACTGATGTTATGGTGTCCATGATGATGATGATGATGATGATGATTATGATTATGATAACCACGTTACATTGATGTGTCTTTGTCACATGCTGGATTACTGGATACTTTCATTGCGCGCCTAAATATGGTTTAGAACAGTCGGTACCTTTAAGATGCCACTATTCCGGTGCATAGGTCTGTGATACCGTTCCCACAATCCACGCCTATCAATAAATGACCGACCGTGAGGGGAATTTTCGGTACCTAAACTGGTAGGTAGGCGGCAGAAGTGTAGGGTATTGTGACCGCTACGTTGATGTTGGTTTCTATACGTTTAACTCCAGCCACTTAATATATTAGCATTACTTCTCTTGCCAACGACCTCAGGTTCTTTGAGCTTGGATAGAATTTCACACTATAAGATTATAATAAAAACAATGATACTCTGAAAGTGCTGTGAAGCACGGGGGTTAAACTGACGTTGCTGTCTACCGTAGTGCTGCTGAATCAAGCTTGCTAGAAAATATTGCATGGTATATAATACATGTTTCTTTATGTTTCTGTTAGTCCTTTCAATGGTTTTTATATTCCGGTCTCTAGTGCTGAACAAGGCTTCTCGCCTGTATTATTTCTTCTAGGTGGTCTAAGGGAAATCCTCGCTTCTTCACACTAATCTGTCGAGCAGCACTCGAAAGTGACTACACGACGAGCCAGATATCACATTGGATTGACCTTATATTCGGGTACAAACAAACCGGGAAACGAGCCAAAGAAGCACTCAACTTATATCATCCCTATGTGAGTTTCATGTGCACTCAAGCTTGCGGTTACGACGCTCCAAATTTTTTGGGGGGCTTACGGTTGTTTCATTCCGCGTTCATCAAAACGTCCGAAATTAGAAGTTTGTTATCCTGTCCGAATTCACAGGTGAATAAACTGTTTTGATAGAGTGTTGAAAACAGAGATAAGCTGTTCAGCCTATCTCTCACTGGTTGTGATGAGTAAAATATGGGCGCGGATCCCTTGTCTGTATTCGAAACTGAAAATCTTAACTCCCCCTAGAGAGCAAAAGATATGCAAACAAATCACGTGGACCGGGACGGACACAGCGTCTGACTCAGGACTTTTTGTGAGGGAAAACCTGGCCTGGGTAATTTGACTGCAAACGTCTCATCACCAATCGAGGTGACATCGTCAGTGCGTTGTTAGGGTGCGTAGTGCGGCGTACCGACCACTACGCACTGATGATGGTGATGAAACGTTTGTAATCAAATAGCCCAGCCCAGCCCAGCTCAGCGAACAAACAAACGACCATTTACGCTACCTCAGCTACCAACATTTTCCTCTATAGAAAACCTGGCGTAGGTGGTGTAATCAACAAAGCTTAGAGATTGACCAGTAAAGAGGGGCTCGCAAATGTAGCGATTTTGAAGGTCGGAGCAATGTCAACCTGGTAGCCATAGTTGGTGAGGTGTTTGGAAATAGAATAAACAGGATTCCTGCCAGACGTAGAATGACGGTTATCCGATTGCCTCAGGCAATTCGAGTGGCTCTTATCAAGGGCGTTAGCACTAGCCCCTAGAACTCACTGATGCAGTCCTAGCCGCGCGCCTAACCTTCCAGGTGAAGAATGAATTAACGTCACCTGTGTATTTCGCTACGCTCTGGACCTATTCAAGCATAGTGCTGCAGAGCGTCCAGAATACAGCCACGCGGTTGCCCATATCTATAACGAACAGACGCTGCAGTCCTTGATTTGCCTAACCCGTATCAATGGCGCAAACAGACAACATAATTACTCTAGTAAGTAACATGGTCACCATCACCCGTTTTTCTACTTTATATAATCCGATCCTCCAGCATGTTTACAGCACCTAACTGATCATCTCAGTGTTTACTGTCCCTGGTTTTTTCATACTGATGATGAAATAGTGATCGGCTGCAGCTATCAAATAGTCCACATCCAAACGGTTTTTACTAGAGTTCCTCATGTAGGCTTTTTTTGCTATGGGACTGAGAGCACTTTTCAATCCCCTGAACCCTATTCCTAGCTTTGTTAGTGCCCATGTTTCTCCGTTCACTTTTCGAGACTGCTTGAAAAGGAGTACTGCCTTATTGTCAGGCTGCTCCAAAGCATTTCTAGGTGAACTGGGATCTCAGGGAACGTTTTGGCTAACTTCTAACTAAGAAAGCATTTTTATGTTTCTCCCACATTCACCCAACAAATTCTGATGTGTTTCACCCTCTTCAGTAGTCACTCACTCAATCCAAGTTCACTTCATGCACCCATTCCAGCTACGGACATTTATCTATCAGAACTTCCACCTACTGCACTTCTGTGATCCCTTATTAAACCCTGCGTAATAACCTCGTGTCTCACCTACTTGTACAAAGCACTCATCGATGGATATTTTGGGCGATTTTTAACCTGTATCGAATTATTTCACCACTTTGTACGCTAACTACACATCTGATGATGTCTGGAGCTTTACTTTACTTTACTTTACTTCACTTGAAGCGATTTGGGTTTAAATCATAAAGCCCGAGCCAACCAAAAGCCACTCTCTCCTCTATCTCTTTAATCAATTGTTGTTGCACTTACTAATCCACAGAGACCAACAGTGTTTGTGGACTTCAACCAAGACGAATATTCAACAAAAGTGTCTTAAACCGGAAGACATCCGAAAACAGATTTAAATTGATGTTACTTTTCCATTAACCCACTAATGGTAAGCTCTATTCACCTACACTAAACAGCAAAAACTTTTGGCTGTGATTCAATACCGATTTGATCTACCAGTCGAAAGACATCCCGTCTGCGTTGAGAGTTGGTCAGCTTGGCAACTTATTCATTTGGCTTGACGAAGCTTGTGTGTCAAAAGCGAAACGTTGCCCAACAATAAATCCACCGATTGTTAACCAAACGTTTGAGAAACGGGAACTGGCCTCTTTGCTCTTATGGAGCAATTCATTCATTCTAACCTCCAGCTTTGATAACGTTCCTCATGTATAAATCAAGTTTAAGTTCGTCAACAGGTGACATAAAATATGTCCTGGTAAAGAGTGAGCTTGTCTTGCGTCTCAAGCGCTACCAGGTGTAAAACTAAGTGGAACTAGTATATTCAGTCTACCCCGTACCATTTAACCTCTATATACTTAATGAAAAACCTGATGCGAATTCGTTCTGCGTCTACGGACGCATTCATCCTTCTAATGTTATTTGCTCCCACAACTGACGTTAAACGCAAATATAGTAAATGTTACTTTTTTGGGAGGAGGATGTATCGTCTATTGCGACGAAATTGGGACGAAGTCAAAAACAGGCAATCAGGAAATAACTACGAAATATCAGGCGATCTCAAGCGTACGAAAACGAGACAGAATGTTCTACAAGACCGCCTCGACGTTCAGGCGTCAGTTGCTACTTGTTCTGCGCTAGTACAGTGTGTTTTCTGTATCTCTGTGCCCTCATCTAGACCTATTTTGGTGCAATTGATGTGGATCAAATCCAGGATCCAATACGAGCGCAGGCAGTGGAAGCAATGATAAACAATTACGGACAAACTCCGAAGCAGCTGTTTAAACGTCACCCGCACCCAAGTCGGTAAGTCCATATTCTACATATGGCGTCACGCAAGACTTATTTGTCAATTCTGTTCATTCGGGGTCCATTTCGTTAGAATGTGCAGACAAATCTGAGTTGCAAGTATGTGCACGCTTAGTGGCGGCGCTGGATTGTGATATATTCTTGTGGGATGGTGAGTTAATATCGCGGTTTCCAGGTCATTTTAGCCGGCACTAACAGATAATAAAAATAAACAAATAATGATTAACTACTAAATAAACAAGTGCTGTCGTCGCTGAAGAGAGCGAGGATCCTTCGAACAAAGGCAGTGCTGATGCGACTATAGGGTCGCACTCAATGTTTTTGTCCAGCCTAATTTTACCTTGTGATGATAGTCCTGCTCATGCACTCTAGTGCCAATGCTAATGCGAATGTTTGCTAACAGTTTCGCAATACCAATTGCGTCGTCCACGAGGACTTGGTCTGCAGTAAAGGATACAACCATTTTACTAGTGTGATAGATTGGTAGGTTGATTGCTTATCATTAAGATTGAAGTAGATTTTATCGGTTATTCTTTTGTCTCCACAATGCGAGAATTAAGTTCAAAAGCCAGCTAGGAGTCCTAGCTTAACAGGATAACGTGCAGTACGTATACGGCCTGGTCCTATTTCAACGGACTTATTGAAACCGGTACAGAAGTTTGTTGCTACCAATCTTGCTCTATCGAGAATCCTTCTAAGAGGAACTCGCTGAGGCTCAAACATGGGTTCCTTGTGATGCTATTTCTTCGAACTGCGTTCTGCCATAGGTAGAAATCATTCGACCCTGTGCTCTACTTCATTCCCGAGTTGACGATTCGCTCAAATTGGAAGATACAACTTCCCCCAGTTGAGTGTTCGCGAAACATGAGCACGTTCGTCGGATCACCTGGGTAATACTGGGTAGGCTAAATCATTCCTGCATTTTCATTGTGCGCTGTTCTGACTCTATAATGACGAACATGACATTGTGGCTGTCGTCTGCCACTCAAAGAACGCCTCTGTTGGTGATGCTCCGTTGAAGACTGCTGTGTCTGGTACAGAAATAGGTGCGGGGCGCAATGACGAACTCTAATGAGCAGGTGTTGTTTTAACCCGCCTATTGTCAACCGTACAAGATCATCTTGGTAATATTGTTAAAGTTCACCGTTGTTGGTTTCACCATGATGCTTTCGTAACAAGCTGAATCCCTTCGTATATTTCACCCAACCCACGAAGTTCCCACACAATATCTCTCCGTAATTTTAACAGGTTCATTCTGGGGGTGATGCATCCTGATCAGATCATCGCTTCGCCCTCCGTAGAGTGTGACCCATGTACATCTATTGAGTGCCACCAGCACCCTATCGGCATGGAGCATTTTGAGAACATGGCCCATGTAAATAGAGACGATTTGGATAAATCAGCTGACGCAGAACGTCTTCAAAAGTCATCAAAGGCTTTCGAGATCACGCCCCTGGAAACCGTTATTGGTTTGCGATGGGGGAAATGGGCAGGAAGTCCGCAATCACCCAGGGTAAGTATTAGCTCGCTTTGTATTTTTCGTTTCATTATGTTAGGGAAAGAGCAGAGTGACCAGCTGATAACGAAACTTATTGGGACCTCTGTAAATTTCGCTCCATACACCGTAGCTGTTAGGTCTTCAGTTTAGTTAGATATGGTTGTCCTGACATCTATAGTCCAAGGAGTCAAAAAATCAACTGACCGAAATTTCTTACCCGTTATTTTAGCTCCAAGTTATGTGGAAAGTTAATGCCAGCCAATTTCGAAATCCCAGTCAGGCAACAAGGTTCGGCCCCTCCCACACAGAGCCTGTAATTGGTCACTTGTGTGCGGCTGTCTGGTCCGAAGCATGTTTTTGCGGATCTGCGATGTTTGATAACACTGATTCACCCACCGAACTGCTGTACACTTTGAAGACACTGAGAGAAGCCTGGAGTGGTTTCGTGCAGACCACACACTCATCGATTAATGAGACCCTTCAGTCTGCCACGCATGATATCCATGAACATTCGCCAATGGAGGGACAAGATGCGAGGCTTCACTGGCGATGGTCTATTCTCGGATGTGAGCGGCTTGCACGCATTTGGCTTACATCAAGAATGACAAACGATGGGGCACGCTTGTTCTTGGTTAAATTGTTCTGTTCTCCAGTGGATCAGCATACACTTCATTTACGAGTCAAGGATCTTCTAACTTCTGAAAGCTCCGGCGAAAACGTGGTATTGACTCTTCCTGTTGTAAATCTAAGTATGAAGATCACTGCGTTAGCCGTGTCACAGGCCTCTCGAACACGAATGCAATTGTATGTCGGAACGTCCAATGGGTCAGTGTATGTCCGGCGATGCCCTATGGAGCTTTCGGAGATTTCTAACAACGGCTGGTTCCCCAAGGTAATCAAATATTTCTGCCATTGTTTTCATTCCGATCGGAGCACACTATTTGCACCAGTATTGGTAGGGACAGACCACAGAAATTAGGATCCAGACACCAATGTTTTTATAGCACCTTATCTGTTTCTTTGTATACCCAGCGCATTTTAAAATAACCAGTTTGAGATATCATTCTGGAGTTGTTTTTTGGAGTATCACTACTACTATTTTTATCGTTTATTTTTGAGGAACATGGTCACAAAAATGAAAAACAAATCCGAGCGATAGATGTGGAAAAGTGTACAGGAGAACATTAGATAAAACGATGGACACGTTCCATTCGAAGGCGCGCCACCGATTGTTTCAGTCGGACAAGATGACTCCCAACATTCCTAAGAATATTTGGTATTGAAACACACATGCAAAAACCGAAGAATGGACAAATAATGGTGAATGCCCTTCAAGGCACAGTAAGCGCTAGCACAGTCAAGACTCGCACAGACAAGGTATCCATCATACTGGGTCATGTGTGAAAGTCAATGGCAAGAATGAACAGTGAACGCCATGTACCGCGCATAAAAGTGTAGAGAGCCCACAATGGCGAGCAAACACAAGTCGCTGACTGTGACCTTAGAAAATCCCAGTCCAATAACAGCCTTAGCAGATTGCGGAAAGCAGATCCCTCGATATGAAATGGTCATCGGTTGGTGAACCAAAAGTCAACATCACGATCGAATTCACGTAGGGCTGAGACGATGGCGAGGGAACAATCATCAGCACCATACTTTCGCTTCTTCTCATTCCATACAGTCACTCCACGCCCAAATACGCTTACGTCTATCATAGTCGCTCCGCGCTCCCGAACTGCGATCAGGTCAGGCTTGACGAAAGACATCGAAGTAGGTGCTCTGAACTCCTAGAAGACGGTGTATCTCAGGCGACGGAGACGTTTTGCGAGTTCCCTTGCAACCCGATTATGACGAGCATCAGGCGTGATCCACCAGGACTGCAGAATATGCACCAAACTCTCCGGTTGACCACAGTTTCCACGACAGAAAATCGTCGGGCTACGGTTACCACGCCAGGCGCTTCAAACTCTGTACCTAAGTAGGTTGCATCAGAGTTGGATATCGCGGTTAAGTATCCGGGGAAACACACGTTCTTGCTACGCACGTCATCGATTCAACAGAGGCGAAGCGAGCAACTCTCGTAAACCGCAATCGTCAACGCTGTTGTGCAGACTATCCCTCCAAACGGCCACCAGCTCTTCCTTGGTATTTGCGCATGCATCTTGGCCTCGGATCTGAAGGCTGAGATGCTGGATGATCTTGCGAAATTCGGACTCATAGACCACATTGCGTAGCACTCTGCACTGAGTAGACAGAATTTCTTCCGTTAGCGCTCTCCTCTGCGTCGGGACGGTTGCACTCAGACTTGGGATACCAAGTCCCCCATGTTGTTTACTGGCGTGGATGTAGCTGATCGGGTTGTCCTTCGGCAAACGTAGCTAGCCACGAATAGATGCAATCTTCCACCCTTGTGAGCGTGTTTCGGTGGACCTGTTCGAGCACGAACGAATATGTCAGCCTCGGTATCAGGTAGTTCCTTGTGATCTTCATTCGTTGATGCGGCTTCTACGGGGCACGCGTCACCTCATTGAGCAGCTGCTGTTGGTGGTTGGAGCCTCCTTTTCCCCTGAAAGTAAAGAGTATGTCAAAATATTTCACGTTGACCGTCGGATCCTGAGGAGTAATGAGTTCCCTGGCGGAGCAAAATGGTTCGACTGAGATCGCTGTCGCCCGGTGTTTCCCCTCCCCATAAATCACCATCGCTTTCGTCTTTCGGGCGTTGATCTTCATACCAGCTCTTTTCAACTCGACCGCAGTAGCTTCCAGTTTCTCTTCAAGGCCTGACTTTCTTCACACACGACCCAGTTGTCAGCGAAGGCAAAACCATCCACTAAGGTGTCATGGAACTGGTATCTTAGTTGCGGCATCGACAATCCAAGAACCTCATCCATTGCCATGATGAACAATAATGGGGAGAGTGGATCTCCCTTCCTCACACCTCTGGCAGTGAACCTCGGAATTGAAGAAAACTGCTACAGCATTCCCATGGGACTATGCGATATATGGAACTAGAGGTGACGGTGCTCCAAACTCCTCGGCAATCGTGTCATGCGAAACTGAATCAAACGCTTTCGAGATATCAGCAAACGCCTAGCTGAGGTTAGAAGCAGTCGCTGAAGAGTGACGAACCAGGGCGTGCAGCAGCGATGTAGCTTCCAGACAACCGTCTCGATGTAGAAATGCAAACCGGAGTGAGGGTAGTTGCAATCTACGGCCCCAGCGACTAGCAAGCACCTTATAAAAGCACCGAACGAGAATGGATGACACGGAGGTCGGTTTCAGTTGGTCCGGTAAAGTCGGATTTGGGGCCTTCGGAACTAGAGTAATGCGGGCACGCCACAAATGTAGTGGACAACCCTGAGATAATTACAGTAAGTTGAAATACCCAGCGAGGGCGTTGGCATTGAACCGGTGAAGCACCTGGACGTGAGCTTGTCCAGACCTGGGGACGAACGGATCGTACGATCGACTTCCTCATCTGTAATTGGCTCGATCGAACTCCAACTGGATGGTAGCACTGCGCGACTTGGCCGGCTATCCGCGTCTTTTGAAGTAGAGAGTAATTGCTTCCAATACTGCTCGGCGTCCAGAAGTAGGCCGCAGTTACCTTTGTGTAGATCTTTCCATGTCCAGGCGTGCTTGTCAGTTAAGCACACGTAACCTGGTTTTGATACTGATAACCAATCAACCAGGAAAATATTGCTCAGGTTTCACTAACCGTGCGATGCTCGTATAAAACACGGATATAACTTATCAGGCAGGCGCATGAATGACGGTGACTCTTACTGGGACGAGCGGGGCCGGAATTCCTCACTCGGTCAAGCTTATCTGCATTATGCTGAGTGAAATATGAGTGTCGGCGGTACTAACCCAGGCCAATCTTCGTCGGAAACAAGTGGGAATGATCAGCGCAGGCCAACTGGACGACCAAGTTCGTGCCAACATCATGGACGTGAACTCGACGGTGGGCTATCAGGCCAGTATTCGATTCGCAGCACTTGCCACAGTGCTCGCACTTGAGCCCCATGAGTCTCTCCTGTATGTTGGTTGGAACCGATGCAGAGGCGCCAGATGAATCGCGTTGTACATTGTCGTAAGTAACCAGCAAGTTAAGACCAAACAGGGTGGCTGGTCACGTCTGGAGTTGCTGAACACTTAGCTCACCCAGACTGTCATTCAGGCTACCCAGTCGGCAACAGAGGGAAGTGGTTCGGCGCGCCGACTACTACTACTATTACTATTTTAGATAGTTGCCGTTTTGCACAAACCACTGCCAACCTGGGTGTAGAACCCCGAGTAGTTCTTACTAATGATTCTTCCTACATTATTGAACAATTAACCCACAAAATCAGGTGTCGATTAGCTGCCTTCAAGCTTGGGGCTGGCGGACGTTTCACTGGCCCTCAAATGCATTAGTGATTTAACCTTACTCAAGACCATCACACGTGAATGACTATCTTCTCGTGAATGGTGTCCCAGAAATCCAATTGGCATTCGAACACGGTCCCATTGTAAAACACCAACCATTTGTGACTACGAGTAGACTGAACGCAAACTTTACCCTGACGATTTAAAACCATTCACACCCAATGTATAATGGCTGTCTTATCCAGTTGAGTAAAATTTACCCCATCCACACTTTGAAGATTTTCTGGTAGCCACTTCGCCGTTCTTGAAATGATGTTCACTTACACTGAAACCTATGTTAGTAATCCCCAAACTTAAGTAACGTTTTCGTTTATGCTCGCCAAATTTCGCTTCGTTTAATCCATTTCTACAGAATCGCTGGCCAATGCGACTCCTTTCAAATAGTCTCGAACTTGAGTCCCCTTTTTTCCCCGAGCAGTTGCCATTAAGTAGTCATGCTCAAATTCCGGTGTTATATTACGAAGGGATCAAACGGTGTACCCCGTTTGATTGGTGCAAGCCCGACTGCATTCGAAAACCCCCTGCTTACTGCCAATCCAACGTTACTTTAGCCACTCAGGTCCGTTGATCCCAAAGTAACGCCCGAAAGCTATGATGCACTAAAAGTACATATGCTTGTCAGTGAATAAAATAAGAAGGATTGCAGCCAACAGATCGCAGGTTCCTCCTTTGAAGAAGTTCAAAGTACTACAGACTGCCAGATAAGCAGCTCCTCCAGTGTGTGTATCGAAACGGGATGCTGTGCATCCACTCTTACCAGTCAGCAAACGAGGCCGGCCAGCTCCAATAAACCAATATGGTACGGCTTTCGGAACTCGCTGTAGCGGCAGCAGATGCCATCACAAGAAAGCCCAGGGTATCCCAAAATACTTTATTACGTTTTGTAAACAAAAAGTTGTTATTTCACGAACAGTCTTAGACACTAAGGAGCAGCTCAAGTGAATCCAGCTGAATCTCTCGTTTCTGATGTCCATCTTCAGTTGAATGTGCTTCACAAGGCCGTCTGACGTTTCAGTTGGTACGCCATTCGAGAAATTTCAGTACAGAACACACCACCTATAAAATTGGTGAAAACTCTTCGACAGCTCACAACGGGTTTCGCCCTTGTTTGGGCTCATCAGGCAGGCTCAGTCATCCAGTTTCTGTTAAGTTTATGTTCTACTTTAACCCAATTTAGACGGTATTCGGGAATTACACTCGTGCACACTAATTTGGTTTTAACGGAAGACAATCGATTCTGGCTATCTCTCTGGTATAATGTGATTGAGGTTCATTGTGTGAGCAATCCCATAGTTATTCGTGTTTCTCACATCACTGTTGAAGTCTGAACAAGAAGAACTACTAGGGCACATAAACGGAACGAATGACAGACCGAGTGCAAACGAAATGACTATACGATTTCAAGTTCAACTTCAGGAACTATGACTAATAAAGTCCAGTGTCCATTGGCCAGTTCCCATCAACTGACAAGAATGAGTACACGCACACGGTGCTATTTCTTGCGCTGACTCTGGTCATCATCATCATCATCATCAAAGACAGCAACATCAGTGTTGACACTGATGCTTCACTGCCGTACTGCTTCACTGCCGTACGCTGACTCTGGTGGTCCATAATCATGTGAATTCGATTGCATCTTTCCCAGACTCAGGTGCTCATCTTGGTTGCAAACACTAGTCCCCTCACATCTTGTCAAAATTTTGAACTTCGTGATTTCTTCGTTTCGTACGTCCTGGAACAAGTCAGATAGTTCCAGTCAAACAACCCGTCCAATTGTCATGATCACTATTCTCGAAGCTGATGTGGTTGTGCAGCTTTTTTATTGTTGAGCTGAAAGCTTTAACATTGACAAGCTGAGTACGAGTATGATTCACAGTGCCACTGCCAACCAGACTGATGCCAGTGGGAACACGTTCACACTCAGGCTACTGGGGCAGTTCGACTGAAGTTAAGCGTGCTTATTAACTGTCTCAGATGTATCCAGCCCGGATACACGCTTCCCACCAATATGGACGAACATTGGTTACTGTTGTCTGCACAGATCAATCAGTGATTTATCTATTCAATGTGCGCGTTATTGCTTGACTCAGTGAGCAAGAGCTTGCTTGTTTTTTTTTGTTCTTTCTGGGTTAGCCGCCTGGTAAACATTCTGAATTCATAACCTATGCTTGAGTCCTATTCAGCCGCAGTGAGATAATTCAGGCTCATCGGTGTGAATGTATATTTACGTTTTTCGTCTTACAGGATTTCCTACTGTGTATGCGCCACTCAGGGATTAAAAACTCGATCAAATTTCTGCTCAAGGCAGGGATTGATTGTCTCGGTTTCCAGGGTCTCCGCCCATTTGATGAGCTCCAAACAAAGCGAAAGCGGTAGTAGGCTGTCTGTGAATTTTGAGTGATCGTCCCGTAATACTTAATTCGGAAGTGCTTGAAGACCACCGCCGTGGTCTGCTTTTCTTCAGGAGAACCAATCACCGAAGCATGCTTAATGATGGTGTGATTGGCTTTCCCGTTCTTGAAGTCGTGATTGTTGCAGTTGTTAGCATGGTAACGGTGAGGTAACCTTTCCTCATTTATTTCACATACTACAGGATTTCGCCGAAAGCTTGACAAACGACTCCCAAAAAACCAGTACCAACTTGTTGGGCGATACATCTCACCCGCGCACCAGCAGTCAACAAACAACGTCTGGGCACGCTACGCAAACTTGCAACGAAGCTGGTTTGTGGGAAGTGACCGGATGGCGCCAACTCACTGGGCATGCGGGCAAGGAAATTACAACTTTAGCTGCATGTCAACAATATGGTTTGTTGGCTAGTGGGGACAACCGGGGCGGACTATGTCTATGGGACACGCATAGACTAACTTTACTTTGTCGTTTGAATACTTTCAGAAACTCTGAATCGTACCCGCCTGAACCACACATTCGTGATATCCTACTGAGCGGACAAGATAACGATGAAGGATTCAGTGATGTTCATTTGGACCGCTCACCACCAAGGTATCAAGTAGGAGCAGCGAGTGAGAAAGATGAAGAGCATTATGCACATTGCTGTGCCTATAACCAAATTGATGGACTGTGCTTCAGCCCTACATCAGGCGAATTGGCCGTATCTTGCTGGAGTGAATCTGGCTTGCACGGTGAGTAGGGTCTTTTACTTCACTTCCATCAGCCCTAGTATTTCCCACTCTGCTCCCACGCCGTTGTCCCTGAATTTCGCGTCTGATAGATTGGCTGAATGCGGCTGCTCCTGATCATGTTTTTAATCACCTAGCTCACCATAAACTAGTGCCTCTATGCGGGTTCTGGGTAGACCTGGTAATCAAAAACCACTAACGCTGTTTACCAGACCCGTTGTGAGAAAATCTGAATACTCCATTGCTAATTGTGGACCAGAGGAAATGGGATCATTGGGCCAAGAGAAGGGGCGATTCGGAAACCATAGACATGTCGAACTGACGGCTCATGATAAACATTGTGATAGTGTAGAACATATTTAATACTCCCCGTTTATAGCATACCGCATATTTGATAGTATTCTGTAGTCCCGTTCCATTGGTTTGAATTCGGTTGGAATTGGGTAACGAAATGGGTGTCCATAAAATTTAGCACCTCAATTTCAGTACAATTGCTAAAATCGGTCCACTTGTTTTGTTGCTATCAAGTGAGGACATTCGAGTGGACCGAATATGCAGCGTCTGAAGCGGAACTGAAACTCAGTTGGCTCTTATATAGATTCCAACAAGAACACAGTGGCGAACATTAATGTTTTCGGGATTTCATCGTCAGGTCAGTACATATGTAATCGTTAAACTAGGGGTAATAATGAAGTAAACAGCTAAGATTGATTAGAAAATGCGGGGGCGCAGACGATTGGTTGTCAGCTCACCACACATCGCGTTTAACTGGATGCTGTTGGACGGTCTAGAGGACTGTTGAGCCACTGGACCGATCAGTTCGTGTCACATGATCAAGAGAGATTCAGCGCTCGTACGAATCATTTTTGACGGCTTAGTACCGGATTTCCCCAACGCACTGTGACGCCTCGGCTGTAGTCAAGACAACCGTTGGATCGGTACTGGGAATCTATTGGGTACTCGGTAGATGACGTGAAATGACTCTTCGGATTGATTACGTGACCAGTGTCAATTATGTGACGCAATTCAGCTTTTGGTTGAGCCGTTGAGTCTAGTGATGTTCCGGCAGGAGAGATGACCGCATATTCCCTTAGCAAGTTGTGTCATGCGCCCAACATATTCCGCCGAACAACAGCAGGAGAAAGAATACACATGTTCTGGGTGAGGACTGGAATCTTTTCTCTGAGGTTTAAGTTGGACAAAGTCGGCTGCAGTCGGGAACGTGCGTTTTAAGGACTGAAACAAGCGGCGATTGACTGTCTGCCAACAGATCGTTTTTATAGGGTAGATTCAGGTAGGTTGGCTTCTTTACAACGGTCGTGACAAACGGTTGGATAGGACAGAGACATATTCTTGACTATAAATGACTTGATAACCGTTGGCTATGAGCACAGTTCAGAGTCCAGCGTATCCGCAGGTCCCGGTCACGCCGTGGTGCGGACACGCCTGATAGTTCGCCTCCCTTCAGACCCTCGCAAGTCAGCGAGAAACATGCCAATCCACCATAATCGGAAGACTACCCTAGCTCAGCAATATCGATCTGAGCTAGTCAAACTACTCTCTACAGGCAACGAACACTGTCCTGGTGACAGGAGGAAAGCCCTTCGCTGCGAATTTATTTATTAGCAAACACGAACTAAGCAGTTACAAACCATTAGACATGAAAGTAAACATCCCATCCCAGAGTTTTTAAAAACTGAACATTCTCACACGTCCTCTTGAACTTTTCTGGACATCCATCGACTATTAAACAGTAGTAAACGAATACTGCAAAGCGGTTCCATAATTCTCGTAATAAACTTCACCTTCCGTTAGATGCGGGAGCGGAGCTTGGACACTAAACCATAGACTGCTCGCATGCTTCATCGGTAGTATGCGCCGTTACACTGGTAGCAAGCAAGTGGATGGAGCATGGCAAAATGTGAAAAGAGCCATGATAGTGGCGTTCAGTGCCGTCTGTCCGACTTCTACAATACAATCAACTGATCACTGGTTATCGTCGAGATCGCCAGCACTGATTGATGCCAGGAAATCCATTCCAGCAGGCAACAACTGCGACGGCGCACGCCAATCACCCAAACGCCAAATAGTGAACAGCCTAAGGAAAGGCCGAGAACTTTGATGGACAATAAAAACTCTGGAGATATAGAAGGCTTTTTCGACCGGAAACATCGTGTCCCATACCAACTGATACGATGGACCATACGAACGCAACGGTCAGTGAAATAATGAATGAAAAAGACGGCTCATTGATTCACTTGCAAAAACGCCGACTGGAAAGATGAGGCAAACACTTCGAAGAACAGTTTAGCTGGCTTTCTGTAACACAGCCTCTGGACACAGTGCATACGGGCGAATGGAATGCAAACCTTAATCGCCCGTCAGAAGAAGAAATAAAATATGGAAATATATTCGTGCTGAAACCTGAGTATACCAGGACCGGACTGTCTGTATCCAGCCCTGTTGAAAGAAGGCTGAGAATCCCTGGTTACCCAGTTAACAAATGTGGTACGATATGGAGCGAAGAGAAAATTTCTGCAGAATGGCGCACGGACGCTGTGTGAAAACCACCGTGACATCAGCCTGGTAGCCGTGTCATCGAAGGTGCTCTCTGGTCTTTTCCTTCGAAGGTTGACTGAACACAGCGAGAGACAGCGTGAAACACAAGCTGGGTTCCTATTGTAAGTTCAAAGTAACTTGGAAAACACATATGTAAGGACACAGGTGTATTGTGTACATGCGGCCAAAAGGGTCCGCTCGGGCGTTCTGCGCTCAAAACCAGGGTCCGCTTTGTAAGGTTAAGTATACAAATCTGATCATATCTCCAGGCATCACACAACAGTTCTCTGATGTACTGACGAACGGACACGCACACATGCAGATTCTCTGACATATCCAATCAGCTACTAGAGTCCTCCACCGATAGGTTGAATCAACTCCGTCTTGGTAACGCTCGACCGGTTTTGACTCCCGTGCTGATCGGCGTAGGCACCCTGACGAATCTGTAATAGCTTCCAAACTCTCTTGCATTGAACCGAAGTGCACCTGTATAGTCGGTTTAGGCGTTGGTTCCACATTTGGTCCATGCCTCCTAATTCTGACATGGTCTAAGTTGCGGCGTATTGTCCTCCCATCTTCTAACAGCACCTCGATGAGGCTACGGTTTGTGCAAGTCACAAATCCACTAACCTATTCCTTTTCTGAAGGCAGAAGTTTGACGTAAATATCCTCTCCACTTCGTATTGTGCGAGGTCAGACGTTCTATCTGCGTTTAGCTTCACTGACCACTGCCGCTGTTTGACCTTAACCGCCAAATCCGGCCGTAGCAGATCCAAACGTATTCGAAGTTTCCGTCCCATTCGCAATTCACAGGGCGACTGGCCCGTATTAGTATGCGGAGTAATCCTGTATTGCAGTAAAAACTTGTCCAGTTTTGTATGTAGAGGACCTGGGTTTTGTTTCACCAATCTGTTCTTCACTGTTGCCACCGCGTGTTCAGCCAGGCCGTTAGAAGCGAAATGGTATGGTGCTGTTAAAACCCTCTGGCTTTCAAAACAATGGAAATTTCACTGCAAAATCCGCAATGGATTCTTCTTCCTTTTGTACTCTTGTATTAAACTTGAATTTCTGAACGATAATTGAAGGTTTAGGATTGTAATGAGTGAAAACAATAGACACAAGGTCGTCAAAAGTTTTCGTATTTGGCAAATCCGGAGTCACCAAGCTGCATATCAACCGGTATGTTGTCGAACCACATAGTGTAAGAAGTATATTTATTCACTTTTTGCTTGTCATCCGTAATCCCGTTTGCCAGAAAATGACAATTCACACGTTCAACGTATTGGTTCGAAGAACCTCTAGTAGCAGTAAATTCCTCAAGCTTCCCGATAGATATTTGGTTAGACGGGTTCGTCAGACCCGCGCCAGTATTGTAAGTCCAAAGTAACCCGGGAAACACGTATGTAAGGACACGGATGTATTGTATACTTGCGGCCAAACAAGTCCGCTCAGTAAAGGTAAGTATACAAGTCTGGTCACATGTCCAGGCGTAACACAACAGTTCTCTGATGTACTGGCGAACGGATACTCACGCGTGCAAACTATCGGACACATCCAATCAGCCACTGCACTTCCGTCCTGCAAGAGCATGATACACTGACCATATTTTCACCCTCCGACAAACCTGGAAAGGCGACACTGCTTCCAGCAACCAACCATGGTGGTCTTCCTCCCCGTGTAGATCAACCTGGTCACTTAGTTGTAGTGTGGAAGCAAAGCGTTTGCTATGATATATGGATGCTCACTTTTTCGTAATTTGGTTACGAATGTCTCGCCACATGATGCAGATCGACTGTAGTTAGATCGTATAAGGTAGATAAAGTTTCGCATTGTTCTATTGTTAACCATACATTTCGTATTTCACTCTCTTCCACAAGCTTGTTGGATTGGAGTGTACAGTGCATCTGGCACCCAGGTCGTCACAAGAATTCTCGATTTTATGGCAGAAATCACTGATGCAGAACCCCGAAGAGAACCCGTGTTTAGTCAGAACAGCAGCCCCAGGCCTTCTATCCCCATGGCATATTCCACAGTCAGCGAAGGACATGGTGTCAACTGCCTACTTTTGGGTGGTACGTGTGGTCGACTAGTCTGGTTGAACAGCTGGACGTTGGACACTGTTCGTACGATGCTTGTAAGTCAAGACAGGTTCCCGATCTATTTCTATGTCCTCGCATTTTATGCAACGCCCAGGAAAACCCAACCAGAAGGTAGTGTGACTCTAAGTCGATCTGGTGAAAGTTGAAACCCCCAGCTTGGAGTTAAGTTTCAGAAGGATTGATGGTGTATACTTAAAGTTACGCCTGACAATAGCAAGGCTATTTTCGTTGTGAGGACTCACTTTCGTTGGGAAGCTTTCACGTATTTTCACATGCGCTTCGTCAACCGTAGATGAGAAATCACATCACCCGTTTGGTTTGTGCACTGAGGTTATCTATCTGATAGAACACTAAAATTAACGAAGCGGTTTGTGGTGTCAGTACTCATTTCTCGTTCACCAAGCAATCTCTCACTCTGTCTCTACTCTGATGTAAATCAGCTAGTATTCGATTCTTTACGGAAATGCGTGTTCAAAATATGAGGCCGATTTCTTTTCAACAGCTTGCAGTGTCGTGTTATGAACTGAAACATTTCAACCTGGCCATACTCTATATCGACGTTCTGAGTTGATCCAGCTTATCGCAGTAGAACAAGTTGAGCTCGAATCAACTAGTGTAAAGTGCCGCTTGCGTCCATCTGGCTAAAACTACCATAATTGTTTTGGAGCAGACCTAACCGTCCTAGCGAAAGGAGAGTATTAAATTATACCACGGATCCAGACGATATTTCAGTGGATCGCTCCGGTATAACTAGCCCATTAGTGGCTGAATGTACAAAAAACGCGAATACTTATTGCTGCAGCAAATATGAACAAATTACCATAAAAGTTCAAAACAAGTTTCACTGCGAGATATCATAATTTTTGGACACCAAACTTCCCGGTTCGGAATTTTCTGTGGATA
>SJOL01004722.1:51287-68509 GCA_004794785.1 Opisthorchis felineus | reverse complement strand
AGGTGTATGCACTAATGTCAGTTTTTGCTGTGGTGGACAGTAGTTTACAGGTAGTAGTTGCATAAATACAATGCAAAGAGTGGAATAAGTCAAAAGGCGAATTATCGTTTTGAGGACAACTGGTGAGAGTTTCTGAGTGAAGGCCTGGACGCGGGACATGTTTTCTCTGCAGTATAGCTGCTACTCGTGTTCCGTAGTTGTCCGTGGACTTGTGGAGTTTGGTCGACTTCTTGCCCTGGACGCGCATGTGTGAGTTTAGTGACTGTGTTGTGTCTTCCTATATATAGGTATGTTTGCGGTGTCGCGCATGGATTGTTTCGACTCATACCAAACGGTACAGACGGTCGAGGTCAAGTGAGGCACGATTGTGTGGCCTGATTTAAATGTGTAGGGAACAAACAAAACAGAAGTGAAACAGTGTGTGTACATGTACTAAACAAATTAAACAGGAGTGATTGAAGGCATGGTTTAATGAGTGTAGTGACCACTACAGGATACCTTTTTGAATGCGCCAGATTTGCTCGGTTATACTAGAACGTGAACACTTTATCGGCTTTTCTTGGAATCACTTGGTACTTGCTTGGTCTAAACGGGGTGGTTAGTCTTTTCCGTAATGCGAAAACGATTTCGACTTGCACGGCTTAATTCGCACCTTGTATTGAAAACAACCTACTGTCTCCTTCTTTTTCACCATAGCTTAAGGATGTTATCACCTTTGGGATGCTTGTTCAAGCGGTGAAAGAAGATGACTTTGTATTTTTGGATGACAGTTTGACCGCCTACATTACGAAGCGTCATGAATGCATCGGGGAAAGCAAATCAGAAGAACGCCTGCTCGAGGTAAGTGTTTCTTCTGGCAAAAGGATAATCCGACATGTGCACAAAGTATATTCATAAATCACTTGCCCATGAATGCACACACACTTAGTGCCATCGCCTATGAATTCAACAAATATACCAACTATCCGACCCTCTAGATGCTGCGGACACTTTATTTGCAAACGTTCCGTTATCAATCGAGGTGATATTTCGAGTGTTTACCAAAGTGACGCTTCATCGGGGCGTAGGCCGTGAAGAGGTTTGTGCTTGTGTGGGTTTCCTTGATAATGATCACCTTCGATTGTGCTTAGTAGTGTATTTTCCCGACCCAAAGCTGTCACCTTGTCGTGGTGGTCGGGCTTCTTTGTTGCAATGATCCTGCGGGCTATACTGGCTGAAACGCAGTTCCTAAAGGTTCAACGATGTCAGGAAGGCCAACGGGGAGCAGCCCGACGAAGAACAGCGAGTCCCCGTACTACGAGTAATCGTATTACGAGGCGGTCTGGAGGTAAAGTCGTACTGTCCTCTGCGATAGGAGTGTGAAGGCAGTAAGGCGTTTCCCCCAGGCGACCAGCATGTCCATATTTATGGTAGCTCGATGATGCCTTCCCCCGAGGAAGGACGGGTTGGAAAAGGTCGGCCCCAAAAACCGCACACTGATCGCCCAACGGTTGACCGTGACCACCGGCGCATTATTCAATACGGTCGAAATACTTTTAGAACCAAAGAGCCCGGTGCTGCTCAAAAAGCACCTGCTGTGCGCAGCCGCATCAGAAATGAGACAGTATCATCATCATCAAAGACAGCAACATCAGTGTTGACACTGATGCTTCACCGCCGTACACACAATGAGACAGTAATGCCTTGCTCCCTGCGCCCTCGGGTTAGGCCGGCCTCCTACAGCCAAGTAGGTTAGACTATTGAGTCATTAGCTCTGGGAAGGGTCCCCCAAGAAAACCCTAACAACCGCTGTCTCGCGATCCAGACTCTTGAATCAGAGGCTAGGGGCAGGGTCCCCGAACAAAACCCTACATCTTTCCACTGCCTTGTGGGTCAGACTTTTGAGTCAGAGGCTCAAGGTGGGGTACCTCAACTAAACCCTCTTCTTCGGCGTGGGCAACCGGGAAGTATCATTTGCCCTTGCAGCTCTTCGCTCACCTACCTTTTCCCACACACCCTCCCCACCCATCGTACAATGCAGTACAATCAACCCATCTGCCAATCCGCTAGCCACTCAACCGTCGCCCGGAAAAATAAACCGAAATAATCACATACTAACTTCAAAAGATCTTATCTACGTTGCAGCCTTCAATGTCCGTACTCTCTGTCAAATTGGGCAACAGGCATCCCTTTCTGAAACCTTGCTTTCCCTCTCTATCGATGTATGTTGTGTCTCCGAAACACGCATACAAGACCCCACTTCGGTCGTGCTCCTCAAGCCGCTTAGGACGAGCCCAGATATTCCACACTTCACTCTTCAGGCATCCGGTGATCCTGACGCAATGGCTCGTGGTATCTACGGTGTGGGAGTTGCACTCAGCCCCAAGGCTGAAAGCGCCTTACTGGACTGGATCCCAGTAAACAGTCGTCTTTGTGCTGTGCGGTTGTCTGGCTCAATTAAGATTAACACAGGTCGATGCGGTAAACGGTGTTTGTTTGTCGTATCAGCATACGCCCCAACAGATAGCAGTTCTGAGACTGAGAAGGACGAGTTTTATCAAGATCTGTCGCGACTGCTTTGGTCGGCAAGAAGGACGGATATAGTAATCCTGGCGGGTGATATGAATGCCCAAGTTGGACGACTAAGTCCGGAAGAAGCACAGTTAGGTGGTAGATTTGGAGTCGATGCTGAGCGTACGGATAATGGGGAGCGGCTTCTTCAGTTGTGTGCAGATCATCGTCTGTTCCTGGCCAGTACGAACTTCCAACACAAACGCTCACACCGAGTTACTTGGAGGCCACCTACCACAAGACAGTCGTGGACTCAATTGGACCATATGGCTATCAGTTACCGATGGAGAGCCTCAGTTAAGGATTGTCGTTCCTTCTGGGGTACGCAACTTGACTCTGATCACGCCATCGTGCGGGCCCGCTTAGCACTTCGCTTTCCGCCAGCACTACGCGTGCCGAAAGAGAGCAGCTCCGTTCATCAACTTCGACAAGTTTCAGTAGCTGAAGAGTATCGAGCTGATCAGGCTAGAAAGCTACTGGAAGCGCACAGTCATGTGGACGAAGAAGATGGCTTGGAGGATGAATGGAGGCGAATTAAAGAAGCAATGCTCTCAGCTTCCAGAACTGTTTGTCCAGCCCATCTGACTCCACTCAATGAACACTGGATATCTTCGAGATCAGCAGATCTTATTGCTGCCAGAAAGGCCATACCAGCAACTAGCGACTATGATGGCGCACGCAGATCCCTCAAACACCGGATAATCAGGAGCTTGAAGAATGACAGAGAACGCTGGTGGATTTCGAAGGCCCAGGAGATGGAGAAGGCTTTCGCTGCAGGCAACAGCCGCGCCCTGTTTCAACTGATTCGATCAACGGGTCAAAAGAAGACAGGTGTCAGTGAGACAATATGCGAAAAAGACGGAACAGCAATTCACTCCCTCAATCGCCGTCTTGAGCGGTGGGCTGAGCACTTCCAAGAACAGTTCACCTGGTCTCCTTCAACACAACCGCTGGAAGAACCAAGCGGGCCCGAATGGAACATTGACACCAGCCCACCATCAACAACAGAAATCCAGCGTGAGATATCAATCCTGAAGCACGACAAGGCACCTGGCCCGGATGGTCTACACCCCGCACTCTTCAAAGAAGGTGGCGAGGTCCTGGTGAACAGTCTGACAACCATACTACAAAAGATTTGGAACGAAACCAGAATACCAGCCGAATATAGTTCCTCGACCGTCGTCCCAGTTTTCAAAAAGGGAGCAAGAACGTCATGTGAAAACCATCGTGGTATCAGCCTGGTATACGTCGCATCTAAGGTACTCTCTGGCATTATTTTGCGCAGGTTGATGGATTATCGGGAGAGACAAATTCGTGAGAATCAAGCTGGGTTTCGCCCTGGTCGAAGATGCATCGATCATATCTTTACCTTGAGACAAATTCTTGAACAGCGCCACTCCTTCAGACGTCCCATGTTGGTCGTTTTTCTTGATTTTAAAGCTGCTTTTGATTCTGTCGATCGTCAACGACTTTGGCAGTGTCTGGTGATCAAAAATATCCCTTCCAAATTTCTATCCTTTATGAGGGCACTGTATGTGAACTCCTGTGGGCGCGTATGAGTATACGAGAGGCTCTCGCCTAAGTTCACCACGTCCAGGGGTGTAAGACAAGGCTGTCCTCTTTCCCCTTTCCTCTTCAACTTTGTTATTGATATGCTGTTTGAAATTTCTCTGCCCGCCTCTGAAACCTCAGGAGTCGAAATGCTCCTGGGACGTTCCCTCACAGACGTTAAGTACGCAGACGATATTGCTCTTCTTGGTTCAGATCCTTCCCAGATGCAAACGATTTTAAATAGCTTAAATTACTGACGCACGGTTTGGCATGCGCTTCCCACCTGCAGAGTGTAAGTTGCTGCTACAAGACTGGGTGGGATCAAACCCACACCTCATGCTTGCAGGTGAGCCAATCGACGTGGTAGATAAATTTGTTTACCTGGGCAGCTGCATAAGTTCCAGTTGACTAGCTGAAGATGAGATTATTTCTTGAATCGGAAAGGCCAGGGCAGCTTTTGCCAACCTCCGACACCTATGGCGCCGCTTTGACGTCGGTTTGTCTGTCAAGGGAAGAGTTTACACGGCGGTGGTGCGATCCATACTGCTTTACGGATCAGAAACGTGGCCCCTACGCGTACAGGACATATGGAAGATGTCAGGGTTTGATCATCGGTGTCTCCGAAGCATTGGTCAGGTCAGGTGGGAACATCGGATTAGTAATGCTGAGGTACACCAGATGGTCTTAGGAAGAAGGAAGTCTCCCGCGATAGATGAATTACTCACGCTTCATAGGCTGCGCTGGTTGGGACATGCACTCCGCATGCCAGAAGACCGTTTGCCTCACAGAGCTCTTTTTTCACAGCCCTGTGCTGAGTGGAAACGACCGAGAGGTGGACAGTGTATGACCTGGCAAGGAAGTACGAAAACACTAACCAGTAAACTGAGTCGGGTCGACAACTGCCGGCTCCCTGGATGGAGAACCCGGGACTCAAATCACCAGTGGTTAATGACATTGGCAAAAATGGCCCAATCGTACAGTCAGTGGCGCTCGTTCATCAAAGCTATCGCCTTCAATGCGTAGCTACCCAATTTCCGAACAAACTGAACATGCCTTCGCCTCTAAGGCTTGGTTGTACGTTCCACATTCCCGTTTTCCGGTGATCGAAACTGTAGCAGCTGGGACCAATGTGTCTATGGTACACGGTTTATAGCTGATAAATTGAAATTGAAGTAGTGTATTTTGGTTCGGTCAGCGTCTGTGGGATGCTTGAGCTTGGTATGCTCGTCTGGAACCCTGTGACTTTCTCACGGCTGTTTAACCGCTGACCCCACCACTTAGTCTGTTTCTCCAATAAGCGATTCCTTTTAAAGCCTCCTGTTATGTTGGCGATCGTTTCTTCCGCACTGTTGCGTAGATTAGATCAATTTCGATACTTCGACTGTTTGAATTTACCGTATCCCGTGAACATCACTTGGTAGGCTTGAGAATTTCTGAGAAAATTCAACGACAGTTCCGAAGCAATCGCGCCGCTGAGGAATGGAAATACATAAACTTATCGAAACAACATGAATTCAGAACTAATCAATTTGCCACCCGCCGTTAATGGACGCATCGCAGTGGTATGGGACCACATTGAGAATACACAAAACTAGTGAATTGTAAGGCAACGTCCAACATCAGAACACGACTTCGAAACTGGTCAGCCAAATTAGCACGACGCTCAGGAAACTGCAAGCAGCCCATGAGATAATCAATCAATAGCAGTTGAAAATGCGGGCTAATGACACTCAAATCGCACAACCTCACGGATCGCCGAAGAGGGAACTCCATTTCAGCCTGTTGTCTTGTAATCAACAACAGCAACCTTAAAGTTGGCAAAAGACCTGCAGAGGATGTGAAAACACTTGAGTATCTGATCACACCAACAATAGTGGACAACTTTTAATGGAACCCGTCACGAAGAAACTGAACCTTACCGCGGTGTGGCGGTTTGTGTGCCTTCATAACCCATTGAGCTACACTAGGCTATGCTCAAAGAGCCTTTCATACCAGGTTGGTCAATGGGTAGAAGTCTGACTAACACAGTGTCCTGGGGGTTGGAACATATGTGGCGACCTGCTCCTTAGAAATGTAGACTGCTGTGGTAGTTTTACGCCAAACACCGCTACCTTTTGGCTCTTGAGCCAGAGGTTAAGGATACTAATCGTCCTTCTGTCTAGGTCTCAGCGCCTTGATACTATCCTAGTCCAGGTACAACGGTGAATTGCTGATATTGTCGTACGGCACCAGTGTTCTTATCTAGTGTTGCTGCCTATGGTGATGATGATGATCCTAACGGAACATCAAGATGGGTGATGGAATTGTTCCCTCTCCATCACGCACAAACCTATTAAAGAACAACAACAGAACACAACAGTGCCAAAGAAACTGGAAAACGTACGACAGCTATCGGACCTTTTCATGGGCACGTCAAATAAAGGGGGAAGATCTATCAACAGTTAAAAGGAATTTCAATGAGATCGCCAATATGCGGGCTCGTCGTAGAGGTGATAATGCATCGATTGGGACACATAATGTAAGGAATAATCAACCGCGAACTCAGAATCCGCTATGTTGACGAACTACTGGACGGGACACACATGAATTTAAAGTTTAAATCATTCAGTTGTTGCACACTTTGGGTGCCTAGCTGCCATGCCACCTGAAGAAGGGTCGAGGGCTGATACTCTCAGGTCACCCAAGCCTAGATAGGGCGAGATGTCTCAGTCGTTAAAGTGCGAATTTACTGATCGGAAGGTCCATGGTTCGAACCCGACCTCTGCCTCTCGACTTCCCCTGTCTGGGCTTGGGCAACCTGGCGATATCCCGGCCCTCGTGCTTCCTTTGGGTGGCATGGCAGCTAGGCACCGAAAGGGCGTTGCAACCGAACGATGATCTTCTTATCTTTTCAAGCCTAGACGAGAGCAGTTGAGATGCTGAGGTCGGGTTCGAACCACATACCTTCCGGTCAGTAGGCTGGTTCCCTAACCACTGTACTATCTCGAGCTCTACATTTCCACATTTTAAGGTGTCAAATCTACGTACAGAACCGAAAGGAACATTCATCTGCTTTATTGGACGCACCCTTCTACTGGACTACGGACGGAAACCTTCAAAGTGTGTCTATCTATCGGAAGGAAACACACGTACTAGACGTTGAACTGCCACAACCACCCAATGAACCACCAAAACGGTTCCATCCACTCGTACTCAGTAGTACAAAATAGCTGTGTAAACTCATTTGTGCTTAAAGTTAACAAGCAGTGGATCTTTGGAAAATTTGGGCAAATGTGTGAAAATGAGAAGGGCACTCCGATAGCCCTTGCAGTTGGGCGATGAGCAGAAGCAATAGCAACAACGGGGTAATCAGACAACTTGTGATTGTCATAGCGTACGTCAACAAAATATGTGAACTCACAACAGGGTTACCGAAAGTAGAAGAAATGCTAGTGACCCACAAATGTTGTGGCGCGAATCGCTTTCGTGACTGAAGGACAAAGTCGACGAGAGTTCAAGAAACAATGTTTCCTGCAGAGTAAACTTCGCGCATGCAATAAATACGATGTCGGACAGACTGGATGACTGCAGTTGTCAAAAGACATGGTCCGCCATCCTGGGTGCTCAGAAACGAAGACCAAGGATGAGGTCTTGAGATCTTGGTATCTGGAAATATGAGACAAGGAACAAAGTTCCTCGAAGCATAGCACGCAGCTACTGACTCAACCAATCGACTCAGACATGGCTACGCACCATCGGGACCCGAGCAAGGTCAAGTGCCCCGTTGTTCGTCTCGTTTTATCAAAAGGGTGGGGTGGAATTTGCCAACAAGTCACAAACACATGTGGCAAAAACGTTAATTTTTCTTGCCTCTAACTTCGGTTTTATCTCTGGGCGGTTTTTAATTGACGGACGAAGGCTTTCTGGGCCCGAAGACAGTCTCGCAGAAAACTCCTAGCAACTTAGTTGTGCACTTATGTTGAAGCGTTCACCAGATACATCATTGTCTTGTCACTGTCAACTCATCATCGGATCGTCTGAAACTCCGAACATGTGATTCGCTGTTCAGCGTTCGGTCAGTTGCCTGCATTTGTTTGAGAGTAAATTTACGTTTCTATCTTTTTAGCTCTCTTGGTGGTGTTTCTTTTCTATTTTGATTCAATTTGGAGCAGTTATTGGTGGTGCTAGTATCCAGATCATTTCATCCTCCGCCACGGTGTGAGTGAAACTCTGATAACATGAGCAAGTCAGTGCGAGATCAATTCATTTCGTACAGTCTCTTCCGCCACAAAAGGTGTCAAACCGTACAAGACACGTATAATTCTAGGACAACGTGACCGATCAATAAAACCAAAGTGGTCTCATAGTAGCCCTTTCTGAGCGCAGAGGACAGGCTTAAAGCGACCAGTCAATGTGACCTCAAAAAACTTCAACCTCTGTGGTCGCCTGCTTCGTGATAACACCCGGGACAATGAGCTGGATTCAGTCCTGTGACCTGTTTCGCTTAGATTCCTAGCAATCAACGATTTGACCCTGGATTTGACCAGCGTTGGGTTAGGGTACGTGCTCCTTTGCTTGCATTTCAAGCCTCTTGTTAGTCCTACACATATTTGTCATCGCAGCTGCGGATGATTTGATAAATGCAATGAGTTGTAGATCAAACTGAAACCGGCATTTTTATTGATAGCAGTCGCATAGCCCGTGTATTATGCTTTCTCACAGCTGTGCTGCATGATAAGCCTAATCAATCAGTTTCAATTTATGAGCTGTAAACCGTGTACCATAGGCACATTGGTTCCAGCTGCTACAGTTTCGATCATCGGAGAGTGGGAGAGCGTGGGAGGTACAGCCAAGCCTTGGAGGCGATGGCATGTTTATTTAGTTCGGGAACAGGGTAGCTATTCATTGAAGGCGATAGCTTTGATGCACGAGCGCCACTGACTGCGCCATTGGGCCATTACTGCCACTGTCATTAACCCTTAGTGGGTTCAGTCCTGGGGTCCCCATCCAGGGAGGCGGCAGTTGTCTACCAGACTCAGTTTGCTGGTTAGAGTTTTCATACTTCGTTGCTAGGTTATGCACTGTCCACCTCTCGGTTGCTTCCACCGGGCTCAGAGCTGGACGGAAAGAGCTCTGCGAGGCGGACGGTCTTCTGGCATGCGGAGTACATGTCCTAACCAGCTTAACCTATGAAGCGTGAGTTATTCATCCATCGCGGGAGAGTATCTTCTTGCTAGGACCGTCTGGCGTACCTTAGCACTAGTAATCCGATGTTTCCACCAGACCTGATCAATGGTTCGGAGACACCTACTGTCAAACCCTGACATCTTTCATATGTCCCATGGTAACTCTGGTGCAGGAATAAGTTTAGTGTCCGTTTAAATAGGCTGAAAACATGATTGCCAGTGTAGGGAACATCATTGTAAATGTTCCTTTTCGGTGCTGTGAGTAGTACTTTCGGTTTATCACTTGGAGCCAGGTAATTTTCGACAAAGCACCCTTGGGTGTCCACGGTCGAAATTGAGTTTATCTCTCAACGCCTTAGCATACGTGTGTGCAGCGCTTTCAAGCTGCAGGTGCTCACAAACCCAGTCTGAGTGTGTTGGCCAGCTGATACCCAAAGACACTGAAAGGCAACAGCTGTCTTAAAATTGACGGCATCTTCCTCACTACTGGTGTAAGGAGAAAAGCCCTTCGCCGCGGAGTTGTTTATTAGAAAACGCCAACTAAACAGTTGCAGACTATTGGACAGGAAAGTCGAACTCTCATTTGCACGTTGTTTTTAAAAACTGAATATCCGTCTTCTTCTTGAACGCGTGTTCGTGAACTCTCCTGGATATTCATTGATAATCACGCAATTGTAAACGAAAACTGCAAACAGTTCCACACATTCCGTAATAAATCCCACCTTCCATTAGATCAAGCCGGAGTTACGAGAAAACACATACTACTCGCGTGCTTCATCAGTAGTATCCACCGTTACACTGGCATCGTATACCATTTCCCTCAATTTATACCTAATGTGGTACACCTCCCACTTACTTCATATCGTTATCCTGAGGGTCAGGTGGTCGCTCTAGGGAAACCTAGAAAGGAAGATATGTGAACCATAGCGAGTCGTTTTGTGGCCCGATCAAGTTGATCCTCTGCTAACACTTTTCATCTCTTTGCTTAAAGATCAGTGAATGGCCCTTGATCAGGCGTCTCTGTCCGGTGATACAAACCAGAGTTGAACTTTTGCCACTTCAACAGAAAGCGGGAAACTCAACCTTTCATGTTGAATGCGCGACACTGTTCAGCCATTCCACCAGCGCGCGTCCCATGTAACCCCATGGGGACACCAAGATGAGGTTGCATCTTAGAGAGTCTAAAGCAAGAGCTCCCCGTCAGATTTTCGTGGGCCTCCAGATCTATTGAAAGACCAACCCCACATTACTAGAAAGTCCGTAGTTTTCTTCAATGAGAAATCATGAATCTCGTAATCGACAAGAACGTCAAAACACTTTTAAAGGACTGCTTGGCAATTTCAAACGACGTCAGTTTTGGTCGCCATACGAACTTGTGTTGGATGCTACGGGAGTGGAAATGTGTCTTCGGCATCATTGAAGTCTGATTCTCGGTCATCAACTATTTCGTGATTTTTGAATGGCCGTGCCATATCCTGTCGATTTTTGTCCATTAATTTTAGGTTGTGGAATCTTCCATACAAAGGCGAATTTGAAAGTGGGTGGGGATCCCATACAAATGGCTTAGAGGGCGAAACTAGGATAAAGCAAGAATCTACAAGATATGTTGCCAGACTTTATTGAGGTTAACAAGTAGCGAGCAGTTTACCTTGAAGCTACAAATTATAATTAGGATTAAAGATATTCAGGAGCCAGTTTTATTCGAAAGTTACCGAACATTGTGCTGGAAATCCGTTTAGTATGCCTCGTGTAGCTTTCTGCCACCTGGCATACTAATGTAGGACTCTAAACACCGTCCGGAACGAGCTCAGTGGTCAAGATGCAAACTTACTGACCAAAAGATCGAACCCAACCCCGAAATCTCGACTGTTCCTGTCTAGGCTTCAACAACATTGTGCTTCTTCAGGGTGGCGTGGCAGCTAGGCACCGAAAGGATGTTACAACTGAACGATTATTATTTATTACTTATTATTATTGTTATCATTATTATTACGCTTGTTCACCCTAAAACAGAATGCATTGAATTGGAATGCTAGGCAGTGCATGACAACTCTGTTTAATCCTCCATATAACGTGAAATACCGGTGCATCCGAGATCTGTTTCAAGCATTTGCAGAGGACGACATATGGAAAGTCGGTCGTGTATTGCCACAAATACCCAAGCGTTTCAACAACCTGCGTTACCACGATAATGACTGTTCTTTGTCGACACTGTTGTTACGCCCGTTGGACGTTTTACGGGGTTTGGAAAATTCAAGCTTGGTGAGTACTTTTCTACTGGTAGTTCTGTATCATTAATAAATTAGTATTGATGTTGTTTCCCTGTAATAGCGATATGCTCGACGTTCCTGATTGACATCCGAAAGAGAATCCTCTTTGTTTTAGGAACGTTGTCATTTAGTGCGGTGTTTGCTGTCGGTTGATATATATGCCACATTTCGGACTGTTGTTTTTCCAATCTTGGAGATAGACACTCAAAACAGTAACGCATTGATGTTCTTCCTACCCCAATTTCAACCTAATTTTGCCTTTGCGTATACTATCCCACGTGTTTGCTCAGGTTTTCCACGCTTGGGTTTCGACTAATTTACTGGCGTGACGTGTGAGTACCGTCTACCCAGTCGAGCGGTCGAGTTTAACTCTTCTAAAGGCCGCCGTAAAATTCGGGGAAGTCCCGATGCACAGCTTGGAATGCTGCGATTAAAATTGTAGTACGGGCTCAATAACCAGGCCATTTTGAGTAAAAGGCACACACGTTTCTTCCGATTAGGTTCAATGGAATGTGTTATTTCATCCTCGCCAGATGATTTATAAGTCCTTGTGGTTTCATTACTCACGGGTAGTTAAAATCATAACTAGCGCCACGACACTGTTCTCTGCGAGGAATCTTCCAAAGTGGTCAAGGGGATCTCTGGTAACGCGAACTTTTTCCCATCGCAGTTCGCCATCATGATAAAGAAAGCCTAAGACCTAAGAAAGGACACTTTCCGGTTCCCCAAATGGCTTATTTGATCTTCAAGGTGAGAGGCCTAGGTGGATATGCCTTTCGCCATTGACGGAGTTGCTAGTTAACCCTCACTTCAAACGTGTACTGCTGATACGTTGTCCAACGATTTCGGTATACACTTCTTAATGAGGCTTTACAAACAAACACAGCAACATTCGCGGGGGCTAATGAAGCTGAAATCTACGATGAAGCAGTCCAGAGGAATTCGGCAGTTATCCAGGTCCCAATGATTACTATAGTTTTTGTTGTCATATCAGAATATGCTAGTTTGACCAATTGTATTTTGTGATTGTTATCCAAACTTAGGTACGTGGTGCTAAGAACCCTTGTTCGATATGGCATTAACATAGGCCGTTGCACAGATTCACAACGTTCCAGTTGTGTGACTCAATCGAGGATATGTATTAGTTTCTGGAAGACAGCTCATTCAGCCAAAACGGAATATCTCACCACACATTCAAACAGACTGTTCCGCATAATTGGACACAACATGAGTATCACATACAACACTGTCTGTGCACAACATGTACTATCCGGTTTTTGTTTCCGGTTTTTAGTGTCCTCCGAAAGTGTTTTTTTTTAAGAGCAGGTGGATTTGGGGTGGGTTACATTCAGCAATGCTGCTGGTGTGGATAAACCTTCCCTAAAGCTGGGTGAATGGATAGGTGGGTAGAATGTCACTTTGAAGATGTGATAGGGAGTTGCACACTTGTTCTTTTAAAAGGTATTGCGGTTACATATGTGGTGATTATGACTGATTTCGCTGACAGCACCTCTTCACATGGAGGACGCCTTCATCCTAAGAAAGCGGTCTTGGTAGCATGTATTTTTGGTCGTTTTGACCTCACTCGAAGGAAGACACTGCCCAAGTGGCCGTTTCTTATCCAGAAGTGGATATCAGAACAATATTGCTGTTCGCTATTGATCCAGGTCTACCAACCGAGATGGCTCCGTGGTTGGAGCACGCATTTGCTGACTGGAAGGTTCGTGATTCGAACCCGATCTATGCATCTCGGCCGCTCCTGTCCAGGCTTCGCAACTCGGCAATATCTCAGCCCTCGTGCTTCCTTCTGGTGGCATGGAAGCTAGGCACCGGAAAGGTGTTACAACTGAACGATTATTATTATTATCATTGTTATTATTAGTCCATATCACTAGCACTGTTTCAACAAACGGTATCAGTGGGTCTTCATTTGATTAATTTGAGATTGTACTATCTCAGCGGTTAAGGCGCAAAGCTAAGCACCGGAAAGTTCTTGGTTTGAACCCGCACTTGATGGCCTTGGGTAACCTGGAAACATCACAGCCCTCATGCTTTTTGTGTTGTGATCTAGGCTGCGGGTAAATTAATTTCGTACCGATCAGTTAACCCAAGGCAGTCTCAGTTTGTTTATCTGTGTTGTCTTCAATCTGATCAACCGGTAATCACAGACCAACTCTTTCTCACAGGTTCAAGAAATAACGAGACCGAAACGACGCGCTGAGCGTAGTCCACCGATGGCCGAGTTGTGCAACTTGTTTTTTGAGGTCGTGTTCTCCACACCAGCGATATCTTCGAAATTGGATGCTCTCGAGCATGAAAACACCAAAAGCTGGCACCTCCTAGCACCAGCAGAAATCAAATGGTTAGCCCATCGGTCTGAATGCATTGGTTTTCCTCAATGTTTACTCCAGCCAGATTGTGCTCATTGCACGGATTTTGTGATGCAGAGAACCGACCTATCTTCCGTGATCAGATTGTGGACGGCACACCGGTTCAAGTCCGTTGGGACATCTACCGATTCCGCGAGTATTGACCCGCCTTCGTTGCTGGTTTGCTGTCGTGTCCGTATCCGTATTCACCTGATAACGCTTCAAGGTGAGCTCCTCAATTCACTTCGGTCAAATATTGTCTTATTCTGTGTGTGTTGCTGGCATTATACTTAGTGGACAAACCAGTAGTCGATATTTTTCCAGTAGCTTACTCGCCACTAGATAGGATGCCGCTTCTATCAGAAGAAATTGTTATCCCTTTAAACAGCGGGAGGTTTTCTTTATTCTTCGTATGACTCCCGTGGCTTCCCGTGTAGAAGAAAAGCTATGGATTATTTCTTTCTCATACGAAGTTGAGCTCGAGATGGCTCACTGGTTAAAGCGCGAACCTACCGACTAGAAGGTTCGAACTCATCTACATCTCAACTGTTCCTGTCTCTAGGCTTGGGTAACCTTCGGGTATCTCGACCCTCGTGCCTCCTTCGCATGGCATGGCAGCTAGGCACTGAAAGGGTACTATAGCTAGACCACCACACATTTCTCGTTTTAGCTATCCTCCAATCAGCTCTCTATGGTGTCACATTAAGGTTCACAGTTCTCGAAATTATCATCTTAGCTCTTCAACTATCCACATTTCATCGAATTGCCAAACATGACCTATTTTGATCTGTCCGAGTGTGGTGTGACCACTGCCAGCAAACCCGATCAAAATTATTCAAAATACCTCCATCAACATTAGATTTAGACACTCACATTAACCAACAGGGCCTTCCAGCTGACACTCGGCATTGTAGTAATCGGAAGATATCTTGTTAATTAGTGGTCCTCCGTCTTCCTTTAAGACCCGGCCAACCCGAATAACCTGCTCTCTTGGCTTTTTTGTCAGTTATAGAACTACCGATTGTTTACGAAACCCTCCTGAAAAAAACCGGTCTCACTTCCATTATGTGACCGGCATCCGAGCATTTTCTGTAATCGGTTTGAGTTTCTGTTTGGAGTTCTTCGTTTAAAAAGTTGTATAGAGTACACAGCGGAAGTACCAAGGGGAAGGATATGTCAACAAAAATCCCAGCTTAGTGGCTCACAAACCTTTTATTTCCTCGACCCCTAACTTACCTATGTACGGTTTCCTCGCGCATACCCCCACTCACTCCCGTGTTGTTTTGTGCACCACGTGAACGTGGAATTCGTACTGGCCTTCTTGCATCTTCGAGAGAAGCCATTCTTTTGATGATCACACACCAACAGTCCCCGTTAGATATAATTTAGTACGCGACCCCTTCAGAAGATGAATGGTAGATACCACCATACGAATAGAAGAGCGATGGTCACACGACCCATAAATAGCAACACCGGAGTTGCTTTCAAATGAACCACGTCGTCTCTCCCTGTTAATGACGATTTTCAAAACTCAGCCCGCAAATGGTACACAATAGAAGAGTCTTGATTGCTCAGTCTGTTCAGTTCTTTGATTTTGGTAATTTTGTTGCAAACGTTTCGTCACCAGTTAAGGATCGGAGCTGTGCGTCGAGTAGTAGCGCACGCAAATTCATATACTTGCTCCTGAGGGTGGTGGCCTTCGATTGTGGTTGGTTGTCCCAATGAGTAATCCTACTGATTGGATCTTGTCCGAAATTCAGGTGACCTTTGAACTTGACCTATCTGATTCGTGCCCGGTGACCTTGGCCGGATCAATCCTGTGGTTGATCCATGGTCTGATTCGTTTGTCCGATGCTCGGCTGTGTTTTAGGTCATCTCATTCAGTTCGTGAAATAGGTTGGATCCGGTTCAACATGCTGGGTGGTTGAGTTCATTGTGGAGTAACACGCTTCCGAAAATTCACTTACTTATTTGGGGCTTCCGTGCGCCAGAATCTTTACATCTTCCATATTAAAACGGTGACCTTCTTGATCTTCATGTTCGGAAATCGAAGGTGGCCCATGCATTCTTACGGTTGCCTTGTTTTCGTTTATCCATGTCCGATCCGGTTTATCCGATCTAGTGCTTGTTGCGTTCACAGTGTTCTATCTAATAGATAACGCCGTTCTGGTTGCCTTGTCCGGTTCTGTCCTTTGGTTTTGAAATCAATCTTCTCAAGATTGCGGTTCACTTATGAGCTTAGTTTTGATTCTAACTGGGCACTACACTTGTGAAAGTCTTATCGAGGCCTACGCCGGACAAACTGGCTTTATATTCAGGTTAATCCAGCAAACAAATAATGACTCTGGAACACAGCTATATGTATAAACGGGTATACTTCGGTAATAGTATGAACACGCTGGAAACGGACGGCATTAGACCCTCCTGGTTTGTCTATGATCAATTTGCGACCCATAGATCCATTGCAGTGACCGAAGGAGCGTATTGACGTTATCCTTAATGACAATAAAGTGACGGCTGTCTGAATTTTGACAGGGGAGGACTGATCACAAATAACCAAAGTAGTAAACACCTCTTGGTCGGCCCTCACCGTCCTGTCCTCTCCATCTTTGTTCAATCACTCCCTTGCAGCCTCTCTTCTCCCTTTAAAAAATGCTGGCCCGGTGGGGATGGTTCGCTTCACGTATGTGCAGGAATTGTCCCCAACAAAAGGACACTACGGTGAACAGTGCTTCTTGATCTCATGTGGGAGTGGTCTCTCTCCGAAGACTGAGGAGATGTGTTAGAGTCTTTTGGGGATCTGCCGTTTTGCCAGTTTCCCTTCCCTTCCTTTCCCTTCTATAAAGCCTCCACATCATCTTTCCTAGTTCGATTAACCTTAATGTTTCGTGCGGCCTGGGGAAGTCGTTACTGGTTGTCCCTGCCCATTGCACAATTGATCTTAGTCGAAATCAATATCGCGTGTAAGGTAGTGATTGCAATCATGATTCCCCATCTCTTTCGTTGACTTAGAACGCCGACCCGAATGCCCAAATTATTGGGAACTAGTCAACCGACTCCCACTTCCGCAGAAACTAAGAGATTTTCTTCTTTTCAAAGAACTGTGGCCAAGCGGACCTCCCAGATACTATTTCAGCGATGATGACTCCAGTTTCAGCGATGGGTTCGCGTCAGAAGAAAGATTCTTTGATGATGCCGACAGTGACATTTTTGATTGGACTATCTCTAATTGAATTGATCCTCAGTGACAGCTTGGGCTGGTGACTTGGTCACTTTTCAAACACGTCATCACCTCGCCATTTCGCAAGGATTCCAAA
>SJOL01004722.1:0-51212 GCA_004794785.1 Opisthorchis felineus | reverse complement strand
TATATATATATATATATATATATATATATATATATATATATATATATATATATATATATACTTACAAGCTCACATCATAGTTCCGTTTCCCTTTTCTATTATCGGTTCTTCATCCATGCACCGGGTTAGTACTGACGCATCATGTCCAACTGGTCTCCAAGGTTACGTTCTTCAGATGAATCTACCTTTCGGTACATTTTGAACAATGGGTTGCTAGACAGACCATTATCCTAGATTAGTTAAGTCATCTTATAACTGAGGAACGTCTGCGGGTCATATTCAAGACAACCGCTCCCGGTATCACGAAGCAGTGCAACAGAGTCTGATATTCCATTAATCGCTTGGAAGAAGTCGTTCTGTTCGTCAGGCGTTGAGCGCCATTTCCGATAATAAAGTGAGCAAAGGTCTGGACAGGCCGAATGTTCCAGCATTCGTTCTTACAAAGCCTCTTCAGCCCGAGATTGCTCGGCGGTTAAGGCACGAATTTACCAATTGGAAGGTCCGTGGTTTGAATCCAACCTCGGCATCTCAACTGCTTCTGTCTGGACTTTGGCAATCTGACGGTATCTCAGCCTTCGTGCTTCTATCAGGCGGAATACCAGAAGCGTATTACAACAGGACCTCTTCGACTGACTGGCGTAGGTAGCAGTCGGGCAGAAATCACTAGTAACTTTCTTAGAGGGGGATTGAATGGATGGATCCTTGACAGTCTTTCCTAGAGGCATGCGCACAGGGAACAAGTCATTCGAAGGAAGGAAAATAGTGGCACATTCTTTCAATAGCACCGGAGGCCTTGGTGGGACGGAGGCGTAATCTTGTCCTCTCTATGATTTTCAACATGACGAGGGGAACTGGCTTAATGCAAACAGTTTCCAAACTCTGGTATGGAGAAACTAGTGAAAGGGATACTATGGTGTCGATATGGTCTCGATATTTGAGAGGATGTTCAGGCAGATGTGGCGTCCGGGCCAAAAACTATCTCCAGTAGACAGGATCTCGGCAAACGTTAGCAAGAGGCTGATGTCATTTAGAAAAGGGAGGAGGCTGAGAAAGTTCAAGGGTCCTGTGGAATCAGGTAAAAAAATTTCGGCTGAAGAATTCACACGCAAATCGTGAATACTCGCTTTTCTCCCAAAATCGAGGTTGATACTTTTGTGCGAATCCCTTGATCAGTACGCCTCCCCCTGCCTTCGAAATCGTTTACGATGGATGGAGCTAAACATACAATTTTGAAAGCATAACTTTTCCGACGGAACAGCTGGTTATCCAAATTACAGAAGCCGAAATTGGGTGAGAACATTTTCTGTGTGAATGCTATGGACTCGATTGAGAGCAAAGAGCCCATTGTGGAGGATTTCAACGGCGTCACGCCATCTCGGGTGATACGGCGCTTGTAAACGAATCTGTATGAAGGATTTGAACATCGATAAGCAGGCACAAACAATCAAATGTGTAGGTGAGTAAATGACCATGCTGGAGCTCATTCCTGGTTGGTCCATGTACTCGGACATGGAGACTCGAAAGAAGAAAATGCTTGAACCTGACAATATCAGGGCTACCTACTGTGATATATGGTATTTATGTACGAGGCAAAGTTAGAGAAGAATGGAACTTGAGAGGAAGCAGTGTACAAATTAGTGAAAAGGATTCTGAGAAAATTGAGTGAAAATACAGGTCTAGGGGATTCCGAAAATATTGGAAAAATAGAACAGAAAGTTCTGCGTGTGAACTAAAGTAGGGGGAACTCAGCCGTGAGCTTGAGATGGCTAACTGTTTATGGCGCGAACTTACTGACGAAAGGTTCGTTGTTCGAAGCCAACCCTGGCATCTCGACTCCCCCACTCTAAGCTTTGACAACCAGGTAGAATTTCAGACGTGATCCCTTCGAGTTGTATGGCAGCAATGCATCGAAAGTGTTTTACGATGGATACGATGATTGAGGGATGCTTGGTCCTGTATGCCGTCTGGGTGCAATTTTACGACACTGCTGATCAGCCGGTCGTGGTCAAACGGTCAAGTATTCGAACTACGAGCTGGGACGTTGCTGTTTCGAGACTCCTTTGAGTTTCGTGAGGTGCGCACTGCTAATTAATTCCAGCTGTACTGTGCTTCTCGGCTTTTCAGCATAGGTTGGCTCCACTTACACGATGAAATCTCTAATAAGATTTGAGAAATTTTCTTTCATTCTCCGAGTAAACGCCGTTTCATGTACACCCCTCTTCGGAGTGAGCCGTCTTGGTTTCTAGTTAATGCAACGTTGAGAAACGGGAACTTGCCACTAGATCCCTATTCCACGGTAAAACGCAGTACAGTATGGGCGGTGTTAAGAACTGTTTGCAGGTCCAGGGTTACAGCATGGAATTCAGCGATAATTAAGCTTAAATCCTCGTATTCAAACTTGCCCGCAACGAATATCAACTAAGCCGAGACCGAAAGGAGAAAGCCCGTTGCAACTCCATCTCTGTCTACATGTAAGATCATCGATTGGGATGGGTTAATTAATGCTAGAATAGGCAATAAAATCGCGGCTACGCTCAGTGGTTTCAAAAATGGCATGAAACGTCTGGTGTACACACACACGTTCTAAATAGCTTCCACGGACTTGAATGTCTTGCAGACTGCTTGCACAGGAGATTAGGAACGAGCCAAGTGATTTTTTCGGCTAGCTGGCGGTGACTTGGTAAAGTAAGTTATTCATATCAGTGACGCGACGTAACGGAAATCTGGTATTTTGTGGCACTGGGCTTCGAGCAGTCGTAAGGAGAACGTTTTACGCGGTACGGTTGAGGATATAATACAGCAATGGCCGATTGTTTGATACGGCTCTCAGAAAGTAAGAAAGCATTTATCGATTCGCAAAAGGACCCGTGACAAGCGCCACTGTTAGTCACCTGATTAACACAGAATACCGTACAAATCCGGCTGAGTCATTCAGCGTACCGAGAAATCGGCCGAAGGCCATTCACCAACGAATGCTGGAAACAGCTGAATCTATCGCCATGCGAATAGATGAACCTTCTATTTGCCAGCAAGGTGCAGATAAGTTTTTTTCAGCTAAAAAGCCGTGTGCCGAAGTGCAGCTGTCAGTCTACTGACATAAAAAGTTCTGTGTGTCCGGTATGGAACTGAGTGAGAGCTACACAGTGAAGACGACAGCTTTGGTACTAGTCCGGCATTGACTGCATGACGCTAACCACTGGTTTGTCTCGTCTCGCGGTCCCCATCCGCGAGATAGCAGTTAGCAACGTGAATGTCTTAACCAATACGGGCCTTCACGCTTTGTTGTCAAAACATGTACTGACCATCCTTGACTTATCTCTATCCGGTCCAAGGAGAACACTACAAGGCAAAGTGGCCTCCGGCATAAGAATTACATCGCCCAAAACTGTAACCCGTGGAGTGTGTCCATCTGATCCATCGAAGGAGAGTGACCCAGAAAAACGTCTGGCGTACTTCATACTACTGATAAGGTTTTCCCATGAGACCCGCGCAATGCTTTGTAGTTACCGATGACCAAACAGAGTGGCTTCAAATGTCTTCCACACAGAGCGCCCACGTCTCTGATCCATAAAACAGGACAGATCGGATCGCGTCATTGTGCACCGTATCCCTGACAGCGAAGCTGATGTCCCATCACCGTCACAAATGTAGGGTGTTAGCGAACGCTGCTTTCGCCTTCCCAATTTGAGAAGTGATTTCGTCAGTCAGTGGGGACTTATGCAGCTGTGCAGATTGACGAACTTACCTTATACGTAGGTCCGCCCACCTGCAAGCAGGAGCTTCTGGGTTGATCCCACCCAATCTTGCAGCAGTACCTTATCCTCTACAGGTGCCAAGAGCATACCAAACTGTGTGCCTGGTTGTTTTGGATGGTTTCAAATAGTTTACATTTCTAAAGCGTGTGATCCAAGAGGAGCAATGTCATCGGCGTACTCAGTTTTCATTGGCGAACGCCTCGGAAGTATTTCGATCGCCGAGGTGTTACAGGTAGCTGATGAAGACTCAAGCGGCATATCGATTACGAGAGATTGACAACTTCTCGCTGCAATATACAAGTTGGCATTTATCTGAAAGTGAATTAGTTCAGCAGTGTGGTTGAACACTGGTTAGATTTCGCAGTGGGATTTGGGGTGCAAACCAGTGTTGTGGATCCTGAAAACCACATACTTTGACTAGTCTGTGAAGTGAGATATACGACAAACACATGTGTGTATAACCAGCCGAATTAAGAACGTGGGATTTACATGATAAATTTGCCTGACTATGTGAATATGAATAGAAAAGTCGTTTGCAATGAGATAGAAAAGAAGGATAGCTACTGACTTCCGTATATAGCAGTACAATCATTTTTTTCAGCTGCAATACCGTTTCGTTGCCTAGCTGCCATGCCACCTGAAGAAGGCTCGAGTTTTGAAATATTCTCAGGGTGCCCAAGCCTAAACATGAGCAGTCGAGAAGCTGAGGTTGAGTTCGAACCAAGGACCTTCCGGTCATTAAGTTGGCGCCTTAACCATTGGGCTATTCGGAGCTCAGGGTAGTACACGTGAGTGATACTCATGCAAGCAGGCACTTCTGTGTCCCTTAACAAAACATATGAAGTATTAATTACCGTTGGATTTCGAGAATACCGTGTGCAAGAGAACCAGTCGCTGAAACTTCAGAAGCCGAAAAACCTCAAAACAAAGATTATCGTAGACCTTTGGTTGGCTCCTTTCAGTCATTTCTTGCTGTGTGGAAGGAGAGTGGATTCCGAGTCAGTTGCAAGAACACTCAAAATTACTAAGTCCCCACTTAGTGTTATTGTTACGCCAGTGGAGTTGCCCCTATCCGGACAGCGGAACTCAAAACATCTGCGAAAATTCGTCTGTATTACGAGGAGGAAATAGCGCCACTATCTTCCGGGGACACAGTTCAAATCAACTTCCTTGAACAAGAACTCGAGTAAAAAAAAATACACAATCCCGCGCTCCCCACTAATCACGTCTCGGCTCTCCATAAAAGCTAATATCAAACAATCCGCATAGGTTTTTCAGGCAAGAATTCAGCGCTCTAGGAATCAGTCAGCTGCGGATCACGTGGGGTAAGGTGGATGACTGCAGAACGTTGATGCTATACCCTAGGTGTAAGTTAGTCAAATTCCTCCTGAATCTTTGCTGTCCCAAAGGTCTAATGTTCACCTGCTAAGCGGAAGTCGTTAGGTGGAACCCCCATGGATTTGCGAAATGCGCAACGGTACTGGGCTCCAACAAAGATATGCCACTTCTAGATAGTTGTAAGTGGTTGCGGGACTTGTTAGCTTGAATTTGCATCACACCTATCTGAACAGTTCCCCTCCGCCCCCGACGCAATCAGTCCTGTTAGTCCACACTAAATAGGATAATCACTGCATTCGAGGTTCTTGCTCCGTGATAGAGCAGGCCGAGGCTGGGGTACACTGGACGAAAACGAAATCTCACGTCTGAATAGACGAACTTGTTCAGTACTAAGCCAGGCGATTAGTCACCAAATGTCTCAAATGGTAACCGGTAAAGCTGATCACCATGGGGCAGAACGAAAATAATCCCCAATAAAATATAACATCCTATCCATCGGTGTTTGTTAACTTCAGTCCGACTGGGAATCTGAGCAAATTCTTACTGGTAGAGGGTTGTTTAGCTGAGCAAATTTTTAAGGTCACTGTACACGTCAGTTGGGAAAATTATTTTACTATTAACTTCAGACTCCCTCAACATGCTAAAACCCAGACTAAGGAGTAGTAATGCTTTATGCTTTTAAAGTTTATGGTAAATTCCTAGTCGAAATTTGTCAAACGCAGATGCCTTTTTAAGGATTTGTGTATATAGCCTTGCGAACAATCGATTTGATGTATCACACAAGCACGTACGACAGTGATCATAGTTATGGGGACATTCTTCGGTGCTGGATACTGGCTATGGTTATAGTGGCTACGTTTTACAAGGTGACGCCACCATGTCAAATGCGCACTTAGCAACTATGAGTGAAAAACATGGCAGTGATTTTTTTTAAATCAATTTTCGTCCTGCTACATGCTCACCATGGAACCATCTTTATTTCGCCGTAAGCTCAGGTGAATTCATATATTTATTTACAAAGTTAAACCAAGATGAGACACCTCTCACCGTGCACTCAGATTGATAGCACGATCATAGAACTAACAGAGAATTTTGATATGATAATACTGCAGTAATTGCACGCATGAAACTCACCGTCCCCTTATGCTAAAACAGCACGACCATCATCAGCAACAGCGTCAGTGGCAAAGATCTGTACATGCTCTTGTTTACCTGAAAATGTGCGAGAAAGAAATAGTTTTTGGTTTTGTGTAGTCGATGGAGAGACGACATTCGTACGTAAGTCTCCAAAGTGGAGAACGGCATAATCTCTCAGCTCAACGGCACCAACAGAAGATGCTATTTTTGGTTGGAGCCACTTGAAAAGTCTCAGTAACAAACGCAAAACCTCTCACCATCTAGCTGCAGCACCTTATCCTGTTGCAAAACGCTGGCGCTGATATGCAAAAAGAAAAATCGAGTGGCCACCCAACAACAAACATTCAAGTTGATTCATTCATTCGTCTACTGCAACATCATAAGTAGCTTCTAGTGGATTCGCCCGACACTTCGGTGTCGGCTACAGTGTTCGTAACTGAGCCCCAAAAAAACCGGGATTTCTCGTTTTTACATCCTTGTGTACGCTGGTGACTCGTTTCACCATACCTTCAGGGAAATGATGAACTACGCAGTTGTTTTCGTGATCCTCAAAACATAACAATACCTTGGTGCACCACAAACCGCAATGGATAGGTTTTCCCTAGGTGCTAAATTATCGTACTACCCAACAAAATAGAAATCAAGCAAACAACAGCAGAGCAACGGTGTCAACACAGTTATCAAGTGTCCTATTATATTCATGAGAAAATGAATCCAAGACTCCTGAGAAGGAAGAGGAAAAATTCGTACTTGAAACAAGAATTGCAAGTTTCTTCCAGGAACACCGTTCAGGGGCTTGCAAAAGTAACATAAACATGAAACAAACAAACATCGCAAAAGAGTTCAACTACCCACTGCGAAACAATCATGAATTCCCATAACTGCACTCAACTTGTGCGTCAGACATACGATTTAAACGCATTTCATTGAGAAGGCGATAATTTAAAACTGTCGGGTTCGTGAATATACGAGGACGTCCTACGAATCTGTCTGAAAGCTTTTTTCGCGCCTGCCACTGTTCCCCTTGAGATTTTGGTATACGTCTAAGAGTGGACACTTGTAACCCACTTGGTTTTGTCGATCGAATGACGCGCCTGTTGCATGTTTTGCCATTTTACCCTCAAACACTTCAATTACACCAACGCCGTTCATTGAGTTGACTGACCGATAATAGAAGAACCATCACCAAGGTCCACTGTCTTTCGAAAAGCTGTGCGTAAATCTGGCTGCTACATATCCTGCAGCTTTTTAAAAATCAATGTAAATTTCCCTGAGGTTTGGAGAGCGCCTGCAATTTAAAAACGAAGAACAGAGGGACAGATGGGTGAATTTTGCGTAATCAAACGTTACACGTAATACGCATCACTAAGTAGGTGACAAACGACTTTTCGTGTCCTGACCTGTAACCTAAACTGATTTATTTGCAACAAAAATCTCTAAAACCGGTCACACCGCGTGTTTGTTTTTTATCGTCTGTAGTTTCAAGTGTATTTGAAATGCCTTCCACAGAGTTAAGGCGCTCCACAGATTCTACGTGACACTCAAAAGTCTGAATGGGAAGGTTTCCAGTTTCAGATTATTGTGAAATTCTGAAAGACTTATCGAATGAGGTAGTGTTCGAGGGTCTTTCCGACTTGCTGCTTGTAGCAGTCACTCTTTAGATCACGCGGTTCGTTTGTTCCGCAAACACGAATCACGTCACAAAACCCTGTCCCACTTGCAGCCTTGGCCGACAATAAGTCAGTTCCTGTCTCGTACGTGTCGGGACATTTATATCGATTGCACATACCTCAAACCTTTCCACATATAGCAATACACAGCATAGTCACCACACACACGCCAAGTGACTCGGAACGCGGAACTGCTGCAGCTTGCAGCCCACGGACAAACCAGGAAAAACGAGTAGCAGCCAAAAACTTCAGCGGAAACAACATACCTGAGTCCGAACAAAAATGAGAAATTACCGTAAACTCGTTCCAAGCGTGTCCGGAGGCCAGCCGTCCCTAATAACCGAACATCACATCATTTGGATGGATGTGTCACGTGCGGGCTACGGACCAAGTGCAGGCATCCCTGATTGGTCAGAATGCCAGCCAATCTGGATCGAGCATCTTTAGCTCGACTCTTCTCGCCCCCTCACGGAGATTCTAGCACGACCTTGTGGAACATTCTGTTATTGCCCCATAAATACGGTTGTAAAATGTTTTTATCACTCAATAAAGGGCTTTCTGAAGCTACCGTGCCGTTTGACATACCATATTGGGCGTAGCAGGAAGCCAAGGACCGATGCAGAGTTGCACGACCGTTAAACAAGCTAGAACAAAATGATAAGCCACCTTTTTCCCCAACTGAACTGAACTGAACGCCGCGTCTTGGACGCACAGTGCTTTTTTGTGCAAAACTGTTGCGAGTGGCATAAAACTTTTTACGCCAAAATGTTGCATTTTGTTGCATATGTGCTCGGACTAAGGATCACCCTCATCTGCCGTCATTTCTTGCGATTTGTTTTAATTAATTTCCTTTCGAAAGTTTTGGCGCACATTCGACTTTGAACTTGCTTTGCTATGGCTTCGGAAGTGGCTTCACACGCAAAGCAATACATGAAGGATAACTATGTGGTATTTGTGCGTTCATCCAGTAGTCGAAGCACCAACGCCGTTTTGCGTTACAATGGGTTTACTACAAATGCAGCAGGCGACCTCCAAGACCGACGGAAAGTCGGGGAATCCGAAGAAGCTAGTAAGCTGGGTATGTTTTGTAATAAAAAAACAGTAGGCGGAGCGCCGGCTGTCCAGTGCGGTTTTGTCTACGGAGGCAAAGGAACCACCTTGCAGTCACCTCTTTTTTTCTTGAACACAACCATAAGTTGTCAAAGTTTTTGTACGATCGGCTTGCGATTAATCGACGTCTAACCGAAGACGAGTTGGACACCTGCAGGGCCCTCCTGAAATATGGAACGCCGTCGTGTGAGGTGCGGCAGTTTGTGGCCGATGAATCCGGCAAGATCCTTACTACTCAGGATATATACAGCTACCGCCGGAAGTGTCGACCGGCTATGTTGAGTAGTTGCCGCATATTTGGATTTTATTGTGGCAGATGATACGCCTTCGGTTCTGGCAAAACTTCGGGAGACCGGACGCGTGCTTGTGTGGCACGCAGAGGAAGGTCATTATAGCCACATACGCTTCTCCCGATGGCAGCAGACAGCGCTTTTCAGATGTAGTAAATGTATACGGAACGCACGCAACAAACCGTTTTGGGTAAGTTTTTTTAAAGCATCTAATATTCGGCCTATAGATACAGGCTGCATACTTTCCTGATAACGGACTGCATAAGTACCGGTCGTCCGGTTATGTATGCGTTCGTGGAGAGTGAACAGTTTGCTCCTATGCGTAAACTGTTTGACTTACTCAAGGAAGTGATGGGGTAGTAGTGTGCATTTGAGACTTTCGTTATGGACAAGATGGCGGCGCAAGTGCGGGCTGCAAGGGTCGTGTTCGGATGCGACGTAATGCTGTGCTACTTTCATATCAGAAAAGCTATCAGAAAGCACGTACGTATCATGTAATATTCATGTATTTGTGGTCACAGACACACTATGCGAACAGCCGGCACATATTGCACCGCATGGCTCGCCTAGACAACGCCGTACAGTAGGTTTTTTGTTTATCGTAATACAAGCACACAGATTCCGGCAAGATCTGCAGCTTCTGCGCCGCACGGACCCACGATGTCTCTTATCTTACGGCCTGCTGGATGTACATCATCCGAAAATGGGCCGTACACGCACACTCCGGAATGGTTTACTTTGATAATGTGACCAACAAACGCCTGGAGAATGCGAACGGCCGCCTTAAAGACCGGGTGCACCACTCCGACACACTGGAGCTCGCCATACAAGAGGTGTCCCGGCCCGCCGAGTGGCTCATGCAAGAATTTGAGATGCATATGTCGGACCATTGTGACCGACGGCAAATCTTGGAGGGTGACAGCCACGTTCTGAACGTGGTCTGTCGAATGACTACGTATGCATGCTCTCTCGTTTTGAGGCACTTGGGGCCGCGACCGCCAAGGCTGCACTATGATAGTGTTGGAACAACCAAGGTGGGGTCAACCTACGTTAACCAACTTGTAGTTTGTGGTGCAAACACCCAGGTGCTCCCAGACGGTTGACACCTGTGCTGGAGGATGCACATGCCTCTACTACCAGGCGATGTGGCTCCCCTGCATACATTTGTTCTCTGTACTTAGAGATCAGTCGGTTCCAAGCAGTAAGAAATATTCTTCATAGATTTTTTCTTAGCCTGCTTCACAATCCACTAACGGTGGCTGTCGGATTACAACCTACCGGAAAAAATATGCCCATTACACTTGTTTCCAAACCACCGCCGACAGCTTTGGACGGCCTGCGTGAACAACTGAACCGAGTGGTCGATAAGCTTCAGGGGCTGGAACCCAGGTGGGCCACAGATATCATTAGGTAATTGATTGTTCAGGGGCAAAACTAGCTGCGTCAAGGCTCAAAGTCTGCAACCGACGGCCTGCCGTCGGTGTTCGAGGATAATGCGCCTCAACCCAGATGACGGTCGAGGGACACCGACTTGGGCTTTTGTGTGCTCTATGACAAGCCGACTACTATCAGTGACCTCTGGTGTGCAGCGGATCGCGTATCATATCACGTCGACTGTTGTGATGGCGAACCTTACCCGCTGTGCGCTGATGCTCTTCAGGCTTGTCCCAAAGATGAGTCCACAGAAGAATAATTTACCTTTGATTCTTAGCCCCCGGCCCGTCCAGAAAACGCAAAGGTGTGCGTGTTATATGGTCCGCAAAGAGGCCGTCTTATGTTGTTGACCTGGACCGAAACACAGAATCCCAGCACAGTGTGTCCCGGAATTCTGTATGTCCGTGTTTTCGGGTCCAAGGAGGAACTGCTTGACAGCCGTGAGTAAATATCTGACTACTACGACTAACGCTTTAGAGCGCCAGCTGGATGAAAGGGACGAAGATGATTTCGTGTAACCCATCAGCTCTAAACAATTTGTCTTCTAATGAGATCTCGTGCATTTCATGTAAGTCTCGTATTTCTTGATGGATACAGTAAGCAGGCATGGGAAATAGCCGCTGAAGATGGCATTGTGTGAACAAGCCTCTACGATATTATAGCCGCTGAAGTGCTCCCATTTTAGGGTAAGTATTCCCCCCAGTTTTTCAGCCGCCTGCCCCATGGTGATATTTCGATAACCTAACTTATATCTCCCTCTCATTTCAGGACGTCAATGGCCAAATGAACACTCCGCACGAAGAAGTCCATGCACCTCCCGGCAGGACATATGTACTCGTCAAATGACCAATACAACTAAACTTCTTATGTCGTCTACTTTGGACCTTTTCCCCGGCAGAGATGGACGGGCGCTCTCCGGCCAGCTGATTAGGCATCGTGGACCCCTAGCCGCATGTTATTCGTGTGCGTCAGCTAGGTTCGTTCAGCTGTCCGCTATGATCGACGTCTGTTCCGTGTCACGGTCTTCCTGGCATAGTTCGCGAGCTATAATGGAACACTGTTGTTTAACAACAAACTTGCACGATTTTTCGCCAATAATGAACGCGGTTTACGCAATTTTAACTGGTGACATCAATTATCGAGCGAAAATTGTTTACAGGAATAGCATCTCCGCATATCTGGCATCCACAAGGGCCATGTAGATTCTAGAATGTTGGGGCAATTACTTCAGCTGTAAAAATATCTGAAAGTTGTAAGTGAGTTGCCTTTTACCGCAATTCGCGATTTCTTATTACATTAGGCAACGTATTCACAGTCCGTAGTGTTTATTGACGTTAACGATTTACTCACTTAAACAAATCACCATCCTAGATAATTCGCATAACACATCTACATGCACATTACACAGAGACATTCTAAACGATGAAGAGGCAATCCTTAAAATGTCGTACATTTCGAGAAGTTGATTCCATTGTGCGAATAATGAGCTGCGAACTGAACTGAACTGAACTGAACTGAACTGAACTGAACTGAACTGAACTGAACTGAACTGAACTGAACTGAACTGAACTGAACTGAACTGAACTGAACTGAACTGAACTGAACTGAACTGAACTGAACTGAACTGAACTGAACTGAACTGAACTGAACTGAACTGAACTGAACTGAACTGAACTGAACTGAACTGAACTGAACTGAACTGAACTGAACTGAACTGAACTGAACTGAACTGAACTGAACTGAACTGAACTGAACTGAACTGAACTGAACTGAACTGAACTGAACTGAACTGAACTGAACTGAACTGAACTGAACTGAACTGAACTGAACTGAACTGAACTGAACTGAACTGAACTGAACTGAACTGAACTGAACTGAACTGAACTGAACTGAACTGAACTGAACTGAACTGAACTGAACTGAACTGAACTGAACTGAACTGAACTGAACTGAACTGAACTGAACTGAACTGAACTGAACTGAACTGAACTGAACTGAACTGAACTGAACTGAACTGAACTGAACTGAACTGAACTGAACTGAACTGAACTGAACTGAACTGAACTGAACTGAACTGAACTGAACTGAACTGAACTGAACTGAACTGAACTGAACTGAACTGAACTGAACTGAACTGAACTGAACTGAACTGAACTGAACTGAACTGAACTGAACTGAACTGAACTGAACTGAACTGAACTGAACTGAACTGAACTGAACTGAACTGAACTGAACTGAACTGAACTGAACTGAACTGAACTGAACTGAACTGAACTGAACTGAACTGAACTGAACTGAACTGAACTGAACTGAACTGAACTGAACTGAACTGAACTGAACTGAACTGAACTGAACTGAACTGAACTGAACTGAACTGAACTGAACTGAACTGAACTGAACTGAACTGAACTGAACTGAACTGAACTGAACTGAACTGAACTGAACTGAACTGAACTGAACTGAACTGAACTGAACTGAACTGAACTGAACTGAACTGAACTGAACTGAACTGAACTGAACTGAACTGAACTGAACTGAACTGAACTGAACTGAACTGAACTGAACTGAACTGAACTGAACTGAACTGAACTGAACTGAACTGAACTGAACTGAACTGAACTGAACTGAACTGAACTGAACTGAACTGAACTGAACTGAACTGAACTGAACTGAACTGAACTGAACTGAACTGAACTGAACTGAACTGAACTGAACTGAACTGAACTGAACTGAACTGAACTGAACTGAACTGAACTGAACTGAACTGAACTGAACTGAACTGAACTGAACTGAACTGAACTGAACTGAACTGAACTGAACTGAACTGAACTGAACTGAACTGAACTGAACTGAACTGAACTGAACTGAACTGAACTGAACTGAACTGAACTGAACTGAACTGAACTGAACTGAACTGAACTGAACTGAACTGAACTGAACTGAACTGAACTGAACTGAACTGAACTGAACTGAACTGAACTGAACTGAACTGAACTGAACTGAACTGAACTGAACTGAACTGAACTGAACTGAACTGAACTGAACTGAACTGAACTGAACTGAACTGAACTGAACTGAACTGAACTGAACTGAACTGAACTGAACTGAACTGAACTGAACTGAACTGAACTGAACTGAACTGAACTGAACTGAACTGAACTGAACTGAACTGAACTGAACTGAACTGAACTGAACTGAACTGAACTGAACTGAACTGAACTGAACTGAACTGAACTGAACTGAACTGAACTGAACTGAACTGAACTGAACTGAACTGAACTGAACTGAACTGAACTGAACTGAACTGAACTGAACTGAACTGAACTGAACTGAACTGAACTGAACTGAACTGAACTGAACTGAACTGAACTGAACTGAACTGAACTGAACTGAACTGAACTGAACTGAACTGAACTGAACTGAACTGAACTGAACTGAACTGAACTGAACTGAACTGAACTGAACTGAACTGAACTGAACTGAACTGAACTGAACTGAACTGAACTGAACTGAACTGAACTGAACTGAACTGAACTGAACTGAACTGAACTGAACTGAACTGAACTGAACTGAACTGAACTGAACTGAACTGAACTGAACTGAACTGAACTGAACTGAACTGAACTGAACTGAACTGAACTGAACTGAACTGAACTGAACTGAACTGAACTGAACTGAACTGAACTGAACTGAACTGAACTGAACTGAACTGAACTGAACTGAACTGAACTGAACTGAACTGAACTGAACTGAACTGAACTGAACTGAACTGAACTGAACTGAACTGAACTGAACTGAACTGAACTGAACTGAACTGAACTGAACTGAACTGAACTGAACTGAACTGAACTGAACTGAACTGAACTGAACTGAACTGAACTGAACTGAACTGAACTGAACTGAACTGAACTGAACTGAACTGAACTGAACTGAACTGAACTGAACTGAACTGAACTGAACTGAACTGAACTGAACTGAACTGAACTGAACTGAACTGAACTGAACTGAACTGAACTGAACTGAACTGAACTGAACTGAACTGAACTGAACTGAACTGAACTGAACTGAACTGAACTGAACTGAACTGAACTGAACTGAACTGAACTGAACTGAACTGAACTGAACTGAACTGAACTGAACTGAACTGAACTGAACTGAACTGAACTGAACTGAACTGAACTGAACTGAACTGAACTGAACTGAACTGAACTGAACTGAACTGAACTGAACTGAACTGAACTGAACTGAACTGAACTGAACTGAACTGAACTGAACTGAACTGAACTGAACTGAACTGAACTGAACTGAACTGAACTGAACTGAACTGAACTGAACTGAACTGAACTGAACTGAACTGAACTGAACTGAACTGAACTGAACTGAACTGAACTGAACCGAACCGAACCGAACTGAACTGAGTAGAACCAACTTCAACGTGGTTTATCCCACTCATACCACTGCCACCCATCGTGAGCATTATTGAGCCCGCATCACTAGATTTCTACGGATATAACACCTAGCTCTTGTTTCATGTGACGAATAAAAATTGTTTTCGTCCAATATGTATCACATGGAATCAGAAGTATGCGTATTCATGGATTTCAGTCGGTATTTTTTGGGGAAATAATTGTCACTGAATGGAGTGAGACACCTAAATGTACACGCACACATAATTCCCTCAAGAAAAACAAAAGCTATCAAAGCTTCCTCATTTTTGTCACGATTTTGAGACCTGCCGAAGATAGTGATTCGCCGTTTACTGTCTGTCCTGATTTTGAAAGAACTGTACACATACACCACCGTTTTGCATGAGCATTGGTTTGCTGGAAAGCATATCCTACTGTGACCATGAGTTCTGTGCAAGTTAACATAGTCAAAGGCCATGAAATTCACGCACCGACATCTCTCAATTTGTGCATCTTGATGGGCAGAACCCTTGCCTCTAAGGCTAATCTTAGCTAGCGATTCTGCCCGCCCTTAGCCTGCGGGACCGACAACACAGTGTTTTTAAGACTGAGCTGTCGCAAAATATCTTTGTCTTCTCACATAATTGCGTGAGAATGCTCGCATGGGTTGTAAACGAAAATGATCAAAAGTTATCTAATGCGTCATTTGGATCAGTCACTCCAAGAGAGCTGTAGATCCGCACTCAATGTGGTTGCAAAGGTGCGTGGCGCCATCCTTATGAATATATTGAAGTCTCTAGTCTTGATCCTCCCTGATAAATCCTCACTGAAATTATCCAGCAAAGACTCAAGGACATTTATTCTTTATAAAAACGTCATCTAGTAAACATATCAGAGATTGTAACGGTGTCGAGAGTTACAATTTTTGCATTGCTAACAAAACACAATTAAAATGTTGATTTTTTAAGGGGACAATTTTTGTAATTCGATGATATATGAATCACTCCAGCAGCTTGCCGACAAGTGACCACGTGACGTGGCTTCCGTGACTGAGGAATAATTGGCGCTAGTCCAGTCTACGTGAGGGCTACTCACGTTGCTGATCAGCCGCTCACAGCCAAACATTTAATCGTTCAGCCAGTGGCCCGAAGATCACGGGTTTGAAACTCTGACTTTCGTGATATGTACTGCTGATAATTCTCAATAAGGATGAAACAGTTGTACGGTGTTTATCGGCTTTTCCGCATGGATTGGCTTCAATGACCGGATGAAATCTCTACTGGTATGTGAATCGTCTGTACTAGCCAAACTTTACAGTAATCAAACAAGAATCAACTGAACTCGACCATATGGAACTAACAGAAACCAAACGACCGCCATATTGACGAAGTTGACCTCATTTCGCCTATTTTTCACATTGGAATGGATCTAATTCCTCGCACTAGAAGTAAGATGTACACATCAGACGCATTGAACAACATTTGTTCAGCTTGCGCTGCGATACCAGTGCAATTGCGCGATCACCATCAACGGAAATGTTTCTCTGTTGCCATAAACTGATTAGTTTAGCAACAATACACTTTTATCAACACCTGAGGCTGGTTACGAATGCTGAACTCGAAGCATCCGAGTGAACAGTCAGCAAAAGCCGAACATCAGATAGGAACAACTGCTTACTTTATCAGATAAAACGGTTTATTATATAGATTAATAGTACGAGGAAAGTGGTAGTTGTATTGGTGAAGAAGCCTGGCAAAAAAAGCTACCAGATTTCATTAGATCTTTCAACATACGCTCATGCGGAACTGTACCATCATGTATATGAGTTACTAATGGGGGAAGGTTATTACCTGAGGCAACTGCACGAGACTCAGTCCAGAGTACAATAAGACAAATAATAACAATAAAGATAATAATGGTAATGATAGAACAAAATGGGGTGCCACTGTAGTGGTCTGAGTACCCAAAAGAAAGCTACTTTAGGAAGCGTGTGGCAAAGAAATAAATATAATTACTCTGAATTGAGTACACAATAATAAAAAGGGTCGAATGGAACAGACTCACTAAGAATTGTTCTTTTTAAAATAGTTCGTCGTTGGCCCAGGCCAGTGAATAAATAATAATCCGGTCGTGGATGTCCAGGGGTCTTCTTTTCCGGGAAGCTCTCATATACAATAAACTCCGAAGACAGTCTGAAATGTTTTGATACCAGAGTTAGCACATGAAGCTCGCGAATAACCGCTGTAAGCGCGAGTGAAATGAAAAGAGAAAATCGGAGAATGCGACCACGCCTGTATTGTATGTAATTTGTACAAAATGCGCGTTTTTGTGGTTTTGCGTATTCAAACAAAAATCGTTTATGAAATTGATGAAATACGTAACGTTATAATGAAAGCAAAAGAAAGGTACAAAACACCACACCACTTAGGAAATCCTAACAGGGAGTACAGTCCAACAAAAATTTTATTAAAAATGTGGCTGAAATTGATTCGACAAGAAGCCTGCACTCATTGCTCGTCCGTTGACTGAGTTCAAGATGAGGCTTATCATCGCAGACAGTTCAGACTGATTTCAATCAATGAATCGTTTCGTTTCGTTACATGGTCTGTACATTTGTGTTTTTTTCGGGGACAATTTTCCAGCCCAGATGAGTTCACAACAGACATTTTGTGCAGTCCGTGATCTTACATAACTTACCGGTGGCCTACGAACACTCGGCGCCATCGAATGGGATGAATATTCTTATGGTTTCATGAGTAAACCTAAAGACGAAAAATTTGAAATTAAAACGTCCTCACTGTGGATACTGTGAGGAGATCTGGGAATTTCCTGGGAATTTTCCTGCACGCGAAGCCAAACCGTACGAAAAGGCCGAGAAGCACTGCACAGTCGTTTCGTCTTTATTGAGAATCATCAGTAGTGCGATTTTCACGAAACACAAGGGAGTTTCGAAACCACGACTTCCTGGCCACAAGTGGCTGATCAGCAATGTCATCAACTCGAACTTAATCAAAATATATCACCGCTCATCCTTCAGTCACGGAATCATGTCCAAATGCTAGTTATTCATACTGCTTATCAGCCTCTCGTAACCGAAAAACGGAGTGTTCAGACTATTAGCCGGAAGGTCGTAAGTTCGAGAAATTCCTCCTCTCCTCTGTTGTGGCCGACCGCTAGTGTTTCCATAAGCTTCCACTGGATTATGGTGGTTCAGATAACCGTAACGGGTATCAAGGATTCAGATGTTCAGTTTACCTTCATATGCAACTGAGACAAAAGTCATCGCATCATCATATTGGCACCGGTCAGTTATGTTAGCATAGATGAGTGATATTTTCCTCAGTTTAGGTGCCTGCTCAAGTACTGAGAAGTGACAGTCGTAGCGTAGCATAAAACCGACGAGATCAGCAGTGTAATGCGGAAATGAATTGTAGGTTAAGGAGAATTAAGTACCTTTGTATTTCTTGCTGTTTGGGTTTACACTGCAACAGCCGTAATATCCTTTCGGTGCCTAGCTTCCATGCCACCTGAAGGAAGCACGTTGGCCGTGATACCGTTAGACTGCCTAGACACGAGCAGCCAAGATGTTGGGGTTGAGTTCGAACCGTTGGCCTTCCGGTTCCTCGTCCTAACCGCTGAGTTATGTCGAGATAATTTACGATTCTTCAGGACAGGGACACAGAGAGAATAATCTCCTGCCAAGAAACTAGTCCACCTGCAAGCCTACATTCTCGAATGATAAAGCAACTATTTTTCAGATGCAGTTCGATGCGTCGCAATCACGTCCATGATTTTACATACCAGTCACTGACGCACCACAGTTACATGTTGATATCTTCTCCACTGGAGATTGGACGTGTGGAAATTGAGAATCAGTGTAAGCGATTTGATAACAATGTCAACAAACCGAGAAACTAACATTGTCTTATGTATTTGCTACGTACCTAGTTTTAGACACCTGTAGAGTACGCAAGGTAGAGTCCAGTGAGCGATATGGTATCTTGAATTGTGTTGAATGTATGCCACATGAATAAAACGCAACCTTCGCAATACGCCGGTTTCATTGCTCAGCTTGTCGAATTCACAGGTGGACATGCAGAACGGTACAACCTATTCAATTCATATTTCATGTATCTCATTCGGAGTCTGACTCGCAAGACCGACGGAATGATTATTTAGAAAGATGTCCGGGGAGCCCACGATAAAAAATAACTTCAAGGAGTCTATTCAAGATAAGGTTCGTAGTAAGCGCGCAAATCTATGACATCTTTTATAGAAGTGTGATGAGTGAGAAGAAATGCGTTGGACTGAAGGTGATTACTCATAGATTTACTTCACTAAATGATATATTGTGCAAGGCCAGTGCAATTTACGGGTTTACGGGATACCGGCCAATTGACCAAACTTCTACAGGTTACCATAACGACGATAAATTAAAGTATGAAACGGTAAAAGCACTGTGGATTGTATAGATGTAACGCATCAATCACAAGGTTGCTGAAAACTCTTCGACATCCCACGACCGGTTTCACCCTTCTTAGGGCTCATCAGATAAGGGCAGTGTCTGAGTTTCCCTTAACATTACGTTCTGCTTGAACATAACTCGCAAGAACTTAGCAAAACTAATTCATTTGCTTGCCAATTGAGTTTTCACGGGAGACCCAATCGAATTTTTTTTTGCGAGGTTCCTTGCAATCTGTGCACTTTGGTTTCAAGTAGAACATAAGGTTGACGAAAACTAGGGTACTGCGCCCATCTGATGAGTCCCAAGAGGGACGAAACCGGTCGTGGGCTGTCGAAGAATTTTCAGCAACTTTATGAATAATGTTTTACGCCTATACACTGTACTGTGATACTGGAGTTCCGTACCAACTGAAACATTAGGCGGCCCGGTGCAGCATATTCAGTTGAAGAACATCATAGATGACAGACTGAGTTGGGTCGTCCGTGGAAACCAAACTGGTAAGCAGATGAATGTATTTCGCTCAAGTGTGGATTTTGATTATGCTTGGAATGCAAACGGAACTCAAGTGTGTTGAATATTCATCATCCATCGATTGTGATTGGAGCTGACACATGCTTCGGTGTTTTTCGGGAATACATCCTATTGATATGTTCTTCGGTCTTCTTTCGAATATTTTCCAGTGCATCGCGGGTTCAAAAATATTAGGTCCATTGGATAGGTTGTATGTAACGAAGAAATGACGAATGACACCACAGGAGATAGTACTGCAACACGAAAAAGTATGTTTCTAAATCCCACAAAATTGTGGTTGTCTGAGGTAAACAAGCCAGTATTAATGAATATACCCGTATTTATTGAATGAGCGTTCCGGGCAGTGGAACATAAACTCGGCTATGTAGGAATCCAATAAAGTTATCTGGATAGCACCCACATGAGTCGAATCGAAGCAATACATCCCGACACTTGGGAGCGTTAGGCAGACCATGCCGATTGTGAATTTTGCCATCATTTGATAGATAAAGTGCGGTAATTTTCGCCGCATATAAGTTTTGAGCAATCGTCCTCACTGCTTGCGCAGTCGTCCGATACACTTGAGCAGCTTATACATATTATTGAATTTTCGATCCAGAGAGATGGACTTAGCAAGGACTTTATTACGGAACGGTGAGCCTCCTCCCAGTGATCTTACAGACAACGGTCTGATTGAGTATACAACAAAGTGGATACCAGCAGATTTCATACGTCATCACCCGGACAGGGACATGACGAATGTCACCGCAATCATTTGTACGGCCATACAAGAGAGGTAAAGAGTAAAAGGTTCCATATATTTTTGTGCTGATCTTTTTAGGAGTACCTCCTAGTCCGTCTGTGGTTGTCTATGTGTGCTCAGACATCCAGTGATTCGACTGCCGATGATCAGCCAAGCCCATCCGGATATTAGCCGTTCGGCTGGCCGATCTTCCACGATTGATGAAGTGAGGCCGGCTTTTCATATGTTTGTCAATTGTCGAGCTAATCCAGAACCGTTACTCCCAGGACCCAAACCCATTCTATTTTTGGCGGTTAATGGATGGAACGAGCAAAGGTCCATTGCTGCAAGTACTGTATAAGCAAATTTCTGCACAACAGATAGCTTCATGTGAGGTAAGTCCGGATAGGTCAATGATGCACAAGTCAAAATTTAAATACAGAATCGAAATTGGGAAATGTTTTCTCCGTAAATCAATTAGCCATTTAAATGGGCTCCACGGAAAGGTATGGTTTTTGTAAATTTATCGGTATAAGGAAATGAGGAGACCTTACCTCCGAATCAGTGGGCGTTTTGTGAGATTTCCTCCATACTGTCTAATGTAGTCCTCAAGATTCCTTGTATGTCAACATACCACTGGTCAACGGAAACTCACTGATGAACAACAAACGGTTTGTTACCATTAGACAGGAAAGTCACTATCTCAAATGCACATAGTCTTTAAAAACTGAACATCCTCACGCGTACTCTTGAACTTTCGTGGATATTCACTGACTATTGCACAATAATAGTAAAGGAACACTGCAAAGAGTTCTATAATTTCCTCAAAAAAACTTCACCTTCCATCAGATGCGAGGCGGAGCTTTTCCACTGACCATTGACTACTCTCATTGTTCATCAGTAGTATCCATCGTTACATGGGTGGTTGACGCCATCGAAACCTATCTGTCTGTAAATCAAAAGATTCGATGATATTCGGGAAATCTCGTGTGCTCTAATGTTTCCACACGACGAACAACACTTTTCCGTATTGGCCTCCCTCCATCGAAGTGGCCTTTCGGGCAGTCGGACGAGTACGACCGTTTAAAGACCTCCTCATCGTGCCAACTCGTCCGCCTGAACATCATTCTTGGTGAGCTAATCTTTCACGAACTAAAAACGGGCCACTCTGTTTTGTTTCATCCTGCAGGTTACTTTCGACGGTGAATCATACGATCCAGCTGGCTCTTCTCTATCAGTTCCAGCCGGTGCGCAAGAAAGACTTATAGGCCCAGGTGTGAGGACAGTGGCAAATGTTGCAAATTGACGCAGACTTGGAAGCACATCGTCAAATTCACCTCCTCTAAATTGTTGGCACAAACATGATCACCTAACTAACCTGTACTGACCCTTCCCTTTAGCTTCCCGTGATGATTATCATGATTTGCCATCACCGATATGCGCACCCTACTGAGCATAAAGCGAACAGGCCTCGCCGAGTGATGACTTTCGGTGCAACCACTATCACACTTGCGTCTAGCTGACGCAAACCACGCTGTTTGTCACACTCGAATAATATCCTCCTGGTCGATTGACTGTCAGTACCAAAACCAAGTTGGATGTACCAAACTGACAAGCGCACCCAGACAACTTCCCATTTAGCGACACCGACCAAACCAGCCGTCTGTTTCACGTTGCACCGAGTCACTGTTGGAATCAAACTTTGACAGTTCGCTCCATAGTGTTAACCTTCAGGCCTTTGCCAGAGGGTTAAGATCTGGCATTATGACACCGGAGAGACTCCTGTCGCCTCTGAACCTCCACGCATCCAATACATTACGACACACGTGTAAACCTGTCTCCCGATGCCGTCGTCTGCGAGTTCATCGTGTATCGGCAAACCGATAGCAAATTTGTCGATCCACCCACGCCGCTATTTAGGCCCTATATCACCCGTAGTGGAAAGATGCAGCGCGAGCTGTGCTCATTCCGTTGGTGAAGGAATTATACAAGGGATACTGCGGTCTACTTTTGGTCGCCGAAAAGTGCTGGACACAGGTGCTCTCTATTCTAAAGCACTTCGACAAGCGACCAGGACAGGTTGAACTTTGATCGAGCCAACTACGGGGAAGGGAGTTGGGTGTTCGATACACTTGATGGGCGATACAGCCACAGATTTGGACAATCTCACGCACAGAATGCTCCTCCGGTTTGTTGCCGGCGTTCTTTTGGGGGAATTTTGATTACTGTTATTACCTCGTGTTATCCACCGCACTTCTGCCGTGCTTGGGTAACCCAGCTTCAAATACAACTTCAACGGACTGATTGGGACCAATATCGTGTCACCTTTGCTCGCGGTTTTAAGTTTCTGACCATTCTGTTCAAAAATAAACGCAATGTAGTACCAGACTTCTTCCTAAGAAAGACGATCTTTTTGGGGACCAAGCAACTCACCGATTGGGGTGATTCATATTAGGAGGCTAATTTGCCAATTCCAAATTTGTCGGGTAGAAATTCCGTTGTCCGTGGGTGTTTTGCAGGATCGTGGCGGGATGTTTGACCGTGCTGAATGTGGCAACCAGAAATATTCAATGTACCTATTAAAAGAACACATAAGTAAGCTACCTGCTACCACATCAACCTGGTCGACCCGTTCAATGGTCCACAATTCCAATCAAATGGATCAGCACTGAAGGGTAATATTTTGCGTCGCTTTTTCATGATTCGAAATGTTGCTACATCATTCCCGATTAACCGTTTTCAAAACAGCTAGTAAATCTGGAGACTTCAGACCAAAACTGCCTTCTCAATATTGTGAATTTGATGCATGCACTTTGCACATGGATACCAGTCGAATGAGCCAGCGACGGATAAATTCGCAAGGCATTGCAACTTCGAAACCGATTATATCATCCATTAAGTAGGACCAGTGGCTGGAAAACATGAGACGTTGGCAGCTGCGAGGTTCCTTCTATGAAACACTCCACGTGTAGTTTTCATGGATGGTGTGGGATATCGATAGAATTTGTAAACAAACTTTAGAATATGATAATGACTAAAGTGAATTCTGAACCAAAAATCCTGAATAGGATTGGGCGCTGGTACTAAATTTGAACCATCATTTCTTGACGTCAGTCATGTAGCCAAAGTGAAATTTCAAGTTGGAGAACGAGACGCTGTTGAGTGAATGTTGCGCATAAAGACTCTCAAGTGTGGTTTATGGATGTGACAGATGATAGACTTGAGGTACACCTGAAAAAATTGACAGGCGTGTGCTGAATGACCATCCGTAATGGTACCGAACACTGGCCACAATTTCAACTTATGTATGCATATTATTGTTAGCGATTCCTGTCAGTACATTACTAGAAGAACCGGACATTTAGGTGGTCCGAATAATACTTATAAACGGACCAGGCAACCTGTGATTTAGGTGAGTCGGGTGAGTTGGATCCTTGAACAAACCGCGGATTTACACGCTATTTAGGCGCCGTCTAATGATAGTGTCTATCGATGTTATGGGTTGCTAATGGAGGCTGTAATTTCTTCATTTATTTGGGGCTATAGTAGGGGCCATAATTTGGCGGGGTTACTGCGATACCTCAACCTGGTATGGAGTTTATTTGGAACGGGTGTGCATTAGGTGGAGAAAATTTGTCCACACAGACATTGGTATAAGGTGAACAGACGGTGAGGCATATCATATAAGGGGTTATTTTTTTAATGATACGGAAACAATAAATTTAGCACAGTTGGTGAGCTTATTGAGTCAGACAGTTGAGCGATGTTGCAGGATAGATTAGACGACTACCCCAGGGGTAATAGTTTCTACATTCGTAACCGATTCGTGACCGCACTTTGGCAAATTACTGACGTAATCGTTCGTAAAATTTAAGGGCGAGGAAGTAGAATTTTGGAACCATGACGTTATGACGTTCGAATATCATTTAGTCTGCTAGATCTCAGATTGAGGATACAAGAAAACAAGAGAATGTCTCACTTGCTCGAGCACTACTCACAAGTTGGCTGAGAAATCCTCGATCAAGTGAATTATCTGGCGAACTTTGTACAGCGCAGTCAGTTGAAGAACATCATAAACGGGATTCAGATGTATCTACCGGTGCAACAAAACTAGTGTTCAAGTGGGTGTATTTCTGGAACATAACACTTGCTAATTGTGCTTACCCTTGCGGGACGAACAACTAACCATGGAATGATAGGGTCATGGAGAAACTTTTACGCAATTTCTTGAAGGTGAGTGAATAAACAGTTTAATGATCATCACAAATAAATAAGCCATGTCATTGCAAATACCAGCGTCGTCTGCTTTAACATAACTAAAAGATTAGGTCGGAAGCAGGACGACCTACTGAACTACATCACTGGTAGCAGGTCTGCGTTTAGAAAGTCTCAGCTAGACTGTGGTCTGGATGCGGTCGTGAGCGAGGGTGAGCTGATTAAGAAAACCGAGCCGACCAGTGGCGCACCTTATTGCTTTCAGGGACCTTTTCATGTGACAGCCAAGAATGGAGGGCTAGTAACTGGAACTTTACAGATTTATTGTCCATTCGTTCTAAACACTGAGATGGCCTATAGTCGGCAATGCCACGGACCATGATATCCTTGTAGGAATGATGGAACTTGACTGTTTACCTGAAACCCTATACCCGATATTACGATGAGCCTTTTAAATTTTCAGTCCTCATGTAAACTCTGTCTGTTCTGAAAAACCACGAAGCACTGAATAGCTGTTTCATCCATTTTGGAGTCCTCTGCTTTTCGCATCTCATGAAGCTCTAGGAAGATTCATACGCGCTAACTGCCATCTGCTAGTGTCTGATCAGTAGTGTGTCTAATTATTGCATCTGGGTACCGGAAAAGCCACTTTGGGTCGTGAGCAAAACTCAAAAATTTGATTCATTCAAACTGGGCTTTACCGACGAATGTGATACCATGAATGCGAGACTAAACTTATAAAAATTCTGTAAGCCTCAAAAATGCGTTATGCTCGCATCTATACACCGGGTTAATGGACGCTGAGTCAAATGGGGATACTGGATGAACAGAGCACGTTTGAAACTGTTGTGACTAACTGCTCTCCCCACTCAAGTCCTTTAGTGTAGTAGAAAGACTCGTCAACAAGGGACACAACAGATTCATTGCGAACAAGCCGATGCGAAATTCACAAGCGGCCTCGTGGTATTTACATCTGACATTGATCCAGTTTGTCTGCTTGGCGTTTGATGAACACCCATCATCATCAACCGTGGTTCTATGACATGCCTGAGTACTCGTCATTGCCAGTCGTGCTTCTGTGGCATGCCTGAACACTCGTAGGCCGTTGCCGAATTGACTGATTGCTTGATTGTTCGATCAGAAGCTGGCTTTGATTCTTGACGGCTTCCCTACTGAAATTTTCGTATGGTTTGAGTGCCTCATTAGGTTCCGGGCATTCTGCGACTATTTTCAGGAATCTGAACTTCTTGACAGAAACGATAGGCCTACTTGGATTTCGCACCGAATCAAAATCACAGTTTAAGCAAACTCACACGGAGGTAGTGAACTAGACCCACAATAACAAGGTCAAATCAAGCGGGTGAGTGAAGGTCAGTAAATGGTTAAAACTCGGGTCAGAAAGAGCAACAGGTGATACAGGCATAAAACAAAAACAACAAAACGATGAATCCCGTTATGCAAAATAAGAACTTAAGGACGACTAACTCACACTTAGCGTAATTCCCCCTTCACTCACGCCACCCACATCAGACGGCCTGGTTTCGCCTGTCTGTTCAATAGAGGTGATTGTCTGTGGCTACTTGACGCGTTTTGATGCGTTTTGATGCTACGATACGTTTTGATGTCTCCCCAGAAACGTGCTTGTTGTTACCTAGCCAGCTATTCAAGTGAGCAGATCACGTGACACTCATATCCTTCGTCAGTGTTTAATCAACCACGAGTTTACTTGTGCTGAGTGAATTTTACCCTGACTCATATTTTCTTACATCGCATCGTTTTTAGTAATGCCTATAAATAGGTCTCAGTGTGATGAATGACCTTCGAAAATACGTGCTTCGTTCGATCTCTATTCTTCAAAACCATACCGAAAAACAAGGGTGTATAGTTGCAAGCATGATTCATGCAGAATTTTTGGCCGCTTATCCCCATAACCAACTTCGGTTCACTCCCCAACTAAAATAGGCCCAGGAAGACACAGGTACCGTTTTTAAATCCAATAGCCGTTATCACCAACAGTGTTGTCACTTCAGCTACAGAAACAGTTCCGTGCATATTTTTAACGGAATACCTCAAGTCTATCCGCAGACAACTGAATAGTGCGCCGGTTGTAGGTTCTCTGAAACTTTGGGGCGGTTCTATGACGAGGGGATTTCAGTATACGTTGAACCTCATAGGAATGTAACAATGGTGCCGATATTTGACTGCTACACGAGTAACTGGTGCCGACTGTCACGCCATTTTGTTTTGGCAGACTGATGGTCTGTGATAGGACTCTGCATTTCAGCCCAAACCCCTAAACACAATGTCTTATTCGGCCGCGTGCAGCTGTCTATGGCTGTCCTAGAATAAGCAGTGAACACTGTTCCAATCACCACGACGGACTAATCGGATTCGGACGTCAGCCAACTTAGTAAAGGATTTTCGGTAAACAATGAGAGCAGCACACACTTCCACATTGTATTCACGTATGGTGCAACTCCAGAAACAGTACTGCTTTGATTCGAACCTGCTTCTTTCGAGGCCTGTGGATAAAACAAACGGAGACTCATCATTTGTACTTGCCTATGCACAAGTTTGTGTGCCGCAACTGACAGCAAGAGAGCAAGATATAACAACTGTGAACAATCTAAAGAATCAACGCGATATTTCGGTTGACAAGCCGCGACACAGTGAAATGTTTGTCCTCCCGAGGGTTTTTATGCTACTTGAGAAAAGTGCGACTTTGTTCAACATCAGACGGATGTCAATTTTCTGGTTATGTCAAAAAATTTTTCGGCAGCCAATGCCTTCAATACATATACCATGATAACGGATATCCGTTGAGTTACAATAATGAAATGGCCATCCACTGATGGGACACCGCATATGGAGTAGTAGTATCCTTGTGAGGTATACTCCTGTTTTTTTTCAAATATGACATTTACTCAGGTTAGAAATTACGTTGTTTTACGCTAGATTACTTTAGATTATTAGACCTGACACTACCGTTAAATGGACTCCTTTTTCGTTATGCTCTTGACGTACAATTCCAAGTTAATTTCACACTTGACGGACAAATTAATGCAGTCTCCGTGGACTTTCCTCTTCTTCTCCAATTCACTGACATTTTTATGTGTAAATTTGAACTTGATCGACTGAATGGGAGATCTTACATATTCAACATTATGGGCAGTAAGTGTACCATAGCGTGGTGCTCGCATCAAGCAGCACTGAAATCGATATCCCCTCGAACGATTTTAACCAAGCGAATTCTTTCACTCATCTTCCCATTCGGAAAGCAACAATACACTCCACTTTCTGGACGCTACATTAGTCAGGCGACCCACAAGTTCAAAATTCAGATGTCAATCTACTTCCCAACCCCACGTGAATGGGGCAGTGCACATACTCCATAGTTTTGTGCCACTGGGACATAAATCAGCTTCGATTTACGATTTACCGAACCGACCGAGGCAAGTCTGCTCAACGCATGTGCTAGACTGCGAACTTAAGCATATTGCTAAAGTTCTCAATGTAAAAGGAAATCCAGAGAGTTTGATAGCTAATAATATGTTTAAGCGTCCTATGTGACCGTCTGCCACGACCGTTTCAAAGAAGCCAATCTGCCCGAGTCTACTGTAAATGGACAACCTGCTGAAAAACAGTCAGTTCTTACGTGTTTTGGTTCCAATCACGCACGTTTGCTGACACTTCGCTCAACTCATAACTCCGAGTTAAAATGTCAGTCCTCATCCAGAACTTAGTTAGCTATTACTTCGCCTGCTGTAGTTCAGCCGATTACGTTGGGAATGTTGGACGTTAACTGGCTAAGAGAATAACTGAGCGTCACTCTTGCCAGAGAACTACTAGACTTCATGAGTCGTTCAAAAGCTCTATTGTATCACGCGTGGCCCACACAGTCATGTGACGGATCCAAGCTACCTGTTTCACGTTACCGGTAAAGTACCTCATCGACTGCCATTACGACCTGACGGCGTGGCTAGACTGCAGCCGAACCAGTCGCAATAAAATCGCAAAATCCGGTAATATGCTGTCAAAAACGACTCCTACGAACTCTCATCCTGCATTGATCATATGACACGTATCGACCGACCAGATTGCTCAATGGTCCTCCATACTAGTTTACATCAACCATTTACATACGAATCTAATTGTACTGATAACTAATTGCTTGTGTTTTCATCTTTTTGATCTAACAAACAATCTCAGCTGTTTAGTTCATAATTTATTCTGATTTTAACTAGTTGATATGTCCCGATCTGATGATGAGATCCCAAAAGTATTAGAGTTCGTCACTCTGTCAGTACAGGTTTTCATGACGGAAAGCTACATTTAAGCGCTGAGATCAATACGGGGGTCTTTTTGGTATAGCGCCTTCACACAACACTTGTGACATTTACACTACATACGAGTTTAAATACGTATACAGCCATCTAAAATCATCCCGGATACGACACTACTTATAAAGCCTGTTGGAAGTCTTCGAGAGCGCATTGCCGGTTTCGCTCCCCAAAAGCCCTCTATGTAGGCATATTCGGGATTTTCATTGATGGTATTTCCTCTTGAACTCCAACTTATATCCTTAAGGAATTAGAAGATTGATTGTCTGCAGCTTGATTCCCTGATAACGGGCCATTCCAGTAGATTTCTTCTCGGTGCTACTGTGAAGTCGAATGTGCTGATCCAAGGTCACCTCAAGATACTGAAGTAAATTCCTTGATACTCTTACACTTATAGGATAGATCAAAACATATAGACATTTCGATACCAGGCCTCATCTTTTTGGGGCTCATCAGGTAGGAAAAAACCGATTTTTATTCGCGAATGCCAAATAAGGTGCCAAATAAGGTGATGTTAGCTTCAGTTCTGAATGCTGGTGTGTCGTTGTTGTTGTTTTCGAAGCAGATAATGGCTACTTCCCTTTTTCATTCAGATGAGCCGCGGATCGAAAAAGGTCATTGCCACCAAGTGTTCGTTTGGCTGATTCCTTTCATGCTTCGGATTAAGCATGCTTGTGAGGTTTTATCAAACAGACGGCGTGCAATTCGTTGCGCAAGATGGAACGATGGGCAGTAGGCGTGAAAACATGTTCGTTCATTTTTGCAAAGTGTTCTTCCTATCACCTACTTGACGCATTTAGACCCTAGACTCACAGAGCTAAATAGGCAGGCTTGCGAACTTCATCACCAACGGTTTTATTAAGGTTAATTCATCGTACGCAGCTTTAAATGAATTGATGAACAGTATATTTGCACGCTGAACAACAGGCAACACTTCACAGGGGAGAAAGATGATCTGTTCCACTCAGAGTCTGCACCTCGTCAACTTCGCCCAAGTTGCAGATCCGTCCAAATTTCCAGGTTTAATGGGATCCAGCGGCAGAACCTAGAAACGTACGTCCATACCAACGATCCTAGAGATATTGGGATAATGCTTAATGAGGCTCCGGTTCTTTCCACAAATGCAGAGCTTCCGGTAGCAAGAATGTTGCCCAAGGGTTCTTGGTAAGAGAAGTTGCTGAGACACTCTGAGATGAGTGAAATACCTAAATACACTGCTCATGTGTGACGATCCGCACGTTAAACTTTGCGTCTTAAATCAGACGATAAGAAAAAGGACAAATATGCTAAATAAGCAAAACGAAAAGAGTAATGGTGTACCCACTGAGTCACATGATAGAGGCCATAGTGATCATGTGGTTTGTGACGGTCTTTTGATTGTATCTCCCTTCCAGCCATCCGGCAAACCAGTCACATTGTTCAAGCATGAATACGTTGTTCAAATGTGCTAATTAAGGTTCTTACAGCGTTCGCCGACGGAGCAGTAGTATGTCATTACTACTCCGCTCGTCTCGCGTGTCAGATGTCCAGAGTTAGAAGCCTGGCATGCACAACGATATGGACTACTGATGAGGTCGAATATGAGCGAAACTCGACTCCAGTGCTTCTGCCCTTTTGTGTGGACTCACCAGAATAACTACGCTGGAATAGGACTGTTCAAGAGTTTTATTAAAGGGATTTCTGCAATTCTCGCGACTACTTACAACCGATATGCCTTAACCGACATGACTACGGTAGCCACCAGCACTTGAAGTTTCTTACTAAGACCCGTAAGCTATTTGCGGGGCCGCTACGATGAAGGGGATCAAAGGGATACGCAACCATTGGATACTGTGATCTTCCGCCTTGACAACATGCTTAACGTCTCAACCAACGAGAATACCTCCACTTAGTTATGAGTAGTTTAGTATACGTATATGATTAGCAGGAATCCGAACAGGGTCCGCCGGTTGGAGGTGGTTCATCCGATGGACGCGCGTGCACAGTAGGTCAACCGCAAGCACTCTGCGCAGATTCGGATGTGGTTCTACGTGGAAACAGCTGATGCTGGTGTAAACCCGAGGGAACAGGAAGGCCCGACATATAGAGGCTGGTTGGAAGCCACCAGTTGGCCCATGAGCATCAGAATTATTTCTTTAACGTCAAGTCGTCAGTTCCTCCTATGTGCATGTATGTACATCGGAGCCAATTTACGCTGAAAGACTTAGAAAAACTGTACCGCTAATTCACCCTTATTAATAATCATCAGCAGTGCTCATCCCACGAAACCTCAGAATTTCAAAACCACCACTTCTACATTAATGGTAGTTTAAACACTAGCTGGTTCAGCTCGAGCGGTTGATTAGTAGTGTGATTGGCTCGCATTTAGAGAAGATATAGTGCCACTAATCCTTCTGTCATGGAGCTAATCATGCTGTCGAATTGCTTGATGTTCATACTAATTGCCGAAAGGTCGTGGGTTCGGGACTCCCCGGAGTTTCGTGAGATACACGCTGTTGATGATTCCCACCAAAGATAAAACAGTTATACGATACTTATCAGCCTTACAGCACAGATTAGTTACACTTAAAGGACGAAGTCCCAATTTAGGAATCAACAAATCTCCTCGCATTACCAGATATATATACATATATGTATATAATGTTTACCGCACTCCGTGCTGTGACTGTACCAATGTTTACGTTGACCACGCAGGAGGACAACCCACAAACCTTCTGTGCAAATACAAACCCAATTCTACAACGTGGTTATCCATGCTTCCACCTGTGGAAAAAGTCAAACTTACAGGCTAGGAGGTCAGGATCAAACACGCACATGTGGTTTGTCGAAGCAAATGGAAACAAATCGTCGAATCTATTCACATGGGCTGTTTAGTTGATTGCGGACCATAGCAGCACATTTTCCAGCTCAATGTTTGTGCCTTCCTATGATACAAATTCGCTCAGAGTTATTGGGCACAATACGACCACCACTTCGATCCGAAAACAGACTAGGCAGTTTCGACCCTTCCTCTCAAAGCGGTTTACCTTTCAAAGGAATCAGGAAACACGAAACCTGCGTAGCTTGATGAATGGCTTCCGTTTAGCTGTGGCCGGCGAGGGTTTTTTGAACGCAAAATTGAGTCCACCCGATTAATTTTGGTGTGCACCTTGTACTGGTTGGTACTTCTGACCTAAGTGACGTCCAGAACAAAAGACGGGGCCCGCAACTTTGTATTTCAGAATGTGGTCAGATGTTTGTGTTTAATGGTGGCCGTGACAGCTTTTATGGTAAATTTTAAAAGAACGTCATATTTTGAGTTAGGCGGATCGTTCAGCGTTGCCATGGACGCTGGTCTGTTGAGTCAGTGGTAATGACCCAAGTCCTCATCAGAGGCAAAGGAATATTCCTCCGGTCGAAAACATATTGCGGGACTTTCAGCATGCTAGAAATTACTTCACAACAAACCGCTGAAGGCTTCAAAGAAGACACCAATAAGACACCCAAGAAAGCTTTCACATCTTCGGAAAACAATGGAGCCACTTCATTTGTTACTTCACGAGGTAAATGCGATGATCATGTAGTTCCCGGAATGACAGATCACCATTACAGTCCAAGGCTGACTCGGATATGATTAGCCTGGTGTCAAATCGGTCGGTTACCTGACTGGTCAACGGTCGCAGTCTTTTCAAAGTAATTCGGAACGATCACCAACTGTGAACAACTCATCATACTTTACTTGTTAGTCGTGAACGCTTAGCTGGGATGGATATCGAAAGTGGATCAGTTATATACTCTGCTGTGACGAAAGGTTATCTGTGCTAATCGTTGTGAGTTAATCGTTCGTGCTGATTCGGTGAATTGTCTCACCGCCGGTTTTCCATCGCTTATTACTTCAGTGTAGTGTGTGTGTGTGTGGTAATGGAAATATGATTGCAGTATTTCGACAGATGCTCTTATTTGCACACGAATTTGTTTGTAACAGGAGACTCAGCTGAATCCCAGCTGAATCTCTGGTTTATGATGGTCCCCGTCAACTGAATGTGCTGCACCGAACAGCTTCATGCTTTTAGCTGGTACGATGTTCCAGATACCAAATAGGTTGAAGAGTTTTCAGCAACCTTATTAGTAGTGCATTTTGAAATGAAAGCCGAGTCTACCGTCATTTGATAAGGCCGGACTACAGCGTATGAGAACTGCGCTTTGCTTTTCATCGCATATAAAATTCTTTGCGTAAACATTTGGGAACGAATAATCCAGCAGCTCAAAAACTGACGAAGCGGTCATGTATGATATTGGCAATGTACGGCAGAATGCCTTCAAGCCTGTGTAACAAAAAACTCCACATGGCCTAATTCAGCTTAAGATATCTCAAGAATATGGTCACTTTTCCTGCTACTGGCCCTCTTTTTTATCCTGGGGTACTATTCTTAACAATCCACGTAGGCCTTCCTCATTGGAAGAATCATTATACGTACAACCCACAACCAATTCAGAATTGTCTAACAGGTTACAAGCATCTGTGGTGCTACTTGAAAGGGGAGTATTGACAGGCGTCGGGCCTACCACTCACATTACTTAAGTGTAAACGTGTTCCCATGTTCAGAGGTGAAAATTCAGATGCATCCAGCGTGCACTGGTGGAGTAGTGGTAACATGTTCACCTCAAATGTCAGATGCACGGAGTTCAAACCCCGGCATGGCCAAGGATATGCCCCTATGATGAGCATAAATAAAACCAAAACTCTAGTCCAATGCTTCCACTCTTTGGCGTGGACTCACCAGAGTGACTGCGTTAGGACAGAAGCACGACTGCTCACAACAAAGAACGTGCATTTTACAAATCACTCACGAACATATGTTTCCTCGGATATTTATCCGCGGTATACAGCTTAGAACGAGAGTTAGAAGCCCCTGGCGTGGTCATGGTGGCCAGACGACCTTCTTTCGTGGTAAGTGTTGTCAACCGCCGAGTTTGGTACATATTCTGCAGTTTTGTTGGATTATGCATGGTGGCGAATGTGCTCGTCATAACTGGGTTGCTCGCAAAACCTCCCCATTTCCTCTGATACACTGCCCTCGAGGAGCCGAAAGCGCCTACTTCGACATCTTTCATCAAGTCTGACATATTCACTGTTCGAGGGCACCAAACAACTGTGATAGATGTAAACATAGTCTCCGACGGGCGTAGAATTATTGTGTGGAATGAGAACAAGCAGATATACGGTGTTGATGGTTGTTAACTCGCTATCATCTCAACCCTACGTGCCATCGATTGTGATGTGGATTTTTCGCTTCAACAACCAATGACCATTCCATCTTAAGAGATCTGCCTCCCCCAATCTGCCAAGACTGTTGTTGAACGGAGGCTTCCTGCCGCCGCAGCCGTTGGCTTGTGTTTGCCCACCATTTTGCGCTCTGTACGTACGTGAGTCACTTTTATACCTGGTTTACGGCGATGAGTGTACACTGCCACCATTGTCTTTCACACCTGACTCTGTATGACGGAAACCTTGTGCCTGATTTGCTAGTATCGATTGCGCTAATGCTTACTGAGCCTTAAAGAGCATTCAGCATTGTTTGTCCTTTCTTTATACGTGTGTTTTCGTACCAAACATTCTCACATAGGTTGGAAATCATCCTGTGTGACTAGAAATTATTGACGCCACGCCTTCGGACAGAACGTTTCCCTCGTTTTATCTTGTGTTCTCCTGTACATCCTTCCACATCTATCGCTCACACTTACTTTTTACGTCTGTGATCATGCACTTCTCATAAAAACGCACTCTTCGTAACGTTGCTGAAAACTTTGACAGCCCACGACCGGTTTCGTTCATCTTGATGCCCATCAGGTAGGCGCAGTCCCCCAGTTTCTGTTAATCATAGGTTCTCCTTGAAACCAAAGTTGACGGACTTCACCGACTACTATCACTTCCTCACGATTTTTTCTAATTCCATCCAATTTGAGTTCTAGTAGTACATAGCGCGGATGGGAATCCGGGGACTGCGCTTGTCTTATGAGCACCATGAAGGGCGAAACCGGTCAAGGGCTGTCGAATACTTTTCAGCAGCCCTAGGAGCAGTGGGTTACGTCCAAAAAGGTATTGCGATATCTCGACAGTCGTACCAACTGATACGTGAGGCGGCTTGTGTGCAGCACATTCGGTTGAGGAAGGCCATCCTAAAAGAGAGATTCGATTAGATTTAGTTGAGTCTCTCTCTAAAACCAAATCTGTTTGCAAATGAGAGTATTTGTCAGTGTAGTTCTGAAGATATTCTAGCATAGAAGTGGCATGTTTCTCAGATTCACTACGCCTAAGTAAAACATATACATCTTATCTGAAAGATTTAAAGAGCTAGTCTGAAGCAGTTACCTTCTGAAAGTGAACAAATAACCACGTTGTTTTGTTCCGCAGACTGCTACGCGGCAGGCTGACTCATACCGCGAAACTCCAGAGCAATGCTTTTTTTATATAACTTGCATCCTCTGGTTACCAGGTGCTAGTAATCGATCACCCACGTACACCAGAGGACAAATTCATATCGTCCTGGTAAAAAACCAGCTGTGTTGGTAAGGTCAAGTGAAATCATAGCATCGGACTGCCTCACTAAACGTTGGTTGTGTTGGGTAGTTTAGCAGGGAGCTGTTAGGTCGTGGACAGATTTTGAATAGAGGGGCCTTGGTTACTTTAAAAAAACACCACTTTTGATTTTAAACTTGAGAAATCCTGACTCCGAACAGACATGTCTGGTAGAGGGACACAAAGTATCGTGCGCTCCGAGGCATAGAGTGGTTCGACACAAACTTGGAAGACCCAGCATTACCCGTCTTACCTGTGGGCGTACCTGCACAAGATCCTGGGACTTGCGCGACACCGCTTTTTCTAGGGCATGCAGGTCGCGAAGCGCCGATAGCTACTTTCAGATAAGTCTGCTATAGATCCTAACAACAAGTATGTCGAATCTGAACATGTACAGAGTGCAACTTAACTGATTGGTTTGAGCACACCATTTCGGGCTTCTGCATATGAGCGGAGAAATTAGGAAAGGACGAATAAAACCAAATTCTTGTTATCTAATGCGCTGTTACTTTCGGTTGTGTTGTCCAACCGATAGCTCCCAAAGGGGCTTCGCGTGTTTTGCCTGGCAATTTTATGGTTTTGAGTCTATTTAGGATTCGCAGGCTCACAAGCATTAACACATCAGGTTTCGAATGGGCTGTTTGTGGTATCCGTTTCGTAAACCCAGTCATATATATATATATATATATATATATATATATATATATATATATATATATATATATATATATATATATAAAACCGACGAAAAAGTAGAGACTTCTAAGAACTGATATACTTCCGGATTTTCTCATTCGTAATCAAATAATAGACTGACAAATTGAATAAGTTCAGGCCAAGATCATGCCTGAATACACATTGCTTACAGCCTCTCAAATTCAGAAGTATTTTATTAATACTTTCATCGAGTTCAAGATGGCTCAGTAGTTGAGGCGAGAACTTAATGGCCCAAAGTTCCTTGGCTCGAAACCAACATCTGCCTGTCGAATCCTCCTGTCTACAGTTGAGCAACCTGACAGCATCTCAACCCTCTTGCTTCCTTCGGGTGGAATGGCGGCTAGGCACCGAAGGGGCATTGCATTTGAACGAATTTTATTATTACTGTCGTTACTAATAGCTGCAGTGCCACTTACATGACACGAATTATTTGTCTCCCTATTTCATTCTCTCAAGCTGTACAAAGTTTTCACTGTCTATCTCTAAGCCTTTCAAATAAAAGTCTTGACAATATCATGCTTTTGGACTGGAATTAACTGCAAGATCATTGTCACATGAATGTCAAATTAGAATCTCATGTCAAACATTTCATGAGTGTGCTGTTTTACTAATTTTACAACGTGTCGAGGGGGTGGAGTACATCTGGAGAGCACGTCGATAATACGGATGACTTTCAAGGATCACGTGTGTGAAGTGTTCTCCAGAGTGAGCTCTTCTTACGATTGAAGACATTGTTTGGAACTATTTGTCACTAATGTGGAAGGAAAACACTGTGTAAAAACCAACGTGGCACTAGCCGTAGAATCGAATCTACTCCCTAGTCTGCAAATTTCGATTGAGCAAAGAGAGGCAGATCTATGAAAACTAGGCTGACTTCTACCCTGTATGTCATACTTTCATCCTCCGACAAGTTATGGAAAGGTTGCACTGCTTCCAGCAACCAACAGTGATGGGGTATCTTGACTCGGAAGCTGTCTTTGATTTGTTTGACCATCAAGCACTGTAGTAGCGTCTACGGAGCAAAGAAGTTCCTCATACATGCTTGACCCTCCTTAAGGCGCCGTATGCCATCTCCCGTGAACGCGTGAAGGTCTACGGTAAGTTTTCAGCTGGGTTCACTACACCAAGTGATGTCAAGCAAGGCTGCCTCCTTTTGACTTTCATCTCCAATTTCGTCAATGATATGATCGTGGAAGACTCACTCCAAGGCTCTAATGTCAGTGAGGTCAAAATGCAGATATCCAGTATGCAGACGATATAGCTCTTTCTGGATCGGATGCCATCTTAATGCAGACGATATTGGATAATCTAAGTAACCCTTCATCACTGTCTAGAGTGCGCTTCAAACCTGTAAATATTAGTGTTGCTACAAGACTGGATGGGCTCGAACCCGAACCTCATGATTGCGGTTGAGTTGTTTGAGGTATTAGATAGTCTTGCCAAAGACGATGCTTCTGTCCAGCCTGGAAACTCCGGAGCAGCTTTTGTGAACCCGCAACACCTGTGGCGCCGACGTGATATCAGCTTATCTATCAAGGGTAAAGTTCATAGGGCTGTGGTTCCATCCGTATTGTTATATGGACGAGAAACGTGGCCAGTGCTCTCTGAGGAAGTTAAAACTGCAGTGTTTGACCGTGAATGCCTTCGGAGCAGTGCCCGAGTTAATTGGGAACAGAGGATCAGTAATGCTGAAGTACATTGAGTGGTTTTCGGAAGAAACAACTCTCCCACGATAAATAAACGGACCACACTAGGTTGCGCTGGCTTGCTCACGTGTTTCGTATGCAGGTCAACCTAATTCCTTTTCACACAAACGGGCGTAGGATGAAAGAGAGCTAGGAGGGGTCAAGCAATAACTTGGCAGCGAAGTATTGAAGTTGCTACCAGCAAACTCAGTTACGCTGGCGACTGCTATCTTCGTGGATGAGGATCCCGAAACGGGGCATATGAATGGTTGGAGACACAGACAGGTATGGCCGCATGCTCATTGGTTTGCCTGCATACAAGCTGCTGACTCAGTGCAAAGCTATCCATCTCGATCTCTCCAATGTAAAGTCCACCGCCACTCCCGAACTCAGGCATCAATTATGTCAGCTAATGCCTCCTATGCGCAGCCATCCACGATCATCTCCCCAGATCCCCGACGAATGAAAAGGGGACAGCTATGAACACTGTTCAACATGTACGCAGTTTTTATAGCTGAAGATGAAGTTAGATTTGGAAATATCGTACAGATTAGTCATACACTGCTTACGACATCCAAGTAGCCAATTGAACGGGTGGAACCTCTCTACCTTCAGTCTGGGTGGGTGCACTAGAAAGTGAATAATATTTTGCGTAATTTAGCAATGCAACAAGCAAATGGCCTGAAGGTTTGTGAGACAAGCACCGCTGCTGATTCCCAGTAAGGATACAACAGTTGTACATTGCTTCCCAACTTTTCAGCATAGACTAGCTCCGCTTGTAGGATGAAATTTTCATTGAAGATTCACAAATTTCCTCTCGCTACCAACAGGTTAACGAACGCGTATCATCCTAGTGTGACAGGCTTTTTAAGTGCGGCTTAAAATATAAAAACTTGCCCGTTGTGCTGCGGAAATCGGATTAACCTGATTGAAGAATTGGTACACTTGTCAGCAACGAATGATCCAGGAGAATTACAAAACAGGTTTTACCGAAAATAAATGGTTAAACCATCGCACCACGCTGCACGTTAGCCTCCATTCAGTATAAAAACGATATAAAATAGCTTCACACTGTTGGTAGTATGAGAATATTATTTAGTTTTAATGAAGATTTCGTCCTATAAGTGAAACCACTCTATGCTGAAAGGCTGAGGAGCACTGTACAGCTGTTTCATTCTTACTAGGTATCATGCGCAGTGAGCATCACACGAAAATCCATGGAGTCTCGAACCCACGACCTCCCAGTTGATATTCTGGCCACCTGAACATCCGATCACGGGCTGCCACCCTGGCCCGCAGCTTCTTCGATTTTCGTGAGATGCGCACTACTGATGATTCCCATTTAGGTTGAAACAGCTGTACAGTGCTTATTGAAGAAATCTCCATCAAAAAGCCTGCATGGGTTCACCATTTGGTTGTCTTGTTTCATGAATATGGATGGGTGCTGGCTGTGTGGAATATGTTGTGAGGAATATGCAAGGAGTAATCAGGGGTTTATTCAGTCAGTGACTCTGGTTACCTCTGCTAAGTGCAACTTCACTAGCAATAATGGGTCGTTGCCTAACGGTCCCTTTGCAGGGGTCCTGATGCCAGAATTCAAATGTACTTGCCAACAGCGGTCATGGAAGCTCATCGCAAATGTTCATTCTGTTTATTTTTGTGTGTACAATTGTGCATTCCCCTGTATAGCTATTTCCACATACTGAAATCTCCACAGACTCAAGTTGCACCAAAACATGTGGGATGCAGAGAATCCCAAGGGACTGCTGCCTCATTCCTTGTTTACACATGTGTCAATGTACTTCAGTGGAGGCATAACCTCAGACATATTGAAGCGGACTGTGAATAAATTGACTCCTATAGCACTCTTGTCTGAACAGTCTTTTTGTCCTGGTGTAATCGTTCCGGTTAGTCCATATTAGAGATAAGAAGCCGTGGACTCGGGTTTTCCTCCCATTAGAACCGGGGTCCGAACTCCGGATATTTGCCATCGGCACTTAATTTATCACATTTCTACAGGCAAGGTTGTACCGTCGCAAGGCTGTTCATGTGATTCACTAAACTTCTTTAACGAGGTCTGGTTGTGTCGACAAATGTACCTGCTTTTCATAATATCTTAGTCGAGTAGCACCAGGGGACAGCTAAGACCACAGTGGTGTGGAAGTGCATGCTACAAATATTCCGACCACCCTCAACTAATCACGAGTCGTGCAGCAGATTTCCAGCTTCGATGGTGCTATCTGACATGGAAGTCCTGAGAGGTAGGGTAATGGATCAACACAACCAGGAAAATCACTGGCCCGTCGTTCAAGGCATCGGGCAAACCAGTCGAATCGCTCCAGCTTAAACACGTTCGTGATCAATCAGATGCGTCCAAGTGCGCAGGTAGAGTAGTGACAATATGTTGGTCATGCATATCGGATGTCCGTAGTTAAAATGCCTGGGTGCCCAACAGTATGTACTGCTGATAAGCTATAATAAAACTTCAACTCCAATCCAGTGCTTCCCCTCTTTGGTGTGGACTCACCGGTATGAGTGCGCCAGTAAAGAATGGGAACTGTTCGAAAGTGAAACGTGAATCTGAGTTCTACGCATCCCGGAACCATCCAGAAGAGTGTGCAAAGGGGACATGTTAATAAAGGTCATTCTCGAGAATTCTGGGACTTTCCGACGCAGTACCTGTCAAACCTTGTGCGGATGTGCCTGTCACTGTTGGGGCTTTTTGTATGCATGACGTCGTTGAACAGTTTGATACTTTGAGAACGGCACACACTTTTCTGAAGGTAACTTTGGTCACTGGCACGGGTAGGGTATTCAATACAGACGTTCTTTGTGCACAGCCAACTCACCGTGACACTAAAAGAATACACATCTCTGAATACAGATCGAGCGATTTGTAACCGAAACTTCAGTTGCCTCTGAGTTTGGACATCATCACTGTACCAGAACCTAAATTTGTAATGTTTACGACTTTGTAGTAAGGAATTAAACAAAGTCAGATAAGCTGTCGCCAGAGTAGTCCCTCATAGTCCCCAAAACAAAATCAGTTGTTCGCAGTTGCTGCATTACACAGGTTAAATTAGTTCACGTTCGGCTATCAGTTTTTCTCCTGCTATTCATAATGGTTTTTAATATTTTTTTATTCCTTTAAATAACTGCAACATCCCGTCTTTCACCTGACCACCACTGGTAAAGTGTAAAATTCGGCCAAAGGATGGTGTTGAGTGGAGTCACGGAGAGTTAAACTGGAGGTGGGGCTCAATTACGGTAGGTTGACCGGATTAGGGATGCAATCGAGCTAATAAATCGAACATGTCACTCTTTCAAAAACTGCATCCATCCATTGGTGACAGCTGTCAAATTCTTCTCAGACAGGTGGACGACATCGAATAATATTGCTTAATTGTGCAACCAGAGCGTTCATAATTCAAAACTTCGTCATCGCTTCTCATTCGTTTCCAGCCTGATTCAGGCTTCTCAAACAATAAAGAAGCATGATCTACCAAGAGATACTGCAAGTTACAGAGGGTCCTTCAGTGAATGTGATTTTTGCCCGGGACATTTGCGCACATTGCAGCGATCACCCGATCGATAAGACTGGTAGAAGCGAGCTGACGGGGCAGCCATGGTCCAAAGCCGGGTTCCTCAGTGCACCCTCAGTGTCGCTCGCAAAACTAAAACTTTGTCTTTCATTGACTGTTCGATGTATTTCTGGCTCCAGAATAGATGACGAGACAAGATAACACATTGCTTCGAATTCGCAGTGGTCTTACTTATCTTGCAGATGAACTCATCCACAACAACACTTCACATGAAAGTGGACCTCTCTAAAGTCGAAAAAAAGTTGGACGTCACAAGAGACTTGGAATATCCACCCATAATCACGCTTGAATGGTTAAGGCGCATTTAGAATATTCCACCCTTCCTTTCTAATTATCAGTTGAAGATAGAGAAGAACAATATCATCCCGATACTCAGTGCCTCGAGCATTCCATCCGGAAGACTATTTAACCACATGGACTTAAAAATCCTTCCACCATATTATCGATCAGGCAGTTGGAAAAAAGGATGAAAGGCTGACGAAAACTCAAAGACTACATTTAATTGATGAAACCCAAGAAGGGTAAAACTGCTTCTTAACTTTCGGAGGGTTTCCAGCAACCTAGTGAGTAGTTTGTTCCGTCAGAGGTTCAAATGATTCTGTTGTGTCTGTAGATTGTGATTGCACATTTAGCCACAAGTAAAACCAGTTTCTGGAGGTCCATCAAGTTTGTGAATTTTCTGCAACCCTGCATTCACAACTGTTTGCTTCAACATCCACAGGACAGCACTGATTGCGCCGCGCATTTTGCTCCCAAATAAGCCTCGATAGGCATGCTTACGACCGCAACCGTTTGTCCACCGAACCTGAGTTAGTGCGTGTGCATCCATAGAACGTACCCATAGATCTTTACGGAAAAGCGAATCGCCCATGTTCTTTGCCACAGTTTGAAACAAACGTTCGCAAACCGGTTTGTGCGTACTATACCCGGAAATCCGGTTTGGGCTTCTACAAAACTCGAACATATAGTTTTACAAGAACACCCAACGGATACCTTGCGTTACGAAGCTTAACACACATTTTAGAGCAACTGAACCTGGATAAGACACTCCAGTAGCTCACATAGAATTGGACACTCAACTAAACCCTCAAGACCGCTTTCCGGACTGTGAATGGCTTGCCTAGGCTGACTTCGCTTTAGTAAACACACCCACCGCGAACGGTGAGCTTTTTGGAACGTCCAGTGTGGCGTAAAACAGCTGAGCAAGGACGGGTCCTTCCCCATTGTTCTCATCATCTGGGTTGACAATGAATTATGAAGCTTTCAATCATTGGCTCGTCCGCTTATGTATCTCTAGCGTTACACCATTTTTCAGCTGTAACATCCCTTTGGTGCCTTGCTGCCATGCTACCCGAAGGAAGCACGGGGGTGAGATACCTTCAAGTTGTTTAAGCTTACACAGGAGCAGCCGAGATGCAGAGCCTGTATTCGAACCACGGACCTTCTGGTTATAAATTCGCGCGTTAACCACCGAACTACCTCTCACTCTGCGTTACACCATACAGAAAACCGAACGGCAATTTGTCGAAGCAGGGGAAGCTCGGGTATTTTTATTGGTTATTGATCCAGTGGCTGATGGTCTGCTCGCCTAGCTTGACAATTAACTTGGAAAAGTTTCATCACCAAACGAGGAGATATCGTCTGTGCGCGGTTGGGTGGCACTTTCTCCCTACTTTGGTGCGTTTTCACTGAATTTGAAGAGTGTCTGTTATCTAATAACCTGGTAGGATAAGTGGGAGACGGTGTATGCAAAAAGGCAAATGAACTCAAGGAAACAATGCATCTCAGTTAGCCAATCAGGTTAAGAGATAGCAGGTACTCTTTGAATGCACACGTAGGTGAGAAAGAAGTACCAAATCAACCGCACACAGATGAAACGTTTCCAAGTTAATTACCAAGCTCGGCGAACAAACCATCGTCCATCTGATCAATAGCCAACAAGAATAAATGCATCGCAGGCTCACTGTCCGGAAGAAGCCGTTGCTTTTTCGGAAAGCTTCAGAGGCCACAGAGCCTTCCGTAACAAAGAAAAACGGCGAGTCATGTAGGACAATCCAGCAAACGCACAAAACATAAAAGTGTTGACAGCCGCGTCTAGCTCCTGCGTGTAGCCGGGTCGCCACGGGGTTTCAAGCGAAACCAAGTAAGAAGAGGTTAACTGGACCTCCGTTTAGGTATTACCTCTAACGTCCTTCGCAAAGCAGCTTACGCTGGCGGACTAGAATCACACTTACCTCTAGATGATGAACATCCATTGATAAGGGAACTTTAGGGCTACGGCGGAATTAAATGACAACTCTTTCATCAGGTGAGTATGACAGTGATTGACCAATTACCCTTTTGACTGCACTAGACAGTCAAATTTGTGAATGGGACTTGACAAAGATGCAATCGCTTACTTATGGTATTTGGAAATGAATGTCCTATTTTACCATGAAATTTTGAAAATATTTCGATGTCACCTACTGTGTCGGAAAACCATTTCTGGAAACCCCTGACTGATGAAAGACGATGGAGCCGTTATGAAGCGTGACGATATAACAGAGATAGTGCTCGCCGACAAAGTACAGCCCGAAAAGTGTTGATTTTATGAAAACTGGGCACCTGGTAAGATTAGGCATAATAATATTGACTTCCTGGCGGTTTGCTTCATCTGAGGTCAAAAAACAAATGAAACGACCTCCAGCCATTCTGTGTTTACATAGCCTCACGTCAGTGAATTAGCCAGTGATTGTTGCTTTGGAACATGTCCGTTGTTTGTTTGACCCTGAAGTCCAGGTGTTTGAGGCCATCTGCAAACTGCATGCCATGACTTAAGTAAAGTGGACCCTGTCAGATTTGTTGCCGGTGCATCTGGGCAAAAACTGTGAATTAACCGAGATAGACTGCAAGTCGTATTCGAGAAAAAATGAATACAAATCATGATCACGATTCCTTTGTTAGGCTGACTGATACAAACATGCACTGATATTTAACCATCCCCATATATTGTCCTCGCTCTAACTTACGAAGCCGGTGATAAAATTATCAAAATTATAAGTCGCAATTTCTGTTGTCTTTTTGGTTTTTAGCTGGCCAGCTTACTGTCTCAAGAGGAAACTGTGGCTAGTCTTTATTGAGAGTAAAACGTAGCTTATTTAACCGTTGGTAGTCATGAAGGCGTAGGTCCGGATTTGCTTGCTGGTTTTAGAAACTGCTAAACTGATCATCATTTAGACCCGGAAATATCGCCAGGTGCGATTATTCCATTCGACTCGCGAAATCTCGTTGAAGAGTCAGGTCCTTCGCCAGTACGTGTGCTGATTTGTTTTCTGAGTAGTTTTCGGAAGGACATTCTGAATAGGGATTTTCCTTACAGCTCAGTCAACTGGGGTGATCATTAAGTATTACTACGAACATAAAGCATCGCTTGCAATGTCCTTTGCAATTTACTTTGCAGGTGGAAGAATTTCAGCATTCCGGTTGCGTCAACGGACGCACTATGGTGCACAGTATCCATGAGCATGCACCGGTCGATATGGATCAGCTCACCGAACTACAACTATCACCAGACGACGCCTGTCAGAACACATGCCTGGACCCCCGTTTAAGTAATGACACACCGTTCTGGCCATAATTACCAAGCTCTCTAAATACACGTCACACTCGTTTGAGCAGTCCTCCTTCTCTCCTGGTGAAATTATTCTTACTAGTTCGCACCAAAAGTTATCGCTCTATTAGAACCCATTAGTAGTCCATATCACTGCTGTTCTGAGATTAGAACCCCTGTCGTGTGACACGCGGAGTGAGCGCACTAGCACTACTGCACCAGTGCACTACGAACTCTCATGTTCGAATGCATTTAGAATTTAGTCAAATCGGTTGATCCACCCAATCCCTTTGGAACGCGTGGATTCATACCGGTCAACTGTATGCGGTAGACAAGTGCGGTGACATTTTGATATGGTCGGCTGACGATGCCAGAGGCAAACACGTAGTCCACAACAGAAGGTCCAAGGATTTTGCGGCAGTTATTTCGCTTAGTGTAAACGGCGTCTTCTTAACTCAACCGGCCGATTATTCGCACTAACCAAATCATGAAATACCTGAATCCTCACCACCATCACTGCGACGGTGCAAAGTCGATGGTTCAAATTCAGCTACCTGCTGGCAACATTTCGGATTATTGGTAGCCTGGATGCGTTAATTGATTGTAGACCAGCTGGCTATTGATCTGTTTACCGAGCTCGGAAAAAAATTATTAAGCTCGGCAAACAGATCAACAGTCACTGAAGTGAACAGAGTAACCAAACTAAGCCTAATGAGTGGGCAAACCATGTAACCATTTGCTCTCTACACTGGTAGCACTCTCTACACGTGCTCCGATATGTTAAACGTTTATGGAACAGAAAAGATTACAGATGTGTTACGAAAAGGCTCAGATTTGGTCAGAAACCCATGCGCAGGAAAGCGCGTATCTTGTGCTTGGACAAGGACGAGGTAGACGCTGAAAACACCCACATATACGTGAATTTTTCTCTAAACGGTTACACATACCAATGTCGATGGTTTCTTTGTGCATTATTCATCAAGAAGAAACACCTCAAGGGGAAAGAGCACACGAATGTATTTCCTCGCGGGAGGGGGAAAGAGACAGCTATGAGCAGACACCGAAAAATGAAATCCTGATGCCTCTTGAATGAGTTCAATGAAATCTGAGGAGCAGGTGACATGTTGTTGGAATTCTGTTCAAGTGTAATTTTTTTCAGATGTGCGATCACCTGATATGCCGATCATTTATAAGAGCCCACTACACCTGCTGTCACAATATCATCATAGATAGATGAAATTACTTCATATCTTTAAAAACCATTCACTTTTTGCTCACATACGGTGAAATTCTCCCCCTAGCGAGGCAATGCACTCCGTCATTCGCATGGATATTCAATTCGACTCTCTCCAGCGACCCCTGTATAATTCATTTACGATACCGCCCACAGCACCGGGTCTGATGGCATCATCATCATCACCGCTAACAGCAAAACCAGATGGGAATACTGCAGCCTCACTGCCATACAACCATGACAGTTTATTTGAATAAAGTTTTATGAGAGAAAGAATTGGGACAGGGAGGGGGACTTATGGTTACTCCATACCAAGCATTCGACGTGCCTACATCTCCAGCACTCAGTTAAGCTATCTGGATAGAAACTGACAGCATGACAGCAGGACATCGGTTAGCTGCTTTATTGTTCAATATCACCATCCAAGCACAAGGAGGATCATGCGGAACACAGCCTGAAAGGTGAACAGTACCCAAACTTTTCGTAGCATCCTCCGTTCCTTTCCAACACATTATCTTCTGTCCACATCTGGGTACTGACACTGAGAATTAGGCATGGAAAACCACATTATTCTGAGCAGGCGGTAAATCGGCATACGTAATATGGCCCAGCTAGCTTGGCTTGCAGTGCTGGATGACTTCCCTGAGTGGAGTACTGTCTGTCACTGGGAACCCGTCTCCTGATCACCTCATTCCGAATTCATTGGTTCCAGCTATAGTTCTGGGGCGTCTGTGGTCAAATACCTACAGATGTCTCAGATCCTCTGTCAGGCCCATTCTTGCAGCCGCACTGTAATCTGATATGTGCGTTCTTTTAGACCCAATGCTATGCCTTTTTGATAAGTGGTATAAACTGTCGAAAGCAATTTTGGCCTTTGATATTCAGGCGTCGACTTCGTCTGTCACACAAACGTCACAGCTGATGCAACTTCCGACATACCCATGGTGTTACACAACTTCTAGTGTCACTCCCTGAGTTCTTACAGATATGTTCAAACTGAACTTCTCGCAACATCACTTTGCACATTGTAAGCGAGGAGCACATGCCGACAAGCATGTGGTGGACTGGGGCTGGTGCATTCTATGTCGCAGTGCTACGCATACAATTGAAACGGCCGAAGCAACTGAATTCGCCACACCCTTCAGTCGCCAAAAATATCCACAGCTACGGGAGCTTTCATCAACCACGTGCACAAGAGTCAGGAACTTTCTCAGCTCTCATCTCATTCATAATGGCGCGCCTCCTATTGAGGAGATACTCTGGTAGACCTTGTAGGTGTTTCCTTATAGAGGGCGTACTGTTTACGTTCAAACGAGAAGGAAATCAGCCGAGTCGAGAGAACCATAAGGAGTGTGCAATGCAAAGTTACGAAACAAAAACGAGGGTAATCTATCCATAATGGGTAATCCAGTGTGAACGACAATCTTGTATTGTAGATCTCTACCTTTAATCAATTGCGACGTGGTCCTTATGAGTCCGAGGCCAGTTTGCAGTTGGTGACCCCCGAGGAACATGGTTTGAGCGTTTGTGCTGAGTCTGCACTGGCTGGAAAAAACTGATGTCCAGCATATTACTGGATAAGTCGCTGTCAGTTAGCTGCCCAGTGAGCGTGAACCGCGAATCGACCGTCAGGAGGGGCTTCTCCCTCATTAGTTTGGCCCACTTGGACAGCCACATCACCCGCTAGAATCAGAGTATCTGCAGGTCTCGCTGACCAAACAGTCGTGACAAACAAATCTCATCCTCAAAGCTGCAAGCCGTTGGAGCTCATGCTGCACACAGTCGGTGACGTCGACATACATCAACCGAACATCCAAAGACGACCGTTTAGTGATGCAAACAGCACATCGATGATGAAATTGAAGAGAAAGGGTGACAGAGGACATCCTTCCATGACACCACGAGACGTGGTAAATTCAGGAAAGGATTTGTCGTTGACATATACGCGTCTGCAGAAGAAGATATACACAGCCTCTATAAGAAACAGGATACCCTTCATTGCCAGACACTGCCAGAATTTCCGACTATTACTAGGGTCACATCTGAGATCAAGAATGATAATCATCGCTGGTCGTAGGAAGGATTGGAGAAGTTCCAGTACGTGTCGCAAAGTGAAGAGATGATCATTGCAACCCTGGCCAGGGTGAAACACAGCTAGATTCTCGCGAACCAGACTCTCTCGACGATGGATCAAACTTGGTGGGATAACACCAGAGAGCACCTTGCATGACATGGCCACTAGACTGACGCCCCGGTGGTTTTTGCAGGACGTCATTGCACCCTTTTCGAAAGTATGAATCACCGTCAAGGCGTTCCACTTTGTTGGTATTACTTCCTCACTCCGAATACTTTGGAGTGAATTCGTCAGTATAGCCATGAGGGATTTACAAGCTTCTTTGAAGATTGCAGGATGCAAACCACCGGGATCAGGTGCAATGTTGAACTGAGGTAGGGAGATTTTATGCTGGACTTCCGCGGCCGATGATGGGCTGATGCCCACGTTCCACTAGGATTTATTCGGTCCTTTCAGAGTTTGAAGTGATATTGAGGACCAGCTGAACTGTTCTTCAAAGTGTTCAGTCCATCTTTCAGTGAGACGTTCCGGTGGGTGGATTGAAGCCCTGTCTCCTTCACAGATCGTTTCACTTGCACCCACTCTCCCCGGACCATTTGATCGGATTATCTGAAACAAGGCGCGACTATTTCCCCTTTCAAAGGGCTTCTCTACTCCCCGGGCTTTTGCAATCCATCAGCGCTCGGTGTCAATCCTTAGGCTCTTCATTATTTGGCGTTTAAGGGACCTGAATGCGCGACCACTGCCTTTTGCTGCTAGCATAGTTTTCCTGGCTTGTTGCGATCGTGGCAAGATCAAATGTTCACTGGGGTGTGCGCGAGGCTTTGGGCGGACAGTTTCAAAGGATCTAAGCATGGTTTCTATCACCCCCTCCAAACAACATCTAAAACGCTATTACAACCAGCCTACCCGTCGAGTTCTGAATGCTCCTTAGCCAACTCAACGCCACGCTGTTGGGCTACAAAGACTCTTTGCAGGTGGTAAACTGAATACCTCCGTGTCAACCAAAGTGTTTCAGAGGGAAAGCAAATAGATACGCATGCCCACACAGTACCGTGATCGGAGTCCAGAGACGTACTTCAAAAAATGAACAAGAATCTATTATCGAAGCTCTCCACCGGTAGCTGATTGCCCCATGGTCCAAATGAGTTTACTGCTGGTTTGCAGCTGGTGGCCTCCAAGTCATACGGGGTAAACGCCTATGCTAAAAGTCTGTACTGACTAAAACAAATGTTCTTCAGCACATAAATGAAGATGTTGTCCCCAACTATCTGTGCGGTGAGCGCCAACCCCGAATGGGCCGACAAGATGGGCTTCCTCAGAACCCAGACAGTCAACCTAAAAATTCATATCACTTACCAGATGTCGACAGAAGATGTCTTTCCCAGCCTCAGAGCTGCTTTCGGCCGGAGCGTATCCTGGTGCCACAAGGACGCCGCGGTGCATTGATCTTGATTGAACCAGCCAATCGAAACGCCCAAAGTAATGGAATCCAGTCCAGTAAAGCACACTCAGTCCTAGGGCTAAGCACAATTCCCACATCGTAGGTGCCACCGGCGATTGCATCAGGATCACTTGACACCCGAACAGTAAGGTGCGATGAATCTGAGCTTGTCCTGAGTGTTTTGAGGTGTATGATCGCACTGGGGTCTAGTTTGTGTGTTTTGGAGACAAGACATACATCGATCAAAATGGAAACCACGATCTTAGCCAGATAGGCATGTTACCCAATTTGACACCGGAGACGGATGTTAAAAGCCACAGTTTGGAACAACTTCTATGATTCTAAAGAGGGTTCATTTTGGTTTCATTTGTTTGGGTAGAAGTTTAGATAATGAGCAATGGTTGGATGATTAATAACTAAATGAATCAGAATGAATAAAATTAGAACGGTGCGGGTCAGGGTCGGTGAATGAAGGGATGGAATGGAGATGAAAGTTGAAGAAGAAAGTGTAGGTACCCCACCTGACCCTACAATGTAGTAGGAGGACTTGAATGTTTAATAGGGGATCATTTCCCTAGTCTCCGAATCAAGACGCAATGGTTCTCAGGGTTGTATTGTGGAATCATGCCCCGACCCACTGATTCACTAATCTGAAGTGTTAGGTTGGGGCGGACCTACACAGACTGCGAACGGAATAAGACATGCCTATATCAATGATGTTGCTACAACGCATACCGGATGCACTTTGAGTCGTATCAGATCCAGGTGTTCTCTCATTTTGCTTCGATTCTGCAAGCAAATGCGCCGGCGGTCACGGTCGAAATTTGGGCGAACGGAATGTGCAGAATTTAAGGCTGAACTCTTCTAAAACACTCTTCTTTGACGAAGGCGTCGAC
>SJOL01004711.1:206774-265230 GCA_004794785.1 Opisthorchis felineus | reverse complement strand
ACTGACGTCGATGTGGTCTATTTGGATTCGAGACTGGTTCGTTGGTCATGCGATTCCCGCTGTTTCGGGCATTAGCACTGCAAACGAACAGTCTGCAATTTGCACACATCTGAAGTAGCCTGTTTCCGTGTGTCTCGTGTCCAACCCAAGACGACCACCCAATTGGCCCTTGGCAACGCCTAGTCTACCTAGGTTTTTACTGAAGTCGTACACAAGCTGCAGCTGAGCGGGATGCATGGCGAACGGAGTGGTTTATCCTACTACTGGGATCTGTGGATAGATTATTCAAATTGGGTTGGGGTTGGATAGAAGAGAGAATGCGTAAAAGTGTGAGAAGGAAGTTGCCAGCACTATCATGTTTTCGCTTACCCACTCTGTTGTATGCAGCAAGTAAGGCGACGCGGCTGGTGACACCACGCGACGGCCGCTGTGGCATGAGAGTGTTGTTAGCTGTAAGTGTCATGGTTTTACGTGGGCTGGGATACTGCCACACCATGGTAAGGTCCAGTCTCTTTGGGACGGTTTGTGGAAGGGATGACCCGCCCACGATAGTTGAACTGACCACACTCCATAAGTTGCGCTGGCTCGGTAACATGTCGCGTATGCCAGTCGACCAACTTCCTCAAACAGCACTTTTCTTAGAACCACGTGAAGAGTAGAAACTAGCCAGAGTAGGTCAAACAATGATTTGGGAATGAAGTATTAAAGTCGTTACCAGCAAACTCAACTGCGCTGTTGTTGTGGTGTTGATCCTCAACTTCCTACTCTGTCCACTGTGGTATATGAAAAGGCACGGTAACTTGAGACAGCCCTTTACCAAGACAAAGTAAGATTATCACAACTGTGTTTATAGGGTCATTACAGAATGCTCCACCAGATCGCGCTACAGTCTTCGTGAGGAGGCGAGGAACGCCGAGCTAAAGATACTCGATCCAGATTGGCTGACATTCTGATCAATTAGGGCGTGTTGGTCTAGTCCGTGGTCTGCACGTGACACATCCGTCCAATCAACGTGGTGTTCGGTTGTTAAGAGCGGATGGCCTCCATACAGCAGTCTCCCTTGATGTAGACCCCGAGTTGGAACACATCAATGGTCAGAGACATAGTCAGACATGGCCCAGTCGCGCCCTTAATGGCGCTCATGCATCCAAGCTGTTGATTTGAATGCATAGCTCCCCTCGATCTTCCGAACGGAAAGTCCACTAACACCCCTGTATTTACGTATCAATGATATCAGCTTCTGCCTCCAATGCGCAGCTATCTACCCCACCTTCCCAAACTATCGGTGAACGAAACTGAGGCAGCTGTACGACAAGTACACGGTTTTCGCAGCTGAAGCTGATGTGATCCTGATGCTATGAAGAAAGGTGGTGTTCTTCGGGATTATCCGCTATTGTCTTTTTTTCTGACATCAAACTTCTTCCAGGGGAAGACCGTAGTGCATATGATATCGCACCACTGGGATCAGATCCCGCCGAATTACAAAATACGGTAAATGGTCTATGGGATGCTCCATAATTTTTAACTTTTCCAGTGAAAAGCTGCCGTTCACCTGGGAAGGAGCAAGAGGGATAGGATACTGCCAGGTTGCCCAAGCTCGAACAGGAGCAATAGGAAAGCTCAGACATCTTTGTGGTCGCTGATGACACGAACGCTCAGATAGATAGGTCGATTGCCGCTGAAGTCTAATTGGGTGGTCGTCTTGAGTTGGACATAAGACCCACGGGGAACGAAGAGCGCCTACCGCAGATGTGTGCTAGCCACAGGATGTCCCTTTGCAGTGCCGATTTCCGCAACTAGATAATAATAATGATTCAGCTGTAGCACCCTTTCGGTGCCTAACTACAATATCACCGGAAGGAAGCACGAGGGCTTTGATGCTGCCAAGTTTCCAAAACCTAGACGGGAAGTCGAGATGCAGAGGTCGGAATCGAACCACGGACCGGTCAGTAAATTTCCGGAACAGCGGGAATCGTTTTACCGCATGGTGTCCACCGACGAAGCACTTCCGAACCCATCGGTTATAAGTGGCGAGAATCGATCACTGTCTGTTGCTCCTTTTTTAATATCTGCGTGGACTCCAATCATGCCGTTCTCCGCCGCTGCCTCAGGCAGCAAAGCATCAGTGTTGAACACTGATTTCATGCTGTCGATGATGATGATGATGACGACCATGGACATCTGAATCAAACAAATGTATCAGAACCTACTTCTCCAACGATCGCCTCCTGATTCGATATCGCATCAAGACCACTGAAGCGAGGTGTTCAAATTTGAACTTGGTGGCGGAACCGGCGACCTGTGATATTACGAAGACGGTTCATTACAAGCACTGGATCTCTGATAAGATCGTGGCTTTGCTGGAGACCAGGTCGCACCCATCCGATGCGTGTTTCGACGTCGGGTAAAACTAATAATCCACGTAGGCCGGGAAAAATGGTGGATCCAAAAGGCCGAAGAAGTGGGAAAAGTGAAAAATCCTGGAAATGCCCGCAGATCGTTCTGTGATTCATTTATGAGGTCCTCGGAAGCCTCCTATCAGTGAAGCCATCAAGGACCACGATGACTTTGATATCCAGCGAAAAATAAAGTTTGGATAGTTATGCAGAAAACTCTGAACAACAGTTCACTTTGTCACGTGCTACTTCCAGTCTGAGTTGTTGGCCTTTAGCAGAAACGTGGATTGCGAATATGGACACCCTTTCAGCCTACGAAGTGTCTGAGGAAATATTCTTATCCAAACGTCATCGTGCTTCTGGTCCCGACGATCTTAGGCATTCTGTTTGAGGACGAAGCTGAATCCTTCAGTGTCTGTCTAACCTATTTATGTCCATCTGGGCGAAATGGAGCGTCCCGTACAACTGGGATGAGTCGATAATAGTGACCATCTCCAAAAAGGACACTCACAGTGAATGTACTCACCACAGAGGCGACAGTCTGACTCCTGTTGTAACAAGGTATCTGGCGTCAAGTCACCGTACGGTGGCAAGCGAAACCTTAACCGGTGAGCATCAAAAATAAATAAATAAAGTCGTCCAGCTGTAGCACCCTTTCGGTGCCTAACTGCCATGCCACCTGAAGGAAACACGAGGGCTGGGATACTGTCAGGTTGCCCAAGCCTAGACAGATGAAGTCGAGAGGCAGAGGTCGGGTTCGAATCACGGACCTTCCGGTCAGTGCTCTAAGCACTGAACCATCTCGGGGTTTCGACCAAGAGAGCCTATGTCGACCACATCTTTGTACTGCTTCAGGTGTCAGAGCAGCGCCGTGTGTGCAGACGACCCACAGTTTTGTTTGATTTTGAAGGTGAGTTCTGTTGTTAGTCGGTCAGCGCTTCTACATACACTTGCTGAACATTGGATGCCCCAGAAATTCGTGAATATAAAATCCCGTCTTTGTATCCACATACCTCTGGGCGTGTCTTGGAATGTCTCTAAAAGTCTTCCCACAGGAAGTACCCGGCAATGAAGTACACCATTCCTATTTTTATTTAACTTCGTCATCGATGGACGTTGCAGGGTCTCCAAGACCGCAGTATTCAAGTCGTTGCCGATGTTAACCTTGTGGATCTGAGATATGCAGATGACATCGTCTTCATCTTTGAAGGTGATGATGAAGACAAAGCACAAGCACTGTCGAATAAACTGACCTCCATAATACTATGTTTCAGTATGTGCCTTATACCTACATGGTGCAGAATCATGCTTCAGAACGTGCAGTTTCTGAGCATGCCCCTTGAAGTGCATGGAGGCTGTAGACTTATGTATCTGTGTAGTTATATTGGTTCTGGAGGAAGTGTGTCTGATGAAGTCAGTGCAGGAATCTCGAAGGCGTGAATCAACTTACCAGTTTGCGACACGTGTCAGAAAATGCCACTGTGTCTTGGCGTTCGTACGCCCTAGTTAACAATAAGAGTTGCCCTGTGGTTGCGGGACGTGGCGTCTGTGGGTAGACGATCTGAGTCTTCAATTTCTTTACCACCGACGTCTCGGAAGCGTCCCTGGTAGCTGATGGTGTGGGCGAATTCGTAATAAGTTGGCTAGAAAAGGGGTATTCGGTTGTCCAGCAGGCCTAGGGAAACATTCACCACCATCACCTATGGTGGCTCGGCCATGAACGACGCATGCCGTCTACTGGGACGCGTTTTGTTTTTTATGTCCCCATCAGAATGGTGCAAGCTGTGAGGTGGACAATATATGCCTTGCAGAAGGGTGTGAGGAAGATTACGAACAGTTTAGGTGGCCCGCCTTCCATGATCGGGTCCCCGTGACCTCCACCTTCCTGGCGCTTGACTGGAGACATCGCAAGAAACGGTGTCTATTTGATGTCAACGGCGTTCATGCTGTCAGTTTTTTCCAGACTGTCTGATTGAGTGCTTGGAGATGTAGGCACCTCAGAATGTTTGCGCTGGGTCGGCACCAGACCCCCTCTTCCATCCACTCGTTTCTCTTCACTCTGAGGCTTTAAACATAGACAAACTTTGTGCTTGTACATAGTGAAGCATCAGTGTCAACACTGTTGTTGCTGTCTCTGACGATCATTACTCGCAGACGGCTCTGACCCGTTGTTAGGTTCCGTAGGCTTCACTGCCAAGCCATACTTTCTCCAGCCTGTGTCTTCTATTCGAAGTAGGGTTCAGAAGACACGGCGTGACGAGAAGATCGATCACCTGAAATATGAAAAAATCAACAGAGCAGGCGCAGCTTTTTCGGCAGCATCATATCACGTTCACATGAGCCAGACTTTTTGTGGCAGAGCATAAATAGCACTTCAACAATGTTAACTAGGCGTTCCTAAGGTATGCGCACTAACGGCCAAAGACAAGCAGTCGGAGTTTATCTTCGATGCACAGTGGCCAGGCTTGACATCCATGAGGCATCAGTGGACACATTGCTGCTCTTCACCGACAGACCAACACATCATTGCCACGGATGTTTGAGTCGAGTAAACACAGTACACGACCTGGGGACCCTAACACCCACTTCCCCAGGGAAACTGCCACCCGATAAGATGCAACTACTTGGATAGATGAATTCACCAGCCACCTTTGGCACCGTTTTCGTCATGACTACCAAGTCCTAAAGCAGCACCTTGAAGGCGCGAAATGCATTCAGTCACCATCTCCATCATCAGCAATATCAGTGTTGACACTGACGGTTCATTGTCATACAACGACAAGGTTTACTCAATCATATTTTCAAAGCCTGAAACTGGAAAAGAGAAGAGTGGTGGGCGAAGCGATCTGGCGCAAGAGTTCGGATGTGGTGTGGCGGTAACCTGAAACAACGTTAACTGTTCAAAGCTCATGGTTAAAAAACCGAACGAACCTGAAGCACCTAACTTATCTCGATGGCTGTCATTTCAGACTGTGGCGAACGACTTCAGTCCACCGATCTCGAAAGTCAGAGTCGCTGGAATAGCATGGTGCCAACGATTTTGCAACAATATGGGTATGAAACCTGTGTTTGGTGATGTCGTGGATATCTCAGCTTCCCGTAAGCTGTGGTGGCTTGGTCGTGCAATATGCCAATTTAGGGTCTACCATGAAGAGTTCCGTTTTTAACGCCGAGTTCCAAGTAAGCTAAGCGGGGAAGTTGGCAACATACGGCCCAACAAACGAATGAAAGGGGTTACCAAAATCCGGTTGCTGTGGGTGCGACTCTTGTTCTAGGGTGGGTTCCAAACGGATATTTTTGAGTAGATTGATGGGGTTGTTTGACTAGTGTTTCAACACTAGTGTGCTGTCAGTAATGCTGATGATGATAGTGATAATATGTTATAAATAACATTGAGCTCGAAAACGCTCAGTTGTTAAGCAGGAGGCTGAGGTTCGTGGTTTGAACCTAACTCCGCCATTTGATTTCACTTGTCTGGGCTTGGGCAATCTGGCACTATCTGGACCCTTGTGTTTCCTTCGGGTGAACTGGCAGCTAGGCACAAAAAAGGTGTTACGGCTGAACGATTACTATGTTGTTGTTTAGGATAATATTGGAAGGCCTTCGTAAGAAGTAAAAATCCAGGGAGATTACATCGAAATTCGGATGACGAGTTTTTCATTAATCTGCTGTCCACTCCAAGGCGCTTTCTTCTCTCTAAATTATGACTAGAAACTGATTCCATAGGTTTTGGAGTAGCTTTTGTTAGTTGGGTGACGATATAGTTGCCTGGTTACATGAATGAAAACTATTGAGTGAGGGTAGTTTCATCCACGCGGCTATCGGATCCGACAGTCAGGGTCACTTTTTCCGCTTTTACCAGTGCGTATGATCCCACAATGTTCCATTCAAAAGTATAGAAGGAATAATTATGCGAGTTTTCACCATTAAATCCATTCGCTCAATCGATCGTTCACTCCTCATGGGTGTTCTAAATGTCTGGACGGGCTGACAGACAGACCTGAAAAAGAATAACCGAGCTGTTTAGACACTGAGCCATGAACACTGACGGTTGGCGTCCGCTCACGATGTGCACGATTATGCGACTCATCATCAGTGGTAATTGCGACTTGTGGACATGGATATCTACTGGAGTGCATCATTCCTCAGCAAAGCTATCTCAACAAGAAAAGTAATAATGGTCTTTCATTGCTACACCGGTCAGTCATTCAGGGCGCTGATGTCTCGTGGGACAGGTTTATTTCCAACCAGATTCCATTTCAAGCTGCTGTTTGGCCAGTCGAACTTTTTGAGAGACTGTCTCCCGCAGATGTTTCGGTACAAATGATCCGTAAAACTCGTGAGCCGTTAACTCGGATTGTAAGCCTGTTATTGAAATAAGTCTCGAAAGAGAAGGACATCGAGACTAGTTACATGAAAGAGACCTTTTTATTCTCCGTCATCTATTCTTCTCCCGTTGCCCTTGTCAAGACGCTCTAGCCTCCCTTAGATACATTAATTCTGGAGAAGCTTTGCAATATGAGGACAAACTTCTGAACTTTGGGGTGGAAGAACAATGAAGATTGAATTTGTGGATTAAGAGGAGTTAAGAGTTTCCGCCTTACGCGGACGAGCGGTGTCACAAAGATTCGTCCATAACACGAGTAAATATGTAAATTGAAAGGGCAGTACCCTCTACATATACAGAACATCCGGATGGGGAGAAACTCAACACGTCTGAAGACATGCTAGCTGGCTGGAAGACGCATTTCTCGATATTATTTAATTCTCGAACAGCCTAGGTTCGGGCTGTCGTCCCCAGTTGTTTCAGTCGCATGTGAAGATTGACCCTTTCGGGGGAACCATCCCCAGAAGAGACTGCCTCCTGAAAGGGCTTTTCCAGCTGATCCGTTGAAGTATATTTCAGCAGTGAGCCTCTTCCAAGGAAAGACCATTTTCGGCTTGCCCGTTGAGACGTTTCTTCCTGAAATGTACCCATCGTCGAGCCATTTAAGTAGAGATGGCTAGCCAGTCTATGGACCAACAGATGGATGATTAATGGTACTGCCATCTCATATTACAGTAGATTCGAATAGGTATTAGTAATAAGAAAACTCAGCTTAACGGATTCACTGATACCTTCGTGGTGGTTTAGAGATGGTATACCGGTGGTAAACGAGTCACATTCTCCTCAGGCATGCGCGCCTACGAGCTGCACAGGTATATGAGGCTGTGGTTGTACTCAATGTATTACGTCCGTTTTAAATGACCCACTTACGCTCGAGAATTGAGATACATCCTGCTTCGAAGCCTTTCAACCCTGTACGGATAATGGTTCACCAAATTGCTGCATCACGTGTCAGAGTCTCCAGAAACCTGAAGTAAACCTTGTGGTTTTTCGGACTTATCCGGAGGCTGACCACGTTGCGGAGTATGAGAGTATACCTAAATGGTATCGCGTTCCAGTTGGAATTCAATTCCTCAGGTGATCGAAGATGAGTTGTTTCGAGATGCGGTTATCGGCCAGTAGTTGTAGTTTACCAAGGTGCATTTAATCCCGTTGGTCTTGCTTCGTTCGGAAACTTCAGTGAATCCCGGATATCCTGTACAGGCATTCTAGGTGATATTTGCCAATTGTTCTAACGTACCGTCGGTAGAGCGTCCATGTTTGGTTCATGTTCCATCCGCTAAAACAAGCATATGGGTCTTTGATTCGGCTATGAGGCGTTTAGAGTTGGTGAGACATCCATGCAAACGATAAGGTACATTTTCTGCGGAATCAGATTTGCTTCCGCACTAATTGTAGACGGGAACAGATTGAACTTAGGAGCCGAAACGCAATATTGGTTCTCCTTCGTGCCAATTTCGAACTCTATGGAGATGGTTCTGCAAGTAGGGATTGTGGTTCTCACATAGGATTGGAGGGGTTGACAGTTTTTCGGTGTGTCGTGCTTTCAGAGAATGATCCACAGCACATCCCTGATCACAGGCTCTCTTGAACTCTATGACTGGAGCTGTAACACTTGGGTCTGTCCTCTGCATTTTTCTTGCATCTAACGCGCTGCAAAGAGAAAGTCGGTCGTACCCTTTCCGCTTCCGAATCTGCATTGTTTTTCAGGGGCTTCCCTACCCCCCCTCCGAAATATTAGTCGGTTGAGTAGAATGCGTGCCAAGGTTTTACCTGAAATCTAGAGTAGACGGACTCCTCAATGGTTGTCTGTTTTCCTTCGCCTAAACGGTGGCAAGATTGTAGCTTTTTAAAAATTTATAGTAACCCTATATTGAAGCTTATATCGACAGCGCACTGCCTTTTTTGCTTTTCTCGGGGCTTATCAGGTAGGCGTAGTCCCTGAGTTTCCATCAACCTTATGTTCTACTTGGACACCAACTTGTACCATTGACAAATTAAGTTGGTGTTAAAGGGAGGCTTAACTGAATCCCAGTTGAATCTGTCGTTTATGAGTTTTACGCGATCTTATGAGTATGTTTTTTTCAAGACATACTGCGATATCTCGAATATCATACCAGCTGAAACATGAAGCGGCCTGATGCATCACACTGAGTTGCTTAAGGACATCATAAACGAGAGACTCAGCTGGGATTCAGCTGAACGTCTCATGAAAACCAACCTGGGTGACAAATGAGTATATTTTGCGAATCTGTATTTTACTTTTGATGGATCAAAATGGTGCGACCATCTTCAATGAAGAAGAACTGCTCGACTGCTGGGCCGGCCACTCAAAACTGCGATTCTCATGGCCACCTGTTGCTATTCATTTGGATCCTGGAACTGCAATAAATACCTAGACAGTGAGCCTGAAACTCCCTAAGCTGTAGGAGGTTTGTGACTGCATATGTCCTCTCAAGCGCCACCGATCCGCTGGTCCGGATGATCTACCACCTGCATTGTTCAAAGATGGAGGTGAAATCCTAAGTCAGCGATTTTCTGATCTGCATCTGGGAAAAGGAGACTGTCCCATGTAAGTGGGAGAATCGGTGATTGTACCCAATTTAAAAAAAAGTGGGCTGTGATGAGTGCGGGGGATCTGCTTGACTTTTGTAACGAGACTGTTAGCGTCACTTGTCCTTCGTCGCCTCATGGTGGCCCCTGAAATACTGACTCGAGACCAGAAGTTTGCATATCTCGTTTCGGGTGTAAGATCAGGAGAGGAAGTAATCACCCCTGGATTATCATAGCGCCTCAGACATTACACTGGAATTGATCCGTACGTTTTCCTGTGGCACTACAAAGTATCATGTGCTAACACAGCCCCAGATTTTAATGTGTAGATCTTTTTCATTTTTTTTCATAGCCGCTCATCTGACTACTTTGTGCAGTGCATTTAACATTCAACCTCCATTAGATCTGGAACGAAATAATTTATAGCCCCCTGTTCGTCCTGTTTGCGTTCGTGAGGTCTAGTCGTCTCCTTGTTGCTGGACAAAACATGCTTGATGCTGACTCAGTCTTCGAAAGATTGGTACGTTGTTATGTGATGCTTCTACTTTGGTTCAGTTACGTGAAGCGGCTAATCTTGTCCCTAAAATGAGCACACCAAAACTCACAAATGCTCTGAAGGTGACCTCCACTTTGCAACAAAAGATCACGGAAACCGTGGCATCAAGGTAAGCTCTTTTATAATCTGTCTCTTTGACCACCTTCCCAGACTACAGCATGAGAAGGCCGATATTCAACTCTTGGATCCATGCATCACCAACACCAGACACCAGCAGCTATCTCTGGAATCCCTGTTTCCTGATGCGATTGTTGTCACTACGGATTCCCACGGCACATGCAGCAGTGCTCCAGCTGCTATCTGTGAATCCACCAATACTGAGGTGAGTCTCTTTATAGAGATTCATGCCACCCTCTTGGCCATAAATTTCCCATGAAAAGGAAGGCTGCGACTTCTGAAAAAAAATCATAATAATTTCTAGAACAAGGGCCAAGATTCAAGTTGAATGCACACGATGCTTTGAGTTAGAATTGTCTATGATTAAGGCACGAGGTATTAACCGGTTAAACTGTGTGACATTTCGTTTGCTTTTATCTGAGTTGCGACAACCTACCGGTCTTTATACTCTCATGCTCCATTCGCATTGCATGGCAGGTAATAGTTCCACACATGAATTATCTGCTAGTTATGCGTCATGCGACGGAATCGAGCCCTAATGGCACCGTCATTGCTTTGTCTGTTAGACTATGCGGATCCGTCTCGTTCTGAACCATTGAATTCAACTGCAGTCTACCTAGCCTGCTAATACATATTTGACAAGCTTATATGCATTTCGTGCCCGTGTACTGGAGTACATAACTTGTTTATGCCTATTCGCTGGTTGCTCGAAACATCCACTTGAGCACCTGAGTTTTAGGAGTATACTAGCCTATGTCATTTACGGAGATGCTGGACTGTACAGCTCTTTGTGCACCTTCACGACCTATAACTTGCAGGTGTCCGTTAGAGACGTATATCGGACTGGTGAACAGATTGCGGTCTGACAACCAGTTTGCGATCGAGCCATATATGGCAGCTCATTCAGTTAACAAGGTTGTGGCTTTCCCCAGTGAACTCTAAGTGCATTTTCACCTCTCGAAGTGTTCGTAAATGGCATTTCAGTATAACCCTTCTGTTTTTACTCGTCTGAAGAGCTTATCAGAGCTCCCAGTTTACGACTGTCGTCGATACCTCCAAGTTCCTCGGCGTATTCGTTTTTCCCACATTGTGTTGGTTTGCATACGTTGAGCCAGTGAACTGAAAACCTCAGACACTCGTTCTCCATCAACAAACTGTCAGCTTGAACGTTCTCGCAGTTTTGTTTCTTAATTTTTGCCTATGTACACGTTTCCTTCTATGGTTGTCCGCCTTTCCTTTATACTAGTTTGCCCAAAAAAGGTTTTCTTTTCCTTCGGCGAGGCTCAAAAGTGATTCCACATGTTAGTCTAATGCCTTTAACAAACATTGGTCCTCGCATCACAGATGTGTGTTCCTCTTCTTGATTCTTGCCGATAGCTCTCACCTGCTGCAAGCCGACTTCCGGACTGTAATGTTTAACAGTCGGACGACCGTGCTTCTCTACGGGAGAATCTCGTCACTCCATATTCAGCAGACCGCGTCACAACAGTGAAACCATTCGTTTTTCAGCAGTTCTTATAGTGATTTCTGTGTATCTGTTTTAGGACCGTGCTTGTTGCCTTCAATTTTTTGACCACTTTGTGGCTATAAATTGCGGAAATCCTAACGACTCGAGGAGTCACGATGTGAATTGCGTGAAGAGTAAGCGGCGCTATATCCTGTCCAAATGTGAGATCATCCGCCGCTAGTGACCGGACTGTTTAGTATTCAACTATTAGTCGGGAGTTCAAATCCGCCTGGGGATTCGTGAGATGCGCACTGCTGGTGATTGCTAATACGAATGAGACAGCTGTACAGTGCCTCCTGCCTTTTCGGTACAGGTGAGCCTCATGTGAAGGGCCGGGATGTTAACTGAATATATCTATCTGCTTGTCTTGAAAAGCTTTGGCAGCTTTTCGCGAAATTCGCTGCCTTTGTACGATGCTTTTCATCTGAAGGCTTTGGGATAGTGGGTCGTAATCATTCCATCTAGGTTGACTTGGGTGTCCTATCATTATCCCAACCAGCGTATGACAGTGAATAAGTGGCGTTCAAATTGTCATTGTGATCCTGAACATGGCTACTTAATAGAACTCTTGTTCAATGCGCACTTACCAGGTCAAGATGTGCTCAACCAACCGTTGGTCTCTCACAAACGTGCTCTCACTCCCATGCGCTGTAATCACTTTTGCATATATCTGCGCCGGTCTTATTCGTTCGGATTCATAGGCTCTCACACAACTGGTCGTCGGCTTCGCGTGGACCACAATTATGTGCAATCGTTTAACGGTTCAGCTAATGTTGACAGACCAATCCGCATTAGATGCCAGTGGAGCACGTAAGCAGTGATGTTGCATGCGGAGAAAAAGCTCTTTCTCGAGGGACGGGATATAGTGTCACTTGTTCAGCTTGGATAGATGCCCTCGTCCAGGTTTTATAGAAATTTCACCAACGTCACCAAATGAGGTTTGTTTCTAACTATTAGGTATTTTATTACAATATTTCCAACCGAGCGAAAAAGATTCTTTGAAGGGTAGATTGCGCGATCCCACCCCAGAAGTTTTATGATCTTCCAAGTCGTCTTGGCTATCTAAAGGTTTGTATTTCTCCCAAAGGAGGCGTCACTCACAGAAACCTTTTCCTGAGACGATCGATCAGCCTGCCTGAGGAATCAAACGTCACAACTGAACACCAGCATTATAGTTTCTCTGTGAATCGACCGATTCAGGTTTCCTTTATCCAATGTGCGGAGACAGTGGTGATCGAAACTACTATCGGCCTCCCACACTAACTGGGTGGCGCCCCGCACTCATTCGTAATCTTTTCATTGTCACAACAGTTTTTGCAGACAATGCTGAGTTTCTGCGGTTCCGCTGTTGTTGCACTGATCTTGGCAACGGGGTTGTGTGATTGATGGCACACGCGCACTGTGAATTTCGACACTTGTGTCACAACCGTTGGAGGCTTGTGTTTTCAGCGAACCCTGCGTAAACTCCATAAGTCTGTTACACACTCTAACTACACCTGACCGCATTGGTCGTTTCTTTTGGAGTTGGTTAGGTTGACGCAGTAAAGGGTTTTAACCTCCCTTTGGCGAACCTAGAAGTTGTATTTGCCACCGCAGCAGTCCTTTACTTCTCTAACAGCCTGGGGATTAGGATGCAGTTCATCCTATCCCACCGAAACATCCGTGTTTCAAAGGTTGATTAATGTTTAACCTTTCAAAAGACACTGCCACATGACCCACTCTCCTGGATGGGGTATGCGTTACCGATCCCATTCTTGGTTGGAGGCGTTGCGCAGTTTGACCGTTAATCGGTGTGAGTCGCTTTTATCGCTTTCAGTTTCTAGGCAGACTATCCGATAGAGTGCTTGGACATGTGATCGGACTGCTTGTATGGTAGGTTAGATCTAGGTTCCTTTCCTCGGTTATCCTGCCCGGAGTAGACCTTTAGTTAACTTACCGTTGTACGGCAGTGAAACGTCGGTATTGCTATCGGTACCCGTATATGGTTTGAATCCGTCCTTTCGGTTGTTCGTCTGGCGACATGGCATTATCTCAGTCTCCGTGCCTCTTTTGGGTTGCTCAATAACCATGCGCCCAAAGGCTTCCCAAAGGCTTTCCCTCCGATTTTTACGTCTAGGTGTAAAAAACCGCTGCTCTTTTCGGCGTTCTCCTATTTTCCTGGGACTTTTTTCAGTCTGTAAAAAAGCCTCCGGTCCCATCCGAAAACGGGGCAGGGGTGTATTTTGTCATTTTAATTGCCATTTTAGTAGTTAGTAGTTCACCTCTGCTGTACTGCATGAAACAACATGCGGTGTCCCCCTTTTCGTCCAATTGAATTCCGTTCTGTATTTATTTTTCAACCTGTCTCTTTTCAATGCATACGTTCCACAGACGTGCGCATCTACGCCCCTGAAGCGAATAAGTGAACATCTTCGGAACCTTCCCGCACTTCATCAGCTGAATCACGCAAGTGAGTGCTCCTGGTTTGTTGTTGCTGGCCCTTACTATACGTTTTTCCGCGTCCGACAGGAAATAGAGTAATCCCGTAGAAGCACCCCGTGAAGGGGGGCTCTGGCTCTGCAATCAGCACATTGACGTTCCACGTCATCCATGATCTAATTTGTATTTTCGCAGGAGATGGGCCTTGATGCCCACTCCCCCGTGGTGCCTTCTCTTCGGAGGGGGATCACCGCATATTGCAATTTCCTTAAACAAAAGTTACTTCCTGGAGAATCCGTACATGGCTTTAGGCGGTGGAGCATGTGAATTGCCGTGACGTTTTCCCTGGTGATGTATAGGTTATCCGGTTACACTTAGTGGCTGCTGATCGGTTCACCGCCAACTCACTAAGGGTTTCTGCCCGATTCGTGACGAAACGTTTGCGAACCAACTGTAAAACTTATACAGCGGATTGACAATCGCTGGTCGTCTACCTTAGGCTTCCTTACAAGACAAAAGCTAAAGGGCTTTAGTTGACTACGAATTTTTCACTGGTGTGTCCCAGTCAAAGGGGCACAACTGAAGCGTAATAACTGGCAAACCTTTTGCTTTGAGCTGGAGTTTAAAAATGGGCAAAAGCTGCGAGTGTATGGGCGCTCTGGTAATTAAAGCGCGCAACCACGACAGTGGAACTGGTCACTGACATAAAAGGGACGGTTGGACGCTTATTTCTCCTCCAACTAGACACCCAAAATCACCAAGCATAACTCTAATTGTCTAGGTTCATTGTAGGGCACCTTTCGCTGAATGTGACCACTTTACTTCATACTTCAGCAACTTGACGGTGACACAATTGTCTCTTCAGAATGCTGCCGTAAAAAGCAGCTTCCCGCAAAAGACCATTTGATTTGGGTTGTTCGCGCTATTCGTGGGAAGAAACCGAAACTCGATCAAGTTCCGTAAAGTTACTCAATCAGCCTTCACCGAACAACCACCGTCAACGTTTGAGAACACATGCTTACATCGCTTAGGCTACTTTTATTCGCTAAGCCTGCATTCGGCGCATAGTATGAACGATGTGCCTCATAGATTTCGGTTATCATTAACGTGGGTGAACGGCGGACGCATCCACGAGGTGATATCCGCGCAGGACACATAATTAGTAATTACTGCTACTCTACCGGAGGAAAAATTAACCTTATAGGGAGTTTCTTTGGAACTTATTACGAGGAGCCTCCTCAAAGTCACTTGGTATTTGCCTGGATATGAACCGCTAGCTTTTATGCGCCTTTCAAAGTAACACGGCTGTCGTTAACCTTTGGGAGAGCTATGCGCCACTCGGAGATGGGGTTGAGAACCTCAGTAAATCGATTACTCAAAGCGTGCTATAGAATCTGATGTTTGATGATGATTACTAGATCTGAAGGCCCAATGGCCAATATAAAACATGCGAGAAAGTGGCCGAAATCATGTCGAAATTCGGGCATCTTTGAACCGAGTTTTGGGTTAAGCTAACATCCTAAACTCGGCTTCCTCCTTGAGGTAGTAACCAGTTTAAGCAGTTTCTGTACACTGATTTCGGTCACGAAGCCGAAATTTGAAAGGAAAATGTGAGAGGGGTCAACAGTGCCGGACACCACTTTCCTAAGTATGCTTGGGAGAAAATACTCCGTAGGCTTTTACACTTCCACGGTTGTTAGAGATGACGAATGAAATGAAGATTTCAGAATATATTTTTTCTTCTTGGGCAACGCCATAAAAGAGAACAACCGACTGAGCGAAGTGCTGCAGTTAGGTCAAGGAAGACGATGGTTGTTGGTTGTTTGTGAGTATGGCGATATTCAAGAATTTGTCGAACGTTGAAGGGTCACTGTATCCACGACCTTGGCGGAATCTTTCTTGATTCTCACAACTACCCTGTTCTCAGGCGTGTACGAGTCTTCGCATGGTGATACTTATGGGAGTTTTGAACCAGTCTTAACCTTACTGATGCCTTTGTGGTTTCCGCACTCCGTTTCAGTGCCTTTTTGGAAATGGGAATATCAGTTAAAATCTGCCGTTCTTCCACTCCCCGCTTTTCCTCATATGTAATGCGTCAAACTTCTAACCCTACGCACAAGCGCTTCACCATTCTTGCCCAAGCCTGGCGGGTGCGAGTATCCCCACCAGGTACCTTGTTTCTTCTTGAAAATTCCAGCTCTTTACGAATATCCTCTTCAGAAAGAGAGAGGTCTGAGTATTCCATATCATCACCATCGTCATCAGCTATGAAAACCGCGTACATTTTGTACAGTGGTTGTAGCTGTCACATTTTTGCTCGCCGATGATCTGGAGAGATAGGGGTGGATAGCTACTGAGTGGAGACAGCAGCCAATGTAATTAGTGTGTGAATTCAGAAGTGCCAGTGGGGTCTTCATTTGGAAGATTTAAAGGGAAGCTATACATTAAAGGCAACAGCTTGGATGCATGCGCGCGACTGGGCCATGTCCGTCAATGTCTAACCACCGATGTGTCCTGTCTCGGGTTCCCCATTCAGGTAGAAGGCAATGATCAGCGCAGCTGAATTTGCTGGTAAATACTTCGCTACCAAGTCATTACTCGGCTTCCTCTGCCTCGTTTCCACTCTCCACGTTGTTGTGAGAAAGGGTTCTCCAAGGAAGTCGGTTGATTGGTATACAAAGCACGTTACCAAGCCAGTCCAACCTATGGAGTGTGATCAGTTCATCTATCGTGGCTGAGTTATTTCTCCTGAAAACCATTCGGCGTTCTTCAGCATTACTGATCCGATGCTCCTACCAGACTTGGGCAATGCCTTGAAGGCACCGAATTTGAAAGTCTTTCAATGTCCTCAGCTCACAGCGGCCAGATTTCTGACCCATATAACAATGTGGAGCGCACCGCATAATTGCAAACTCGACGTTTGTCGGATGTCTGCGCCACAGGTTATGCAGATTCGCAAAAGCTGCCCTGGCCTTCCAAACCCGGATGGAAATATCGTCTTTGGCTAGACCACCGGGAATGGTACAGCTCTCAAGGCATTCAAATTTGTCTAATACCCCAAAAGCTCTTCTGCAAGCATGAGGTTCGGGTTCGAGCCCACCAAACTTCACAGCAGCACTCTACACCGTAGGTCTGAGGTGCATGCCAAACCGTGGGGCGAAATCGTTGTATATTTAGGTTATCCAATATCGCCCTGGGGAGTATTTGGGTCCCAGAAGCATTAGAAGCTGGGAGTGAGTCTTCTATGATCCCATCGATGATGAAGTTGAAGAGGAAAGTTAAAGATTACAGCCCTACTTGACACCACTTGGTGCAGTGATTTTAGGCGAGAGCTTACCGTAGAACTTAACGTCTACATCCACGAGAGTTGATGTGGTGGATGGCCATGAATCTGTGGGGAGCACCCTTGTTCCATGAAGGCTACTGTAGTGCCTGACGGTCCACGGAATCAATGACAGCTTTCAAGTTCGGAAAGACCACCATTTTTGGTTACTGGAAGCGGTTCCAGAATCTGTTGCAGGGTAGGTATGTGATCGATGCATCCAATTGCTTGACTGAACCCAGCTTGAATTTCACGGATCTACCTCTGTGTTCAGTCAACCTTTGATGCCACAAGTACCAGGCTAATTTCACGGTTATTTTCGCAGCGTTCGCGCAATCTTTTTGAAGATAGAAGTGACTGTCGGTGTAGCTTGTTCTACACTGGGCGTAGTACCAAAAGGTTTTGTCAGATGGGTGACCGGGAATTCTCCGCCTTATTTACAGAGGGCTGGATACAAACCATTCGGTCTCGGGGCCTTCTCACGGTTTAGATTGTCTTTATCGTTGAGAGCAACACCAGATTGAGAACACTGATGCTTCACTGTCGTACAGCCGTGTCAGTTTATTTCCATAAAGCTTTGTAATGGAAAGAAGAAAGAAATTACCAGGGAGGAGATTCTAGGGTTAGTCTGCACCTACAGCACACAGTCAGACAATCTGGATACAATCTGATAGCATGAACACCACTGACATGGGTTAGCATCCGTATCTTTCAGTGTCTCAAGCCAAGCACCGTGAGGGTCACGTGGACCCCATCCTGGGGTGCGAACAGCACCGAAACTCTTCGTGGCAACCTTCATTCTCTTCTACCCTGTTAATTCTTGTCCGCCTCTAGGTTTCCGCCACTCCGAATTATGCACGGAAAACAGAACTCGTCTCGGCTGCTCGAGATTCCGTGCCTAGGTCTAATTGGTTGCGCCGTTCCACACGCGGAGCACCCAGCATCTTGCAGGGTGGCGAACAGTACCTTCCAATAAAAGCCAACACAGAGGACCTGTTGTCCAGAAGGGACTTCAGTACATGGTTTTGGTGGGCTTCTTTCACATCAAGATTCAAGAGCTTTCCAATGGCCATGTCAGGTGTGCGCATATTGCGCACCCCTGATAAGCGTAGCGAGAAGCAGCAACGAACAAGCGTGTGATCTGAATCCACATATGTGTTCCAGAACGAACGACAGTCAGTAATTGATCCATGCCACTTACAGCTAACAACAATGTGGTCTATCTGTGTTGGAAGTTGGCTCGCATGCGGGGGCACCATATGGCCAAGCGGCTTCAATTGCTTCGGAAGTTAGCACTGTACTGAAACGGTCCGTGCTCAGCACATCACTGCAGCAGGTATTCGCTGTTGTCCGTGGGTCTTGATTCCAGTTCGAGACGACCACAAAACAGCCTCATCAGCGCTGAGTGTGACACATAGGTTGCTTTCCATGACTAATTTGGACTGGTGGTGGACGGATGATGAATTTGGACTGGACGAAACATATAGGTGAACAGAAGAGGACACGGCAGGAAAAAATGAAGGATTTTACGAAGTTTCGGGATCTGTTCGATTTCCAGTAAGAGACTCACAGTAAAAGATGTGACTAATCGATGTCAGTGGCCTTCATGCTGTCAGTTTCTGTCCCGACTGACTGTTGGAGATGTAAGCATCTCGAATATTTGTGGTCGGTTAACCCCCTCATTGTCCCACTTTTCTTCTTTCTATTTCAATGCTTTATTCAAATAAATAGACTCGATGAATCGCCAGTGTTCTCTGGAGTTGCTGTCAATGACGATGGATTTCCGTAAGCGAGTACCAGGTAGTCTGATTCGTTACATCAACAGATGAATCATTATGGGTTTATGTGGATGGGCATACACTGCGTATACGCAACCACGATCTATCAAACGAGGCTGTTTTTTTCTACTCCAGGCCCTCGTTGGCGGAAAGTTCGCGGAGTACAGGCTATGCAACGGCGCTTAACTGACATACAATTCTTGGGAAGATTGCTACAGCAAATAGTGGAAAGAAAGAGGAAAGGTCGGAAGCTAGTGCAACTCTATGGAAGAAATCAAGGAAAATGCGTCTATGCCTTGGAACGCTAACGAGATAAACACATTTAAGCATCAAACCGTAGGCGCCATCATTGGGACTGATCCAACGTCCTTTTCGTACCTCATCTGACGTGGACCTAGCAGGCGATGACAAACAGGCTTTACCTAATCAATCCAACCGGGAAGTGACAATGTATTCGCCACTGTGCCTAGTTACATGCCATATCGTGCAGAGTTTTTAACCGCATGTGAGGAAGGCGTAAAGATCCAAAGACACAGCTGTTTCCAGTAGCAAAAGACTTGCCCATCTACCGAGCTTCCATCATCCGTCAGAGTTCTCGGTCATTCTTTAGGCTGTTCACTATTTGGCGTTTGGGGGATTTGCGTGCGCCGTCGTACCCATTACCTGCTGGTACGGACTCCCTTTGATCGATCAGGGCTAGCGATCTCAACTGGTCATTTAATTGTATCGGAGAGGTCGGACAGACAGCTTTGAACGCCACTAGCCTAGCTCCTTTCAATATTTACTTTGCTTTATCCAGGTGCTCGTTACCCGTACAGTATTGGCTCACTACAGGGATTAGTTGAGCTGGCTCAGACCGATACCGTTGGGCTGTGATTGCTTTCCGAAGATGGAGGATTGGTAGTGTGCTTGCTGACTTGCGAGGGTCTCAAGGAAAGCGAATTGTCAAGCTTGCTGGCAATATGGCGTGATCGGAGTCAGAAGGGGCGACAGTCTTGAATTGTGGCTCTGCAGCGGTCGCTGATAGCCACGTGATCCAGTTAAGTCCACGGTTGATTTGCACTTGATGACCTCCAGGTTACCGTGCGAGCGTGTGTTGGAATTTCACGTTAGCCAGAAACAATTGGTGATCAGCACACAACTGGAGGATTCGCTCTCCGTCGTCTGTGCGGAGAGCACCGACTCCGAATCGATAGCCCAGATGTGGTTTCAGGAAGCTTAAACTAATGAATTGAGCATTCATATCACCTGAAAGGATAAGATTGTCAGTGCCTCTTGCTTCACGAATGATCCAGGTCGAATCTTGATAGAAATGATCCTTGTTAGCGTCAAAACTGTGATCTGTTGGGATATGCGCCAACACTACAAACAAGCCTCGCTTCTATGTTGTGGACCATTGCGCTGGATAACGGTCGGTAAAAAGACGACTGTTCACTAGAATTCAGTTCACCAAAGCGCGTTCAGCCCTGCGGCTGAGTGCAACCCACACGCCGCATATTCCACGGACCATTGCTGCTGGGACACCGGAAACTCGGAGAGTGAAATGTGGCAGAGCTGAGTTCGTCTTTGTCGCTTTAAAAGGGATGACCACGCTGGAGTCTTGTATGCGTGTCTCAGAAACACAGCATACATCAACCTTAAGAGAGCATAAGGTCTCGGCGAGCATCATCTGTTTGCCCATTTGACATAGTGTACGGATGTTGAAAGCACCTATGTAGAAAGGATTTTGTGGATTTATTAACGTGTTATTTTGCTTATTGCTACTGAGCAGCAGGATGCGTAAGGCACATCGGTCAAATAACTGACAATCAAATGATCCAGTAACGTCTTCTTGTGTGGTGGGAAGAAGTTGGGGTGGGACATCGATGCACAAAGAACTGCACTTCCCGGCTGCCCAGGCCGAGAATGAGGGCCTAGTTGAGGTGTCCAACCTTGAGCCCTTGACTCAAAAGTCTGACCCACGGAACAGTGGGTTTTCTTGGGGACCCTATCTTGGGCTGTTGATTTGATAGTCCGACCTGCTCGACTGTAGGAGGGCATATCTAGCCCGAGGGAGCAGGTGTCTCACTGCTGCTGCGTACGGTAGATACGTTTGAAGCCATATCGAGCTCACTGCAATGTTTTGTTGTTTTTCGACCATGTTGGATAGCTCGCCAGAGGTCACGGTCAGCATTTTAGATGATCGGAGTGTGCGGTTTTTAAGGCCGACCTTTTTCCCCTTCCTTCCTCAGGGAAGCAGCATCTCTCTCTTGGATGACATCGCATACCGTAGACTGCGTCGTACCAGTCTTTCAAGCGAGCTGAACGATGGTGTTTGCGGTGCCCATCTTTCAGTCTTCAGAACAGTCGCTTTTTGATGAATTTCTTGCAGCCTCGAATTGCTTTTCTGATAGAGATGTCGCTTGGATACTCATCGACAGCTTTGTCATGATTGGGTTCATGCAAATAGACTGAAAGGCTGTGCTCCTGGCAACACGAAGATTTCTCCTATCTTAGTTCAGCCTATCTGTAAAAACCGCTTTTGAGAGTTGCCTAGACATTTCAGTTGACTTCTTTTCATTTATCACCGCATAGTTTATTTAGATTTGAGGAGCGAAAACGGACGGTCCAGCGAGTTCGTACCAATGCTTGATTGGAATCCGTACAGGTGTTCAAACAGAAACGACAATCTTGGACATTTGATTACCGTCGATAGCCAATCGCGAAGTGATCCAACTGTGTGCACTATTGTTTGTGGTTCAGGGAGCGTCAGGTAACCATGTGTTATGTGTGGTCAAAGCTGGTGTGTGCAATAAACGGTCCGTGATATGCGCACAACTGAATGAACGGTCACTACTGTTCTTGGGGCGGCAACACCAAATCGACCACCCAGATATCACTCGCTGCTACTGAGTTGACCAATTTGAGCAATCATGTCACCAGCTAGAAGTGTGATAACTTATTTCCTACCGAGGAAGATTCGGAAATTCGCGACAGAACCCGTTTTTGTCGTTATCCTTGCCTAAATTTGTGGGGATATACGCAAATGTCATTATCCGCTATTAGCGAACCTGATGGTTCCAGCTAGCTTGATAGCCCACAACCTGCTGTTCACAGAAGTCCATTCCAACAGAGCTTTTCTCGCCTGCCATCCCACATCCAAAACTTTGAGACGAAGTCTCAGTGTTATCGGATATCCGAAGAGTCAATCGCGAACTGGGCCGTTTGGAGACGCAACCATGGAATTGTTGACAATTTGATCAAAGTCGCTCGACCATGCCAGTCTCTTGGTGGGTGGTACAAAAGCTGCACATACAGTACACGTCAGTTCTCGAGGAAAATGGAGAATGAAGCAGTGGACGCAACGTGGCACAAACAGACCGCTTATTAGCAGATCACCCGTAAAGCAAAAATACACATGAGCACGGCTGATATTAGCGTCTGACCCAACAGTGGATCATGAGTGCAGCCAATCAGCGCATTGAAAAAGTGGTTCAGTTGCAGCACCCTTTCAGTGCCTGGCTGCCATGCCACCCGAAGCACGAGGGCCAAGATACTGCCAGGTTGACCAAGCGTAGACAGCAGCAGTCGAGATGTAGAGGTAGGGTTCGAACCACAGACCTTCCAGTCACTAAGTTCGCGGCGTTAACCACTGAGCCGTCTCGAGCCATCTGTCTGTGTCCACAACCGTCGGCGCACTCTATGTGAGTAACAGCGCTGCATGTGGAATGGTAAGAGTGAACGCGAACACAAATGATTTGGTCCAAGAGAGGACACAGTACAGTACTTGTTTGGTGTTTTGAGTTAGAGCGCAGTTCTGGCGCTTGCCGCAAGGTGGAGGTATGTTCGATGCAACCGCGGTCATGGCGAAACCCAGCTTGATTCTCACGAGTCTGACTCCCCCGATGGTGCGTCAACCTTCATAGGATAATTCCAGGAAGCATCTGGGAAGCTATGGCCACTAGATTGATACCCCTGTGGCGTTCGCATGACGTCCTTGCATCCTTTTTGAATGTAGCAGTAACCGTTGAGGCGCCCCATTCGGTCGGCGTTCTTTCCTCACTCCAGGTATTCTGGAGTAAAGTCGTCAGAACGACCACAAGGAACTCACCACCTTTGAAAAGTGCAGGATGCAAACCGTCTAGTCCAGATGCTGAAACAATCAGATTGCACGCTGGCCTTCCGTTGTCGATGGCGGACTGATGTCGACGTCTCACTCGGCTTCAGTTAGTCCTTCCAGCGGGTAAGTTGACGAGGCCCAGGTGAACTGTTCTTCAAAGTGTTCATCGTTCAGGACGACTTTGAAATGAGGTTCCGTCCTTTTCGGGGATCGTTTCACTAACACCTACCCTCCTCAGACCAGTTGATCGAATTAGCTAGAATAGGGTTCGATTGTTGCCTGTCACAAAAGCTTTCTCCCTTTGTCGGGGTTTTGCGATCTACCAGCGCTCTCTGTCAATCCTTAGGCACGCCACCATAGCCGTTGCTTGTATGATTTTTCTGGGTTCAATCAGTTGTTGATGTTGACGGGATCCAATGTTCACTGGGATGGTTGAGTCACCTCGGCCAGACATTTTCAGAGGCTGTGAGCGTGGCTTCTGGCACCTTTCTTCAATCGTCATCCAAATGACCATTACTACCATTGTGCCCGTCGAGTTCCGGGAGCTCCTCAGCAAACCCAACTCAGTACTGCTGAGCTACAGAGGCGCTCTGCGGGTGGTGAACTGAATACCTCTGCATCAACCAACGTGTCCCAGAGGAGAAGCAAATAGATACATATTCCCGCACACAATGTTCTGACCGCAGTTAAGTGGTTTACACCAAAATGAACGACAATCTTGAATCGAATCTCCACTGGTAGCTGATTGCCACTTGGCCGAAATGAGTCCACGGATGGTTTGCGTTTGGTGGCCTCCAAGTCACATGGTGTTAGCGCTTGTGCTGAAAGTTTATGGTGGCTAGGAATAAGTGGTTTTCTGCACGTAAGTGAAAAAGTCGTTCCCCGTTATCTGTGCGGTGAGCGTCACCTCGAATCGGCCACCTAGATGGGCTTCATCAGACCTTAGTCGGTCAAACTAAGCATTCCTATTACCTGCCAGACTCATGGTATATGTACTTCTCGCTGACCGCAGCAGCCGTGGCAAATCTCTGTAGAAGCTTCCTTTCTGAGGTTCCGAGTTGCCGTTTGTCGGACAGTATGCTGACACAACAAACAAACACCATTCATCACGTCGAGATGCATTGATCTTGACTGAACCAGTCAACCTAACCGCACGAAGGTGAATGATAGCTGTAGTCCAGTCCAGGGCTAAGCGCCGTAGATACCATGAGCCACTGCGTCAATATCATCAGACACCCAAAGAGTAATGTGCGAGGAATCTGGGTTCGGCCCGAGCGATGTGAGATGAATGACCGAGTTGGGTTCGTGCGTGTTTCGGGGACACAGCATACATTGATCGAAAGAGAGAGCAAGGTCTGATCAACTTGTCAGAATACGCACGCTGAAAGAAGCAATTTGGAACAAATCCTTTGAATTCAATACGGGTCTGTTTTTATCTATCTTACTGGTCAGAAGCTTAGATATGAAGGAACCGCTAGGTAACTGACTGCCAACTGAATGAGAACCTGGACAAGGACGTGTGTAAAGACTCAGTGAATGAGAAACTGTAAGTGCGAATAATACTGCTCAGGCCGAGGAAGGAGGAATCAAACTGTCAACCTGGTCAGTATTATGAGGACAAAACATACTTCCTGGTAGCCCGGACCGAAGGCGGTGGTGTCTTAAGGCCTTATCCAAGATGGGAAACTCTAGGGTTTTGTTCCATCATCATTATCAGTTGTAAGAACCGCGAACTATCGTACAGTGGTTATAGCTGCCACAGTTTCTTTCGTCCATCGATGATTTGGGGAGGTGGGGGATATAGCTGCGTACTGGAGGCGGGAGCTTATAAATTGGGGCGTAAATAACAGGACTGACAGTGGACTTTTAAGTTGGGGGATTGGGAAGGGAGCTATGACTGAATGCAACAGCTTTTATGCACGAGCGCCATTGAGGGTGCGACTGGGCCATGTCTGACAATGTTTCTAACGATTGACGTGTCCCTTCTCGGGGTCCCCATCCAGGAAGATGGCAATGACCAGCGCTGCTGAGCTTGTTGGTAATGGCTTTCATACCTCGCTGCCAAGTCAGTGTTTGACCTCCCCTGGCTCGTTTCCACTCTTCGCGTGGTTGTGCGAAGAGAACCCTTCGAGGAAGTCGGTCGACTGGCATACGGAGCACGTGGCCAAGCCAGCGCAACCTGTAGAGAGGTCAGTTCATCTATCGTGGGTGAGTTATTTCTTCCGAATACCATTCGAAGTACTTCAGCATTGCTGATCCGGTGTTCCCACCAGATCCGGGCAATGCTCCAAAGACATTGATGGTCAAATACTGATAGTCTTTTGACGTCCTCGGTGCGTAGCGACCAGGTTTCTGATCCGCATAATGTGGCGCACACCGCAGCATTGTAACCTCGACCCTTGACGGATAAGCTGATGTCACACCTTCGCCACACGTGACGCAGGTTCACAAAAGCTGCTCTTGTTCCGGGACCATGCGTATCCTGGCACCCAACAACCTCGCCCGCCAGGCAGCGGGTGTTAGTGTTCTCTTTGGGGACGCTGCCACAGCCATCCGGCTGCATGAGCTCGTCATACTCTGATGCCGCAGGAAGTAAAGAATAGAAATATGGCTGTCCGTGAAGCACGACCAACAGCATAGTTGGGACATAATCACGGTGCAACATAACATCTGTTTACGAGGGGTGTCCCCAGCACTGCTCGGCTTTTGTTCGAGGACATGAGTTGAGTCATTAAACACCCAAATTCCTACTGGAATACAGCAGGAGTGTAGGGACCAGAATAGTCAGAGACTCCATTGGATCGTGACTTCAGCTCATCAACCAACCCCGTCGAATTCGCTCCTCTATCCCTTGAACAGTCCGCAGGGTAGTAGGGGTCGTCGGTGACCGTCAATTCGGTGATACTAAATATTAGCTTGGAGTTCATGTTTTACTCGTGACATGTGAAGCCACATTACAGCGGGTGTATATGACATTTTGTTGGAGAGAATCCGCCATGTTCTAGTGGTATACACATCAGAGCCCCTTGTGCAACAGCTGTCACGCTGGGTAGCACTGATCCCTGCGATGGGCTCGTCAACTACAGCACTCCGGAAGTTTGAATGTTGCGCAAAAAGTCTGGGTTTTTCTTGACTGATTTTCTGGCACCCATTTAGGTATACAAAATGTCTAATGTTTTCCAAAGCCTGCTTTGCTCACTCGGTGCGGATGAGGCCTCCACACAGGGCAGCAACTTCAATCAGTGTTGTCTGTGACCTGGTATGCCAAGACGGGTTCTATGCCACCTACTTTGGGAAAATAAAATCAGCTCCTCGTTAATCGCTGATAGCAGCAGAGTGCATAGTAAGGTGACTTTGATTTCCTAGGACCACCTTGTTTCCAGATGTCTCCGATGCAATGATGCTCTCCTGGAGGGTTTACAACCATGTTTTCTGTCAGAATCAACACTGCGATCCTGCTGAAGAGGGGCTCTCCCCTTTTCGTGTAGCCTAACTCATTCCTCCTCGCAGCGGCCTCTCTTCGGGGGAGGGTTACTATTCCGGGCTTATCTTTGTTTTCTGAGGTACCACGGCTTTATTTGACAATTGCTAAAAACGACCTGGAAGCTTTTTTATCTAGGCTCGGGAACACCAAATTTTAATTGAGTCTCAAAATGACTAATTGATGGTGGACTTTCGTACCACTGAGTGCACTACAAGAAAGGCACATCATTCGGTGACGCAAGGCACACAGTGGTATTTGTGTGGCAGTGTGTGTGAAAAACATGTTTAGAGGCCTTCAGTTGCAAGCTAGTTGTCACTTTGCTCTTCTCCTTCCATGATGGGGCCCACGTGACCCCTTCCTGTGTTTGGCTGCAGACACTGAAAGCAAAGGGAGCTAACTAATTCAGTGACGCTCATGCTATCAGTTTCTATTTGGATTGTCTGACTGAATGTTGGAGGCTCGGGTCGCGTTTGCTAATTTGAGACACCTATGGCTTCAAAGCGGTATATCCCTGAATCTCACGGGACGTGTGTATCGGGCTACAGTGCGGGCTGTCTTGTTGTATGGCTGTGAGACTTGGTTTGTTCTAGCAGCGGAACTGAGGCGTTGTCTCAGAATCATAGCTCGTGTGGGTTGGTGCCGGTGAGTCCATAATGAGACAACTAGAAAGCGAATGTTCGGTAGTGCAACGGGTACTTCCATTGGAGAATGTGTCCATCACCAGAAGCTGCGTTGGTTAAGCCATGTATTGCGTATGCCGAACCATCGTTTGCCGAAGAGAGTGCTGTTTTCCGTGTCCAATTCAGAGTGGCTGAAGCAGAAAGGTGGTCAACCCTTGACCTGGCAGAGGGGTATGCGAAACGTTTGGGTGCTGTCGGTGCTACTTGTCTTCCAGGATGGGGACCGCGTGATCCCCACTGTGCTTGGTTGAAGACGCTGCAAGATATGAATGCCAATCGATTTCAATCGCGTTCTTGTCGTCATTTTCTATCCAGATTGTCTGAATGATGCTGTGTTTTTTCGATGTATTCGCGAAATCAGCCTCGGAGCGCCATCAGTTCTAACTGGACAAACCTTATTTATGTGGATGGCGCTTGTTACGCTAGAAGTTACCGTGTCTTGACCTTATGGCCGAGATGTTCAAACGCACGGCCACAAAATAACATATTCGTTCTCTTGACCGTGGCTTCTGTTCGGCGACATCGCTCATTGGGTGAACGCGTTTGTGGATTTTCAAGAGGAGTATTTCTTTTGGGACATTATCGTAATAAATACCTTCCGGGTACATGTTACTGTATGTGTGGAGCGTGAACTCTCAGGGTGAGGAATCGTCAAAACTGACAGACTCATCTCCAGTCGTCAGCGAAACCTCTCCTTACCGGAGGAAGCTAATCTAACGTTGTTCAACTAAACGAAGGCACTTCAGGCACTTCTCGGTCATTTAGGAATTCAGTGTTCATCTTTTCCCAGACCACCATAATAACAGTTGTTTGCACTAGAAGGGTGCTTGCAATGTCGATCCCGTAGGTGTTTTGGTTCCAGGACGGCAGTATCAACGGTATCACACAAGAACTAGCAACTATGATGTTTTGTTGAACATTGTTTTTTTCGAGCACGGCCTACGCGTCCTGCAGTGATGATAGCCCAGTAGCTCGGCTGAACACTTCTCCCACCTGGTCCCAGTAGGTGCTCAGTGAGTTTGACAGCATATTTTAACGTCAATCCTATGGGTTTACGATAGCTGTCAATCACGTCGACCTCCAAATAATCTCCTTCGCAAAAAAACCGATGTGGTCACCCGCAAACATGCTACCTACCGTTGCATTCGGAAGTGTGAATAATTGCTAGTAGTGCATAAGGAATGATCACGCAGTGTTTCTACTCCAACCCGTGTGTATGTGTGTGTATGTTTGAACGAAAACCGTGACTCAAAAAAATTTCGTCATCCTGGTGCTTTATTATGCCGGATTGGACCGAGCCTACACGTGCATCGAATTTAAACGATTAATTGCTTGACTTCATCCGATAGCGTGTATCACCTATGTTTCTAATTGGTTTATACATGTGACTTGGAGAGTGCCACGTGACGGCAGGACGTCTTATTCACCGAATCAGTCGTTACAATCGATATTCTCAACTGTCATGCTGGCTAAACAACCGATCGCAATGCCCCTAATCAAATTTGTAGCCTCGGAATGGCATTGACCGGAGCAGCGTTCGCTCACTATTTATCCATCGAATTAGTCGTCTGTAAGTCGTACTGATGACTATGTGATATGGCTGAGAAGCTTAAATCAAAGGTGATGAAGGCCTCGATTTTGTGTGATTCAACAAGGGCGCGATCCTACCACACTTCAAAACATTCCCGACCAAAAGCTGCCACGTTACCCTGCCTTGAGTGTTGTAATGATCCTTGGGGCTACATTGGCTGGAGCTCCGTTCCACAAGGTGCAATCCTGCCAGAAAGGCCAAAGGGGAGGCGGCCAGACGAAGGGCAGTGACCCCCCTACTATAAATAACAGCAATACGAGATGATCTGGGGATGAAGTCGTACTGTCCGCTGCGATTTGGCTGTGAAAGCAGTAAGATGTTTCCTCCAGTCGACCTGACTCCGACCATGCCATTGTGCAGACTCGATTAGCACTTCGCTTCTCCATAGCGGGGAGCGTGCCGAAGCCGAGTGATTTTGTTCATTACCTTCAACTTCTATCCTTCCGCACTATTCCTTTCCAACTTTCTTATAGACGTACTGCTTGAAACCTCTCTGCCTGCCTCTGAAAACTCGGGGGTCCAAATGCTTCCGGGGCGTCCGCTCACAGACACTGAGTATGCAGACGATATTGTTCTTCTTGGTTCAAACCCTTCAAATATGCAAACCAAAATAAATAATTATGCGACGTGGTTTGGTATGCGCTTCACACCTGCAAAGTGTATGGTGCTGCTACAAAATTGAGTGGGATCCAACCCAAACTTCCTGCTTTGAGACGAGCGGATCGATTATGTAAATGATATATTTGTTTATTGTATTACATTACATTGCACTTGTTTGTTGTGTACGTCCCGATGGACTGACTGGAGAAGAGATTACTTCTTGAATCGGGAAGGCCAGGGCAGCTTTTTCCGACCTCTCCACATCACATCAGCATACCTATCAACTGCAGACTATAGACTGCGGCAGTGCGATCCATGTTGTTCTGTGGATCAGAATCTTGGCCTTCACACGCAGAGGATGTCGGAGGACTGTCAGTGTTAGATGTTCGGTATCTCCGAAGCTTTGGTTGGAGCCGGTGGGAACATCGGATTAACAGTATTGTTAAGTACACCAGATGGCTTCGGGAAAAAAGGAACTCCCACGATGGATGAGCTACTCAGGCTTCATAGGCTGTGCTGGTTAGGACATGTACTCCGCATGTCAGAGGACCGTCTGCCCCGCAGAACTGTTTTTGTCCAGCTCTGTGCTGAATGGAAGCGACCGATTGGTGGACAGTCTATGACCTGGTAACAAAGTATGAAGACACCAACCAGTAGATTCAGTCTGGTTGACAACTGCCAGCTCCAACTGGATGGGGACCCCCGGTCGTAACTGATCAATGGTTAGTGACGCTGGCAGACATGGCTCAATTACGCAGTCAATGGCACTCGTGTATCAAAGCTATTGCCTTCAATGCGTAGTTACCCAGCTTTTCAATCCTTCGGCTAAGTAGACTAACTCAGTACGAGCTAATTTTTTTGCCGTCGTCTCCAATGTTTGATCATTTCATTTCGGCTGTTTCATTTCCGGTAACTGGACCAACGTATCCTTGGTACATTGTTTAAAGCTGATGAACTGATCCGGACTAATCACAACGTTCGCTGGGTAGTGTTCGTTTTGCACCTCGTATATTGAGATGAATTCGTGCATGGTACCCCGGTATTCGCACTCGCCTGTAAAGTCCTGTCTAGCTACCGGGAGTCGCAGGAGAGACATTCTTTGGGATGTGATGGCTTGATGCCCTTCTAACGGAGATATTTTTGTTGGGACGGGAGATAATTTACTGGCCGCTACTCGGGTGCTTCGCTCTGCTCTTACCTTCTCCTAGTCAAGGATAAGTCTATCTCAAGAATCACTGCTGCCGATGAAGCACGATCAACGGCAGTATCCGAGTACAACGTCTCCTAATAACGAGCATTTGACAGACCACCTTTAGTACTCATATTATCAGGCCCCATAGATGCTGCTCCACTCCACAATGCTCCTGTTTTATCGGAGCCCTCCCCCCCCGCAGCAAGCAGTACCCTGGGGGGAAAACATATTAGTCCCATTGGGTTTTTATAGCGGGGCTAACCGAGCAAAAGGCACTTTTTATCATCCCGTCTTTATGGTTAAGTCGTCCGTCATCAATGATTTTGTTGGTTGCCATACTTTGTCCGTTCAGCCATTATAAAAACAATATCCGGATGCATCTTTGTACACTCTCGCATTGCCGGTCGTATTTCCCCTATTCCATGAGCCATTGAGGGTGAGGGAGTCTAATGTTAACTGTGTTGGGCTAGCAGCCAAACGCCTGTGAGTGAAAAACGAACCGGATTATTGATATGGTCCTATGTTTCTATCGGCTCCTTGTATACATTCGCAGCTGGGTCTGGTCACAAGGTTCCTCCCATTAACCAAAACAGTTAAGCTTTTCCAACTGATTGAAATGGGAGCATTAGAAATATCGGTAATCTTGCAGAATAAAAGGTTTATTACAAAAAAAGGTAGAAGCATTGTTTCTTTCAATTGAAAGTTTTCGGGAGATGAAATAGCCCAAGCTTTGACTGCGATGCAGTGCTGCAAGTTTGAGCGAGAAATAAAAAGACAGTTGAAGGGGGAGCCTGAGCTTTTTAAGAGACATTGTAACAAACCAGAAAAAAGCCCTGAGCAACAGGACGTATTGATGGGCGTTGGTGGAAGTGCAGTTACGCAGAAAATGACCTGGAGGTGATTTCACTGCTGGCTGACTGCAACGCATATTGTGCCTTGCTTTGGACTCGTAAGACTTTTGTCTGTCTTCTACCACTTCCCCAAACTGATAACCTGACTCTGTTGTCATTCAGCATTGTGTATTTAGGACAATTGAGTGTTCATTAGAAATGTGCAATCCGAATGCGATCGCAGAACTTTTTTTCAAATTCGTTCTCCATCTCATTGGGTTCGATGGTTTGGAGTGATCCGCGGGAGGGTGGAACTGTCACGACCTTGGAGTCCTTGTTTCGGGAATATCGTTGGTTTTCACGCACGGCCTCTCGCAAGGCTGCTGTTACAGTAGCCAATCGCATTTATTGATCGGACGCTGCGGGGATTAATGCGATCAGCTGCTTAAAACAGAGGCAGACTCTTAGACCTCCACACATATGTCATTTTTGTTCTGATATACAGCTTTACTGTGTTTTGTGAAAGTGATAGTAGGGTATAATAATAAGTTCAGTGATCCCAACTGTGGTATTCATACAGCTTTGGCTACCCGAGAACTGAATTAAGCACAGTCGGCTTGCGCTTCTTAATGTACGCCAGCTTCAGAGATTTTGTGTGACTCTCTAGGGGCTTTTGGCCGTCAGTGCACTCGCCATGCGTGCAAAATTGCGCTATGAAGATTTCGCCGCTTGTCATCACTAGTGTGTGCTGATGACGCGAGCCCATGAAGGAACAAACCAATGACCAGCGGCTAATCTGCAGGCTTAAAGTTAAGTTAAAAAACAACGAATCCTAATCTGCAGATTGTAGCGGAATTTTTGTGCTCACTCTGGCTTGGATGCCAAGGGTCATCCTACTCGGGCCTCGCTTCAGACGACTAACTTCCTGCTCCGTCTGGTCCAGCGCTTTTTGGATCACGGAGAGCGAGCCGGTTGCTGGTATCAAACCATGTCTACGGGGATCCGGTTCTGCGCTGAATGACCTGTTTAAATGACGTGTCGACTGCTGGCTACGATAGTAGCACAGGCTAAGACACGCACAAGCCTGAACATGCATTTAGGAACCCACCAGCAGGCGGCCTGTCGCTCAAGCCTAGCTACTAGCCACGCGCGTGTTTTATCGATGTCTGTCTGCCTTTCGTTGTTTCATTGGCTCCCTGGCCTGTCTACTATTGATTGTCTTCACAACCACGTGTCTGTAGTCAAATCCGTGGTTGTTGTTCTGACCACTCCACCCTCTTACCCAGCGCACATACAGACGCACGGATGCTTGCGTTCCATTCACACACACACAAAGCGCGTGCGCTCTAGCGCGTGTCTGTTATTGATTGTCTTTACTAGTGTGTCTTTGGTAGGCGTGTCCCAGCTGTTGGCAGCTCGCCTGTCTTGCATGTCAGTGTTCGTGGTACACATGCTACTTGTTAGTAACTTGTATTTACAAGTTTTTTTGCTGGCGCATCAACCTGAAGACTCCCTGGGCGATGGTAACTCCACCACCACAAACTCGTTCTTCTGTGCGATTTTTGGGCGACTTCATAGGATCTCGGGAGCGCTAAACCGAACGCACGGAAGTCCCAACCGGCTTTTTATACCGCAGTGTTGCTTTTGAGCGAACGAGATACGGGTGTAAGCGCTGCAAACAGATGCCGGGAAGGGGCTATGCTCTAATGAAGTCTGATGTGAAAACGAGGTATGCTTCAACCGAGGATGACTTGGCTCTAGCTGTATACTGAACAACAGGAGGCTGATTGCTTATCCCACTGTACTCATCCTAGACAGCAACGCTGCGTAACAGATGTCTATGTTTAATATTAGGATACTGGAGAGAAATGTCCTTCCAACGTCCAGCTTATTTTATATTGCATTCCAGCATAAATTGCCATTTTGAGCGCCAGGTGGGATGAAACAAACTATAATCGGGAGCCCCACGAAACAGACGCAACGTTTTGTTCATAATTCATAGAGGAGTTTGATAAAACTGGTAGTGGTTAGTACTAGAGCCCTAATTTATACTCAGGTTTTTCAACACGAATTGAATTTATCATCCGGAAGCCCCCAACTGTTTGAACATTCGTGTGGTTTGACATTCACATTGGAAAATGGCTATTCACATCTTTCGTTTCCATGTAGGGAAATCGCAATTTGATGGAACTAGCAGGTAGCATAACTGCAAAAAGGGTACTACTCACTGACATGCAACCCTTCAAAGGTGTCTTGGATACGGTTCCACAAATCAGCCTAAGTTTTTCTTACTGGTGGTACCACGCGTTTTTTCGGTGTTCTTGATTTGGGAAACCTTTCTTGTTTCCATTTAGCTCTGGATCACTTAATAGTTGCTAGAGCTGGACGGTTTAAAGCTACAAGCCAAGGCCTCTTATAACCGAGTCTTTGGCATGTACCTTATTGCCTTTAATCTCTAGATTTGCGTCCTTAGGATCCGGCCTGGTGAACTGCAAAAAAACAGTGCCAACTTTCAGAAAAGCAAACCTACATTTTGATACATATGTTAATGATCCACTCTTAAGTACCAGAAAATCGCGCTAAAGCAGCTGCCTTTGGAACTGTTCTGTGGTGGAACGACGCGACTGTTTCGATCAGGTAACTATCGATAACGAACAACCAAGCCACTTGGTTTGCAACATCCAAACTCAGTTTGCGACCGGTAGGTTTCCTTTTTAGCGGTTGCCCTACCAAGATCCTGGTTTTGTCCATTTTTGCCCAGGCAACCTCAACTTACTTGTTTGACCTTCCACGCTGAGCTCAGGAACACTTAGCTTTTCTGTATTTGTTTCTTGCCGGTGCTTGGTGAGTGTGTCCTTTATACATCTGTCGTCCCACCAGACCTACCTTGCTGGATGTTAGCTTCGATTTTTGCTTGTTATCTGCTCCATGTGACCTAGTAATCACTTTATACCGGGACCTCCTGAGTAGTAATGAACAACTTTGCTGTCAGTGGACGGGACGCGTCATGTCGTGATCACATAGTGAACATGAGGTCAATCTCGTAATCATTGCTTGACACTTGGACCGACGTAGTATAATCCTTCATGACTATGTGTGTGAAAATGGTAACCGGGAATTTGAAACCCACGTTTTCAACTGTGAGGTGGACTCGAAATCATTAGTGGATGGATCTAACTGCAACAAGAGGAACCACTATGACGATCTTTCGAGAAACAATACCGAGGATTGTCGACCCCGAAGCATACTTGTGCTCCTTTCCTTGGATGACCGATACACTCAGGTCTGTCAGATTCCATGGGCCACGCAAAAAGTACGACTTTTAGGGACCGGCGACCTAATGATTTACAACTTTGGTAGGGCTGTAAGTTGTATGGATGAGATTAATGGTTCGCCATGAAATGTTGCTACAAAATTTTTCTACTACGCAGTTGAACTAGTTCACTTCATAACAGAGGTCAGCATTTGCTGACCTTACATAGGCTGCGGAGGACAAGTCGTCGAAGATGACTGATGCATTTGGGAGCCAGCCGAACGTGGCGTTCATCAACGGGTAATAAATCCAAACCATTGAATAACATAATGTATTCTCCGCGGCACAATAGCTCATTTGCTTGATTTGTGCCAATTAACTAATTCAGCTGACCTATCCGCGAAAGGTAAGAAGGTAGGTACGGTCCACACTCTTCGATGCACGGTGGTAAGAGCTGAATTCGTATGAGTTTCAAGGTATTTACCCTCGAATCTATCGCGAGGGTAGTGGAAAATACTGCTCATTCTCACCTTGATTGTTTCTATTTATTGCTGGATTAGATTTGGTGCATGAAGCTTCTAGTGAGTAAGCATTTGGCGCGTGCTTTTCCATCAAACAGGTTGTGACAGATATAACAGGTAATTTTCAAACATTTTGCAAAATCACTTATCATAACTAGCTATTAATATACTTCCAGCGAAGTTACATCCTTCACTTCTAACAACGTGACATGGACAAAGTCGATCAGTGAATGTTGACTGCAATTCCTTTCCTTATATGCGAACTACTCATTAAGATCACGAGACCGGCTCGCATTCTCCGGATCATGTCATATATTAGCTTTTTTCAGAATCCTCCACCGAATGGTATCCACAATATATTGTTGAGGCTGTATCTATAGGGTAATCACAGTATGTTCCACAAGGTCGTGCTAGAATCTCCGTGAGGGGGCAAGAAGCGTCGAGCTAAAGATGCTCTATCCAGATTGGCTGGCATTCTGACCATTCAGGGTATGCCTTCGTTTGGTCCGTAGCCCGCACGTCCAATTAATGTGATGTTCGGTTATTAGGGACGGCTGGCCTCTGGACACCTTCCCTTTGAGAAGGCTGTCCAACCGACCGCTGCTTTGAACTCAACTGTGACGACTCACGAAGGTGATGTCGCATGTCGGTCCGTCCCTGGGGCTGTGAGCATGCCGATCTGGGATCCGGTACCCTCCACTTCGGAGGTATGTCACGGCTGCCCGGTGTCCCATGCGACGTGGTTCCCTTAAGGAGCCGCAGTCTGTTGTCTGAAGTTGGTTCCCTGGACATGGCCGTGCTTATGATCTGATTTGTGCCTTGTGTTTTACGTAGTATTCGACCCTGCGTCCACCGTGGAGAGTATTACCCATATCCTCCAATCAGTATCTGGCCTCTGTGTGACTGTTGTGGCGTCCCTCCTGCCGGCCCTCCTTTCTTGACTTTCCGGATAGCAGTGGAACGATCCACATGAACCTGGGACTGTAAACTGAAGGGTTCGGAACTCGGGTGCAACGTTGCATGCTGTTGGCAGGATTCACCTAAGTGGACTGAAGTGAGAGGACTACCGGTGCCGGACGTCAGGAGCTGAATAGCCGCTCCGTCGCGTTTGCTCCTTCTGGTCTCCGGTTTGACTGTAACTGTGGCGACCACAAAATCATCATGACGTGGTGTTCTCGTGAACGTATCAGAGCCATCTGCATCTGTTTCGTTACAAAACGGCATTGAGTGGTTGATCCAAGAGTTGAAGCTCATTAATCCAATCGAGGCTCAAGAGATCAAGGCCTGTATAGTTCGTGAGGTAGCAAGTACCATTGAGATGAATCCCCTTGAACGTTACGGAACAGTTCAGTTTCCCGGTCAGTTTGAGGCTTCCACCAGATGCATTACGAACAATGCACTTTGTGTGTTCCGCTGGTGGCCTTCCAATTACGTCCCAAGTTTGTTTTGAAATCAGAGTGAGGTCAGAACCTGTATCAAGTTGGAGGGTAACCTGTGTGCCATTGATACATACTGTGACGAATTTACGTCGACGGGGTGATTTCATCTTGAATGTAGCCGTCATGGCTCCAGTGTGCGTTCTTTTGTCTGGTCGGTGTTTGCGCGAGCTCCTGAAGTTGTCTCTCCAGCATTCTTCTTTGTGATCCTTTTGCCTGAACTTGCTGCACCTGTGGTTCCGATAGGGACAGTGGTAGTGCCATTCTTCACAAAACCAACAGGGTGTGGGTGGTTTTCTTGGAGTTCGTTTAGAATTTGATTGCCTTTAGGAAGTTACTTTGCATACCATATCAGGCTGAGAGAATTGGGAATGTCCAATCATTGCAGCATCAGCCTTGAGATTGATAAGATGCTGGCATTCGGTGGTAAGTTTCTGAGGCGTCAACTCTGGATCCTGTTCAATTCGATTCAGTAGCCGGGTCCGAATATCTGCATCATGTGGCGATTGAAGTCCACCCACGAAGATGAGACACTTGAATTGATCCTCGGTCATGGTGCTGAGCTGAAAGCGCTCGCATTCTCTGTTGACCACACCGGCTTAAGTGATGAAATCTTCAGTATCCCTTTTGGTAATCTTGAGACACTGATAATGAATATTGAACAAGGAACTTTGCTCACCGAATGTTTGGGCCAGGATTTTGACAGCATCTGCGAAACCAAGGTCACGAGGGAGTTTGGGGAGTATGAAATTTGTGAACCGATCATGTTCAGCTGTCCCCAATTTCCGCAGCAACAGTCGAACTTTCCATGATCGTCAAACTGAACAAAGTCGGTTTGAAACATGTCCTCATGTTTCTTGAGCCAACTTTCGAAAGTTCGTCCCGATTCAGCGTCGAAATTGTATTCAGTAATCGAGCTGGCAGCAGCATCTGTGGAAGAAGACGGAGGCCCAACTGTTTTTTTTTCGCATTCACCGACATACTGCTCATCAGGGATTCAACAAGCCTCATTTGAGCTTCTTCTGCTTCTGTTGTTGCTGTAAAATTAATTGGAGTTGCTCTGCCGAAATTGACATCGTGGGTTCGGGTTGTCGCCAGTTGTTGCGTCTTGCTGAACGGTCGTGCAACTCTGTATCGGTCCCTTGGCTTCCTGCTCCTCCCACTATGGTATATTAAAAGGCACGGTAGCTTCAGGCAACCCTTTGTGGAGACAAAGGAAGATTATTACAACTGTATTTATGGGGTAATCACAGAATGTTCCACAAGGTCGTGCTAGAATCTCCGTGAGGGGGCGAGAAGCGTTGAGCTAAAGATGCTCGATCCAGATTTGCCGGCATTCTGACCAATCAGGACATGCCTTCGTTTGGTCCGTAGCCCGCACGTGACTTATCCGTCCAATTGATGTGATGTTCGGTTATTAGGGGCGGCTGGTCTCCGGACACATGGTCAGAGTCCACGCTGGTGTTCCAAAAGGAGCGGGAAGCAGTGATCGATTCTCGCCACCGATAACTGACGGCGATGTGGTCTATTTGAATTCGGGACCGGTTCGTTTCTAGTGATCTCATAAGTGAAAGCAATGTCAATTTGTTAGACATTGAACAGTTGGCTTTTTCTCGGTCGTTAATTTTTCGCCTAGAGGCGTTGGTTGCACTCAAAGCTGATATCTCTTATAGCTTGTGCTGTAAGAGGCTAGGTAAGCCTTCTAATCACTGTTTTATGTAAGTTTGGGAAACAGTTTGTGGCGCAAACGCTTGTACACAAACGCAACCCATGTGACTATGTCCACTTTAGTGTACTGAATGCTAAGGCAGCGTCAGGCGGTAGAGGAGTTTCAGGCCGAACATCTTTTCACCAGCGTGATCCGCTGTCAGCCTGAATTTCCCCGTTGCCTTATGTGCCACAACGGGCCCAATTGCTTTTGTTGCCTCCATCTTTTGGAATTGATAGCAAAGTTCACGCCAACGGGCTTGTAATAATGCTATTTTTCCCTAGCTAGCGCCCCCGTCAGAAACAGCCGCCAAATGTGCACAGTGTATATTAACGCCCAAAAACTGGTTCAAAACACTTGTGCACCGCGTCGTATGTAAAATGTATGCCGCGACAACATTCTGCAGATTCCGGCGCCCTCCGGATGCACCATCGGCAACCGGCATTCGGCGAATACTGGGTCGTGATTTGCTGTTGGGTCCAGACTTTCGACCAGTCGGAGCTCGCCTTGATGCGGGACCGGCAAGCGGCCCGAACTTTTGACCAGTCGTGTGCGGGATAGGCTTCTCGGCCGTAGCAGCGCCTAACTGCGAGCGGTAAAGCGGTGTCGGTGCGGAATTCCGCCTAACAGAGCTTGAACTGGTTGGCGAATATCACCGTATTTGCGCATCAACGACAGCTAGACAAACATGCATGCAGGCAGTTAAGTGCCTTCTTAATTCTACTCGAATAATTAGACAAGCTGCTCTTTGCTTCTACTCCATGAACTGGCTGAACTTTTAGCAAGCTAAAACCGAGTCCATGGATGACTCAATGTTGGCCACCAGGTAGTGGACACTTGTACACACAACTACCACTTGTTACACGGTCCGTAAGTTGGCTGTGAACAAGCCACGGGGTAGACAGACTGAGTGATCTTAAATGTGTCATGACGATTTCGTTTGTTGCGTGTCCCACTTTGTGTCCAGAAACAGCTTGTGCGACTGTTGCAACTAGGTTGGCTCACTGCCCACGTAGCAACTGCGTAATGAGCACTTGGTTCAGCAACACAGTTAAGTGAATAAGTATTTTCCCTTTTGATTGCATCACAAATACTCACCACAGCTATCGTTGTATGCAGAGACGATTGTGATGTAAGTGGAGTTAGGATGGAGCTAGAAGTCAGCGAGTGCCCAGTTAAAACAGTGATGTTGTTTGATTAAACTCCTGAATGCACTTTGTTGTCGTTATGCTGTTGCAGTTATCTGGTCAAACAGATGATACAGTGGCTTGTTACTATTGTACCGATTCAGCCAGCAATAGCGTAACCTAACCAATGTGGCTGGCATGTAGAGGCGCACATGTGTGGCATATCGAGATTCGCGTGCCACTGGCAGTGACGCAGACGATGCATATAACATCAACTTAGACGAGGTTAGCAGGGCACGACCAAAGTTCAACAGGACCTTGGTAAGAACAAAAATGGCAACTCAGTTTTCTCTGTCAGTAAACGGGGTAGCGTCAAAGTATCTTTCGGAGAACAGGTAACTTTATTAATCAGGTAATCCACTGCCGACCATTTTTATGTTACGGCTTCTTAACTTTTACCTGCACAGTGAGATAACAAGATAATTTCTTGATGGCTGCCCAGGAGACACATTCTGGAAGAGCTGTTGCACTCAGGAGTTATTCGGAGCTCCATGACTTGTTCTTTGAACACAGTTGATACCACATGTCATTTGCGCAAGGCAGTTTGTGGAACAGCAACCTGTTTGAACCCGTTTTGCAAAACGCGAAGGTAGTTCTAATGCCGAGAGCATGCACAACCAGTGGGAAATAACTGTCAAAAAGGTATGAACAACTAAACTCTTGGCCCACGTGGGATGGATCATTGACACACATTATTTACGAATTACACCAGTGTCAGACTTATGTGGAAAATTAGGATGAGACTCTACGGAAGGTAGTCACAGGTAATTGTGGCATCGTCAGAGGTATGGCACACGAAAAAGTTCAGTGTTGGCTGGGGAAAAACGACTCTCTTTGTTTGCACGACACTACCTGATTTCAACTGTCGTCTGCCTCAGGCTTTTTACAAGCGAATCTAGCATTTCCACAACCTTGACCCTGTTTTGTTCATGTGACGCTGTTCGACAGATAGTTGTGCGTTTAAAAACCTTCAGATGCATGCCTTCCGGCAACTGAGTGAGCGCGACTATTAAGAAAACCCCTTCATTTGGGTTAATACATCCAAAAATTCATGTGGAACGATATAACCTTAAATTCAGTGTTCAACTACCCAGCATTTACGGTACTATGTGTGGAAGACTAGCGACAACGGCATTTAGTGGAGTTTCCATATGTGGGGCTGCGATATATGCATGCCACATCTCAAGGAAAGCCTTTTATAAATGACCATGGGTCTGTTGACTCCTTTCTTCTATTCTTATTCTGTACAACGTCATTCCCCGTTTTGCTGTCAGGAACGTCAGATTCCTGAAAATAACCGTAGAATACACGGAACCTACTGAGACCCTAAAACCACCAAAATCTCAATAGGGAAGCCGGCAAGCATCCAGGCCAGTCAATCACTCAATCAATTTAGCAAAAGCCGACGAGTGTTCAGGCACGCCACAGAAGCACGACCGTCTATGATAAGTGTTCAGGCATTTCATAGAAGCCCGGTCGATGTTGATGGGTATTCACTAAACGCCGATCAGACAGCCTGGAACAATGTCAAAAAGTGCTCTTTAAATAGCGCGAGGCCGTTGTAACTTTCGCACTCGCTTGTTGCAATAAAGTTGTTGTGTTAGCGAGTCTTTTTTCGGCACTAGGCACTGGAGCGGGGACAACAGTCAGATGTTGTTTCCGTTTTTTGCCTATACCGCCTTTCTTGTTTTGACCTGAACGTAAACCGTTCTTTGACCTTGTCATCGGACGTGTTTATTAAATCAACACGTGGGTTTTACTATCTTGTTGCCACCTTGCCTCGGGTCGGTGTGGACTTTGGGATCCCGTTAGAAATTAACAGTTCCTAAACCGGTGGATAGAAGCCGGCGTAGTCCCACAATTTGAGGTTTGTACAATTCCATTATTTTCCTATTCATAGTACCGCATTTTTTTGGTAAACTTCCATTGGAGCGATTTGACTTCTGGGGTTTGGCGCGTAACTCAACGTGGCCCAACTGATTGCTGGAAGCAATCAATAGGGCCCGGGTCACGTAGTTTGACTAAATGCAGAGATGGGCAACTTTTTGAGGTGCGACCTATGACAGACCGGAGCTGCAAAACTGAAACCAATTATTACCGATCGTTTCCCTGACCTCAACCGTACGAAGTGCAACTTACCAACAAAAAAAAATCAAAATCGACTTGAGCATTGTGGAAAACTCCGGGTACCATTTGACTAACGCGTTCGTTCCACTCACGGTAAGGGGAATTCTACTCATCCTGTGCGGAAAACCGCCGTCTGGTCCTTGCGATAAACGAACGGTTCGGATTTTAAATTGGTTCAATGTACTCATGAGTGGTTTAACTGTGTAGCACTTTCCCGATCACTCGTCTCCGTTTGGTACTTCAATTTGAGTCGCCAGTTCTGTTGCAGTCCGACGTTATAACTCTCTTTTGGCCTGTTCTTCAGTATCATTCTGAATGCAGTAAATAATTTAACCTGTGTTTTCCCATAGGCCTGGTGCTGTTCGTAGGGCTTTTCCACCCCACGCGCTCCTGTTGCATTTTAAGCCTGGTCCTTCTCACCACTACCAAATGTCTGAACCTTCTTACTCTACCCTCATACGGCTCTTTAACATCGGTTCTGCCTAAGATCGCATGGCACCACCTGGTACTATGGTGTCTCTCATTTTATCTCAGGTCCCACAACCGGCTCAAGATAATAAGGCTGTGGTTCATACACGCCATAACTCAGGCTGAACCATGTAAAATTTACTTTCTATGAACAATGAGCACCACTGTGTAAAAGACCGTAGCAGACGGTATCTGTTGCCTTGAGTGATAATAACAGCGGGGTGGAAACCCTAGATTTATCCATGTGCATGAGGCGGGAGTTAAATGTGGTATCAGAAAGTGCGATATCCCTGTGATGTAGAATCGTCGCCTCTATGTAAGAGCGCCGTTCTCAATGTCCTTTTTCGGATTGGTGAGGACAAAATGGTAGACATTACGTGTTTATTTGGAAGACCCTGAACAACTTGGTTGCTGCCGCATTCATTCAGTCTCAGTCCTAGGTTTTTGACTGGCCTTTTGGCAAACTAGCACTTGACCCATTCTTTGCCCTGCTTTCAGATGCTGGCCTTATAGTCTGTAATTTGATGTTATTGTTACTGTTGTTACTGTTTTCATCAGTTTCAACGTTATAATTTTTTTCTTTTCGTGTCATTCTTTTTAGACAACAGCCCAAAAGAAAGCATGAAAGTTATTCCCAGCACTGGTACATCATGTTTTTCTACAGAAGCCACTGCTCCTTCCATCCAGACGTTGACTATTGTCACAAGCGGAACTGACACGAGCGTTCGCAACACCCTCTTATTGCCAATTATGCAAGCCTCTCATAGCAGTTCCGGCATCTACCAGTCTCCAGTCACTACCTCTGCCTCCAATTCAGATCACATGACCTATATTTGTACATCCGCCGTCTCTGATGAACCCCTCACCACCACCACAATCATGGACACCAGTTGCAATGAATTCGTCAACTCAATCGCTTCAGAGGACGCGTCTTCCACAACAACTCCCGGTCCCCGCTGCAATGGACAGAAAAGCAGTAACGAGATCACTATCCCTGACTCGGACCGCAGTGACGCAGTTACGGTACATGTCATATGTTTGTTGTTTTCCGCCTTGTAACCCGTGTTAAATGCCAGTAATTAAGCTTCCTAGTAGGAACCACCGACATTTCGAATGTGGTTCCACCTAAGGGAGAACCCGTTCCCTGTGTAGCCAGATTTTATTGGTTGACATCCCTGAATTCTGGTGAGACTTCCCCTTTCTGCTAGATATAATGTTGGTTGCTTGAAGAAGTGCGTTCCTCAAAGTCGGTCCATCACACCTGAAGCATGTATTCTCCAGCTGCCTCTCTATTCCGCAATTCCTTGTCTACTTGTACTATCTCTTCAGGAATGTCCAGGGACAGTTTCATCTATCCTCGAGTCAGTCCAACAAGTCAGTTCGCTGTCTGAACTCCCTGTGGTATATACCCATTATTTCTGCAGACGAACCCTGTAGCAGTGAGGACTTTTTTGTGCTTGACTCACAGCTGGCTTTCAAGCTATCGTAAACTCCCCTATGCTACTGCATACATATACAAAAACAACTAATCGTGTTGTGCACACGTTCGGGCCTAGTTGTACCGTCTTCAATCCGTTTCGTGTTGATTCATGATGTGACCTAGACTCTCGTTACGTTGACCAATAGATGCCACAGTCTAGTCGGCCATGCTTGTCACACACTTAGTGGATGAATATTAGACGGCGGCTCGGATTCAGCCAGCTAACGTCACAAGTCGTAATCTCCTCACCTGTTTCTGATCATAATACGCTCTGCGTACCGTCTTTCCTGTACGGAGTATGTTTATCCTCGGGCTATCAAACCTATTGTTCGACCACCGCTAACTGGGCTACTCTCAGGGAGACCACCTCTTATTACTCCCTTCCCCAAGATATGACCACCTTTAGTCAGTCTTTTGAGACAGTCTCTTTTGTGTCCGTAACAGAATGGTGGATAAGTAGCAGGTAAGAAATAAGTGGGCGTCGTATTCATGTAGTGTTGTCAAACTGCTGATTCCTAAACAAGCTCACACAACTACGAGAAGTGTACTGTCAGCCTGAGCGTTCGTGTTCTAGGCTATTATCCTAGCATCTGTGGAATGAGTTTCATGAGAAATTTAGTGCAGTTTAAAATGAAATTCGACTTCCATAACGGATAGACTCACATTGCTTGGACTCAGAAGCTTCAGAGATAATAGATAAACACTTGAGAGTATACGTCGGGTGGTGTATCGTAAACTGTTTTGGCATTAAAAATTCCCCAGGTTTCTTCTGCCCCTATTTGCAACCCCCTATTTGTCCACTTGGATGATTTCTGGAGTACGTCCATGGTAACTCACTGGTTGGGAAACCGGTCCGAATTTGTGTCTCCAGTGTCATTTTCCATGCGCTATCTGTAGTTGATCAATACAGTTCTTCATTACGTTTTTTGTCTTCCAGATTCCCGATGACTCGATGGATATGAAGCCTGAGCCAACCGAGTGTCTCACACAGGTTTCTGTCACAACCCTTGACTCGTCAGACCCCCTTTTGACAACTACCTCCTCTGAACTCTCTTCAGTTACCTTCCCCCCTCAACTGGCTTCCATGGAATCATTTGTCACCCAATCAGCAACTCCTGTGGCAACCAACGCTCTGTCCAACCTCACTACAGTGGCTTCCACTCGTCCCGGATTGTGCGTCTCCACCGCACTTCTGGCCATTGGACGTGGTAGTCCATCGTCCACCGAAGTTGCCAGTTCATCTTCCTCCACCAAACAGCAAGCGCACGGAATCGGTCCCTACCGTTGTACAGATTGTGACAAGGAATTCCGAATTCTACGCTATCTAGAGAAACATCGGCGCATTCATACGGGAGAGAAACCGTACCAGTGCTGCTATTGTGGTCGTCAGTTCAACGATTGGCCCAACATGAACAGACACAAAAGAATACATACTGGTTAGTCATGTCGTCGTTTAATGATTCACCTGTCCCAGAATTTCCGATGCCTATGGACAGTTCAACCTGTCAAAGTGTACACAAACGACAAAAAACGAACTTTCATAAACTGTCTGTCTACGTTGATTTACGCTGCCAGTTTCGGACGCAGTTAGATAGCATGAAGTATACACTATTTTCACGCTCGGTTGTTAATTGCCTTCGGTCCAGTGCTTACTTTTGACGAGCCTATCGACCATTGTGGCTCGGCGCCTCCTAATCACTTTTCCCGTTTGGACATGCACATTGCGACTGACACCCCTCAGTGAGGGTGAAGCGCAGTTTTTGGTGACACTGTTACGCATGTCCCGACCACACGCCGATCAATGCTTATCCGTTCAAATTGAGCCCCTTTCAAGAACGGACCCATCAAATTCGCCAGTTGCTCGCCTTCTCGATTTTAATTGAAAGAACCCATAGTACATTAATTTATTATCCCGAGGCATAGAATAATCACAACAATTTGCATGATGCCAGGGTGAAACCTGTCCGATGAGACCAGAAACACGTTTTAACACAGCGTACTGTCGGAGGCCAACTTTGTGGCAGTTATCACCCCCTTTATTCAACCAACTTACGCATCCTTCAAAGTCAACTTAATTATGTGGTAAAGTTGGGAGCAATTACGTTCTGCTACTTCTATTCGCCTGTTACAAGCAGATGGCAATATATTAATCCGTTACATTCATAAAATCGATCTACGCCACCCCCGCATGTTCAACCGAGCGACGGTAAACGTATCAGTGTGAACCCCTATTGTTGTTGTTTCGGTATCTTTGTTCTAGACTAGATGGCTGAAGCTGCCGAATCAACTGGAAGAAAGTGCATAGGACATTAGACTAAGGTTGTCAATCTGTTACCTCTGTTCCAAGTTGAAACAATTGTTTGGCCTTTTGAATAGCGTGGCAAAATTATGTTCATCAGAATCTTATCCATTTCGGTACCTAAGCTACTGGAGGTCAATAGTGAATTTTTGCTGTAGTTGTTCTCTCTCTGAGAATTACCTTAAAATAAATTTTCGATGCAATTATTTCGGGTCCCACCGTATCGCACATCATCGACAGCATAACATCAGTGTTCAACATTGATGCTTCGCTGCCGTATAGCGGGGGTCTGTTTACCTAATTTTTCCTGGATTCGTTTTTCAACAAGCTTCCGGTCCCTTTACAGAGAAGCAACGTCCATTATTGCATTGCCCTTGGCCTTTGAGATCGGCTTCGGATTGCCAGACGATTCGGTTTAATCGTGCAAGCCTCACCGTATGGTGAGCTCTCGAAAAGCTCCCCTACAAAAAGTGATGTCCGGCAAGGATGTCCACTCTCTCCATTCCTATCCAACTTCGTCATTGATTAAACAATGGGGGGGGGGGAACGCTGGAAGGTCTTCAAAACCCAGGTGTTCAAATTGTTGCTGGTGAGAAAGTTGCAGCAGATTGTCAGTATCAGGTTGATATTGGTGTCTACGGTAGTGCGTGATCAAACTGGTGTGGCCTATCGTATATTCCAAAATCGCCCCTTTCCGCTTTGATTGTGCACCGACCCTTTTGCGGTGAAACTCTTCCGAGCCAATCGGTATCCAAATAACTAACCTGCCCATAGCTTTTTCCGTACTGGACGTACCATTCGGTTCTACGGGAATTTTCAGAATTGAAACTCGAATTGATGCTACCCCACAAAAACGCGTATCCTTATCGGACCGATGACGTGCGTGCTTCGCATTATGGTGCATGCAAAAATCACCCAACACACCAATACAGATACCGATTTTACTGAAAGCTCTTGTAGAGCAGGCTGCCATATCTCGCACCGACTATAAATCCCGTGTAACTTGTTTCCTACTCGATTTACATCAGTGCTACTAGTTTCAGTGGCAGGATGAATCGGATCCGTTCATATCACGGATAGTAGCTCTACCCGCGACAATCGATCCAGCCCTGTCTTTAGCCACACACAAGACAACATGAAGAGCCCAAAATGATGCGTATCGGATTTGATTGTGACATGCGCAGCGAAGACTTTGTTCGAACTGCTCTAATCTGAACTTCCGGAGGTAGTCAGACAGCCGTCAAACCGTAGTCAATTTAGGGTTGACTGGTTGACTGCCACATCCACAGGTATCCTCAGAAGTACATACTAGGAGTTACTCAGTGGTGTAAAGGCCGCCTATATAATATTCAGATAGGTACACTTCACTCGACCGTTGGGTAAAGCCAACAAAACTGACTATCTTTCTGTCTTTGTCTTCCTTCAGGTGAACGCCCTTATCGCTGTTCTGTCTGCGCTAAAACGTTCTCCCAACCTGCTGTCTATAACGAACACGTGAAACGTCACACCGGCGAACGTCCTTACATTTGCATGGTGTGCGCCAAAGGCTTTCCGAGGGCTGCTCGCTTGGCCGTTCATATGCGCGTTCATACTGGCGAACGTCCCTATCCCTGCACCGCCTGTGATCGTCGGTTCAGTCAACCACACCATTTAGCCGCCCATCTGTAAGATTTTTTGTCCATATACATTGATCATCTTCTCCAACACCCCGCTCCTCTCCTGTAATAAAGCCTGATGGCCGCGCGCGATATTTGCAGGTGTTGGCCTGTTTGTTCCTCCATAATATGATCACATTCTCGTTCCAACGGACCTCATTCACCCTTCTCTAGGTTTCACTAGAGTAGCAGTTCTGTATCTACGATTGAGGCTAATAAGGTGCAGGCAAAAGGCCGAGGGCTAGTTGGTAGTTCTCCTTCATCTGAATGTCATATTGATATGTCAGTCGGTAGTCCATCTGCGTCTCCTGAGGACCGGTAATCAACTTACTGAGCTGCTTAGCGTAGTTCTGGTTAGCCGGCTGAAGTCGGTCGATTGTTTTTCCCTAATACATCTGATTGTTATGTCAGGGAATTGTTCGCAGATCTTAGAAATTTTGTTGCAACCCTTTAGGCAGCAATCGAAATGAGATCATCAACACGTTTTTGAGCGAAGCTGGGATAAGCCTTGGTGGCTATGGTTTGAGTAGTGGTATTTATACATCTGCTTCTAAAAGGACGGTGACCTTTGATTTTGATTGGTTGCCTTGAGCTTAGCCGAACGCCAGACAAACAGATCAGACAACGAATCCAACCGTGGGATCGGCTCAGTGAGGATCGAGTAGCTTAAGCTCCATGGTCAGCTGAACATCGGCCACTCAAGGCACTAGAGAACTATACGATCATTAAGCTTACTCACAGGAGCAACCAGTCATAATCGAAGGTCGCTAAGCAGTCACCGACGCACAACTTCTCTCCGCTTCGCAATGCACCAGTGATGTCACCTTATTTGATGACGAAACGTTGGTAACAAAAATACAAAGGTCAGCGAACCTTCCGACCAACAACTAAGCTATCAGCATTCTTTTCCAGGTCACATATTTAATTATGTTGATATTGATACGATGCAGTTTGGCGGCCCAGCCTCTCACCGACGCAAATATTTTCGATTGCCTTGGCGGTGGTTTGTTAATATTACGTCATGAACCTAGTGTGCATATGGATTAGGAGGCATTCCTCGACAGAACTGCACTTCTGTGGCTGTGGAGATACAGTTCGCAGAGGTGAACCCCCCGCATAAGTGCTATAAAATTCTTCTTTGAACGGCTCTGATGGATTCCAAATCTACCACAGTCGCTTCTTACGCTGTCTTTGAGAGAAAATAATTTTAGTAGGCGTAATCCTTAACTCATAAGGTTGATGAAAACTCTTCGACAGCCAACGACCGGTTTCGCCCTTCACGGGGCTCTTCAGGTAGGCGCAATCCTCGAATTTACGTCAACCTTATGTTCTGTTCTACTTGAACTCAAATTGGACAGATTTCGACAAATACTCTCATTTGTACACGAATTTGATTTTGACAGGATACTCAACTGAATCCAGCTCAAACTCTCGTCTATGATGGTCCGCTTATCTATTCGATTACTTGATCATTGCTAATCCTATGCCCGTTTGCGGCGTCATCTCTCTTCGGACCGGGTTTCCAGCTGACATTTCCGAATCCCGAGTCCAAGAATTGTTAAATTAAGTCCAAATTACCATTATCGTTCTTCTGACTAGCTGCAATTACTCATTTTGAGTTTCTTGTAATTTTCTTTCTTGCAGCCGGGTACACAGTGGTGATCGCCCTTATTCCTGTTCGAAATGTGAGGTCAGCTTTGCTTGCATCTCAAACCTTCGACGCCACCGGAAACAGGTGCACCCAAGCAGTCCGGTACCCACTGAAGAAGCAGAGGTTGGTGATTCCGTGGTCAGTTTGGACGAGAAAAAACCATCCGTTCAGCGACTCCCATCTCTAGTTCCTTCCAATGAAGTAGCTAGTTCCAACTCAAACCTCAATGTGGACTCATCCCTGGTTGTCACTTCCACAGCACTTTCTGCAGATGCCCCGGTTGCTTTGGCCGCAGTATCTGGTTCGTTTCTCACAGCGACTGGCGCTCTTGTTCCAGCCAATCTGCTACCCTCCTCTTCCTCCATTCCTGGTCTTATATTTACCTCTGGCCCTCCTGGCACCCTCTTGGCCACGGCAGCTCAGTTTGCTGATCACCAGACGCAGCTGCAGCCTACTTTCATCGCTCACACTTCTGGTAAATTTAACGTTCTTTGCTTGGGTCGCTGCTCACTGGTTCGTTACGTTCTTTTGTTTGCTTTCTGTTGTCTTACGTGTTAGGACCCAGTATTTTCTGCATACGGTCACTCTGGAGAGGTGTACATACTCCCCGCTAGTTTTCTAAAATTCTGATGACCACAATAATAATACCAGACAATTTTTCATGGTAAGACATATTGTATCGTTACATATCAGAGCTTTCACCACACTACTAGATCGGTTAAACGTCCGAGAGGAGCTATTCTGAGGGGAATCATACAGAGTAAAAAAAGTACCTTTCAGACTCCCACGGAAATTGCAAAGGAGAGCGGACAGCTCCAGACTCTCAGGAATGTTCGCGCCATATGTTTTGGTTGCATTTTACCTCCGAAGGTAGATCATTCGGCACCTTACGATGCCACAAGCAAAGTGCAAATTACCTGCTGTTAAAGTCGCAAGCTAGCGTTGTTTGTCGAGTCTTTCACTGACGCCTGATATTCATCCGCGTTTTTCGGCGGCATGTTTATTTTTCTACTATGCTCTCCGATTCTGACGTGAAGTTCCCTGGCCGTCTGTCCTTTATAGACCTTAGTGCAGTCGTTACACTTAATTTTGTAGACACAGTCCGTGGTTGTGTTTGCCGGGATGCGATCACAATGTCAGTGCTTTTTATCTGACGAATGAGCCCGGATAACTCTCGATAGAAAGTATCCTTCTCAGCATCAGTACTGCAGTCCGTTGGAGCATAAGCCGACACTACAAACAGGCATCGCTTTTTATGCCGAGAAGCATTGAGCTTGATTGAACTGAATAACCGGACGGCGCAAAGACGACTGTTCACTGGGATCCAATCCAGCAAAGCGCATTCAGCCCTGAGGCCGAGTGCAACTCCCACGCCATATATTCCACGAGTCATCGCTTCTGGGTCACCGGACACACGGAGGGAGAAATGTGAAAGAGCTGAGTTCATCTTTGGCGTTCTGAGATGCACAACCACGCTTGGTCTTGTATGCGTGTTTCGGGGACACAGCATACATCATCAGCAAGCATTGCCCGTTTGCCAATTTGACATAGAGTACGGAAGTTAAAAGCTCCTATATAGAGAGGGTCTCGTGGATTTAGAAGCGTGTTATTTTGTTTACTGGTAATAGGCAGCCAGAAGCATAAGGCCCTTCGGTCATATAACTGACAGTCAAGTGACGTTTGCTTGTGTGGTGGGAAGGGGTTGGGGAGGGACATCGAACTACGCGGGCAAATGATACTTCCCGGTTGCCCAGGCCGAGGAAGGGGGTTTGGTTGAGGTACCTCACCTTGAGCCTTTGACTCAAAAGTCTGACCCACAAGGCAGTGGGAGGATGTAGGGTTTTGTTCGGGTACCCTGCCCCTAGCCTCTGACTTAAAAGTCTGACCCACGAGACAGTGGGAGAATGTAGGGTTTTGTTCGGGGACCCTGCTCCTAGCCTCTGACTCAAAAGTCTGATCCACGAGGCAGCGGACAGTAGGGTTTTCTTTGGGGACCCTTCCCGGAGCCAATGACTCAATAGTCTGGCCTACTTGGCTGTAGGGGGCCAGCCTGGCCCAGGGGCGCAGGAAATACGGTATTACTGCCTCATTCCTGATGCGGCTGCGCACAGCGGGTGCCTTTGGGCAGCACCGGACTCTTTGGTTTTAAAAGTATTTCGACCGTATTGAACAATGCGCCGGCGGTCACGGTCAACCGTTGGGCGATCGGAGTGTGTGGTTTTTAGGGCCGACCTTTTGTAACCCGTCCTTTCTCGGGGGAAGGCAGCATCGTTGCTTCCATAAATATGAACATGCTGGTCGCCTGGGGGAAACACCTTACTGCCTTCACACTCCTGTCGCAGAGGACAGTACGATTTTACTCCCAGACCGCCTCGTAGCACGATTACTCGTAGTATGGGGTCTCGCTGGTCTTGGTTTGACTGCTCCCCTTTGGCCTTCCTGGCATGGTTGCACCTTGTGGAACGACGTTCCAGCCAGTGTAGCCCGCGGGATCATTGCAGCACTCAAGCCCAACCACCACGTTAAGGTGGCAGCTTTAGGTCGGGGAATATATCCGTCGGACTGCCCCGACGGACAAGTAGACTACACATACGCTAGGAAAACGTACACCGGTCACCTAACATTAGTATGCATATGTACGTTAATAGCGTGTTTCTGCGGTGGGCTGAAAAGGTATATGACCAGGTACTCAACCGAAACTCCTCACAGAAGGGTAGATCGAAACGTGCCCTCTGTATGTTCCAATCAACCATTACGGTTGATGGGATGGTTGATGGTGACTGCATGACACATAAGGTCGGGGAAACTAAAGTCCACAGTGTACGAGAAGCCAACCGACACTGGGGCAGTTTTGAACTACTCGTCTGTCCATCCGAAGTAGGCATTCGCCAGTACTGCCTCATCAATGTTTAGGCGTGTAAGGGCCCTGTGCACAGAAGAAGCTGATCGGACAGCGGCCCAAATTGAAGTAAAGAACAAACTTCGGGGTAGTGGATATCCAGCTAGCTTGATTAGGCGTCAATTGCGAAGGGTGTTGGTACTGGTAGCGACAGGGAATGGATCGGCATCGCAGTTATTCCATATAAACCAGGGACATCGGAGGTCATTCGAAGAATTCTAAACACGGCTAACATAAGAGTAGCTTTCCAGTGGGGAAACACTCTGCGCTCTGCACTGGTGCAATTGAAGGATCGCCTCCTGGCAAACACAACCACGGACTGTGTCTACAAAATTAAGTGTAACGACTGCACTAAGGTCTATAAAGGACAGACGGCCAGGGAACTTCACGTCAGAATCGGAGAGCATAGTAGAAAAATAAACAGGCCACCGAAAAACGCGGATGAATATCAGGCGTCAGTGAAAGACTCGGCAATTGAGGAACACGCACTGGACACGGGACACAAAATAGATTTAGAAAATGTTGAGGTTTTGAGGCGAGGACTACGGTGCACGTCACAGAGACTGATAGCCGAGGCGGTAGAAATCTCCAAGCATCTCAGTGTTAACAGAATAGAAGGCGTTGAACTGGCAAGCGTGTGGAGAACGGTCTTGGATCAATCTATCGATTATCAGAAGTAGTCATCATCTGGATTCTACTTAACCTTACCCACCTCCCCTCCCCCCAACTAAATTGTCGCAACACTCACAAGCCCACGAAGACCAAGGAAAATCTACCAGTGGCACCCGCAGTGAATCATTAATTGAAGCACCCTAAAGTGGAAGATTAAGGGACAAGAGCCGATCGGAACTAATTTGAAGCTCCTCCAACCCACCAGTTCAAGATTTTGGCAACCACACTAACCGACAAGAGCCGTTAATTGACACTCAACACGGAGCTATTGTGATAATCTGAAGAGTACTTTCTGATTGGTTCTCCGTCTGCCTTATAACCTGGCCAATTTGGTGACCTACTCACTTGGCCTGATGAAGCGTTTGTGTCAAAAGCGAAACGTTGCCCAATTGAAAACTATCGGTCGATCTTCGTTTGAGCTCGCCAATTGTTTTGAACTGCTGTGTTGACTAAAGCAACTGAATGCTGCTGATGGGGTAATCTATTCCCGAATTCACTTGCAGTGAAAGGTGATGGTGAGTGACCGGAGGGCGGTCTCTCAACTCCGTGTCACTGTTGGCCGATAGTGTTGTTAACCTGTAGAACGCTGGTCTCAGCCTGCATTCCACGTTACCTGGTAGCTCCACACAGCAAATCAGGAATGGCATGTGTTGGGCACACACCGTTCGTTGTTGGTCAATTTTAAAGTTTATTGCGTTTACTGGAACTGGCCGGTACAGCCGAACTTATGCGTCCGGATAAACCTTGTTGTTCATGTTTTAATAATCCTCAACCGAGGCCGCCAATGGAAAGGAGGATTTGGTCTTTCTTCTGATGAATCTTACGGTGGACCGCGACTGACGAGAAACACTCGTGTAGACTTCAGTGCACTACTCCTTGTTTGGACGGGCGTAAGTACACAGTATTTTTCGTCGTCACTCTTCGGTCCGAGTGGTCAGATGCATAAAATTTGGTTGTCGAAGTGGTAAGTGGTAATCCACAAGTTCCAATCCTACTTGAGCTCCTTCAAATGGGCTACTGGGCATCTCCTCGCTTATCACCCTAAAACGTTATAACGAGACGAGCAGATTTTTTAAGTAGCTTGTGTATTTTTTTCACATTGCTTACACAACAGCGCCGGATTCCCTGCTGAAGTCCGTTTCCTCTTCAACGGTGTCCCTAATGCTTCCCACTATGTTGACCGGAGGCACGAACGCTGAAGGTCTTCGTCAGACGGCGGTTACATTGCTCACGCCCGGTGCGGACTTCGATCGACAATGTGCTGGCATTACTGGCGCAACGCTAGCATCCGCCGGGACTGAAGGTGGCTGTGGTAGTCTAGTTATCAATCCGGCAAGTGGGGAGACAGTGTATCTGGAACCGGTGAGCTGTTTCTTCTCATTCAAGACCTCTTTTGCATAATTGTTGTACTGGTGAGACTGACCTGATTAGTGCTGCGTCAACCGATTATTTCTTCCGATTATTCTTCAAACAGGATACTATTGTAGTATCCGTAGTATCTATGCTTGCCACCATGAAAGACGCATGCATGAACTTTGCACGTAGTGAGTTTACTTCCTAACACATTGTTACGATCCATTGGGCTTGGTCTTCAGAAGTGACACTAGTGATGACGCTTTTGAACTGAACATGTTTGACCTCCTCTGAGTTTGCACCCTATTTCTCACCTCTTTTTAGTTGGACCCCAGGATGACATTTGAACCGGGCCAACAATTTACCATAGCCACAATTCCCACCTCCAGCCCTCATGGGACGGCCACTATTCTAGGTCAGTCCCCTGGAGGTACACAGCTGTTGGGTCAGCCCATCCAACTCCAGCCTGGAACGCATGCAACTCACATTGCTTTCGCCACAAACCTCCCCACTGCTCATTCATCTCAACTATTGCCTCCCAACTCGTCCATGTTCCCGGCCAATGCGGCGGTTCCAGCCCTGTATTCTCAAAACCAACCTACCACTGTTTTATTCCCACCCCCTACCGCTGTTCCTCCATCATCCACCTCAACGACCATGTCGTCTCAGCAGCAACCGCAAAGGCAGCAGTCATTGGTTCAGGTCTCTCCAGTTTCATCATCCATTCATCCACAGTCCATGCAATACCAGCGACCATCAGCCTCCCCTAGTCGCCCGTCTTCCACCCCAACACAGCAACAACTTCAGCAACAAACTACCATGCTTCTCCCGATCATGAGTGCCCCATCGAACGCCAACTCAAGCGTCGTCTCTAGCTCCGACTCCTCTGTGGTCAGTATATCCAACCCGATCAACTGGTCCAGCGGCTTTGTGACCCTTGCAGCAACACATCCTTCACCCACAGATGCATCTTCCGCCGTGCATGATGACCATGTGGACACCAGCGGCTTTGTTAGTTCACGTCCATCATCGGCAATTTCGAACTCATCCTCTTTGGGGACGGTGACGATCCAAACGGTGACCGACAACAATCTTTAGCTCGTTTATTCCAATTACGATCATCCTTTTCGCCAACCTAAGGATTATCGTTTACATAATTAGTCATGTGTCACGTCGATTCTCATTATGGTTTTAGTAATGCTAACTACTGTAATTATTACCCTTTCTTTATCTACCGACTATGACGACAATGGATGCTCCTACAATTTCTCTCTTTTTCCTTTTTCTGTTAGATCCCTTGTGAAGAAATTCCACTGTCTTGCCCTTTTTATTCTAATTGTTTGTGTGGCCCCGTCCACATATCTGTCTGTGTATACTTTTTCATTGTTTTTCGTCCTCATCTGTTGGTCCGCACCTCGCCCAATCCTGTCTTTACTTTTTAGGGTCCGCAAGAGCTGTTTCCGCCTTTTTGTAGTCATTTATTGACCCAACTTACTTTACCATTAACTCCGCGAAGTGAGAAATCATTACCACCCACTTCCGCACTTCTTTCTATTCTCATCTAACTTTATTCTACTTTAGTGCAGGCATGTACAGATCGATTCATCGGTAACTACCTATTCATCCGACCAGAGCGTGGTCCTTTGTACTTTTTCACTCCTGTGCTGCATACTTACTTCGTACTTGTTACCCTGGCGCTGTAACTGTATTTATCTAACTGCGAACTCGTTTTCTCCCTCTCTATCACTCTCGTCCGATCGATAACAAACAAACAACAGTCAGTCTACTGTTTCTTTGATGCACACTGACCTTCTAACCAGGGACTCGGGAGGGACTGCGATGTACTAATACGTGACACAGAATGCACTCTAATTGTCTTGACCCAGAGCGATTCAAACTGGTCCACCCGTTGCGAGTCGTTTCGGTGCTCGGGCCCTGCATTTCGGTCAAGAAACACCGAAGGATATATACCGTTCCCTGATTCCGACATTTCCATTCTATACGAGGGAACTGCATTGCACGGTACCCTTGTGCGCCCCACACTATTCGCCAGGAAATGCACACACATCGGTCAGCTACCGGCACTCATCTCAGGTTGGGTTACACTTTCGAATAAGATTTGAACCACTTTCCTGTTATCTACCTGACTTGAACTATTTACCGAAAGCCTTTCTTGACCTTATCGCGTCAATTAACACCAGAGCACCGGAGAGAAAACACCTTCCCGACACTTTTGTTTGTTTTAAGCTCGAATTCAAGTTCCACAAGAATTTCGTCGTTCAGATTATTCACACTAGGAAGTAAAAACTAAGTAAAACTGATGAGGCTCATGTAGTTCTCCATCCAAATTCATCGGTACCGGAAAATCGCTGTTAAAATAGCATATCTTTCTCGGCTACTTAATGAAATTTCAGAAATTTCTACTCATTGTCATGTGATTCACTGGGATTTCGCTACCGATGGGTACTACGAGGGTGTGGTCTTCCAAAAATATACACAAGAGTGTACGGCAATTAGATGTGCTCATGTACGCCTGAACAGGCGTGAACTTCGGAGCAGCTTGATAACGGTTCACAAAATCAAATATCGCACGCTGTTCTGTTTTACTACAATCAATGGTTGTTGAGGTTCCCGATACGGAACTTCGAGTGACGCGTTTTATGGAGATGTAGAAATAGGTTGTCGATGTTTTTCGCATGTTTCGGAGCCAGCGACCATCAGTCTGGTTGGAATTGGTCCCTATTAGTACGTGCTCCACAGTGAATCGTGCTTTTTTGCACGATGGTTGAATAGCCCATTCTATCGACGTTATCACGTCAAAGTACTGACACATTCCGCCGCTGCTCGTTAACCAGAACCGAAATTTGTGATGCGTCAGTTAGGCTTTAAATCCGGCGCTCATGTACACGATCAACTGCCGCTCGCGGACTAAACGATCAGCCGACGGAGTACACCATCATGTGACCTCTCGAGTTGCTATGCTAAACTAGGGTATCGAGCCCGAACACCCGAGCAACGGCGGGCGGTTCCATCAACTCATCTGAAGCAAACAGAGTGACAAATCCGACATCAGCTTGTGCTACGCGGGGTCGCTGATTTAGTTGAAGGATGCCTCGGGAACAAGACGGTAGCGACCACCTAGCCCAGTGCCCACAACACGAAGGAAGAACTTGTGTATTTTGGCTAGTTTACGGTTACTGTGCATCAGTTTACGTGCTTATGGTTCCGTCTGCAATCCAAAAAGTTATTCTTATGTGCATGTTTGGAACAACGTTCTGCGAAGTTTTACACCACATTTAGATCCCCATTTGCACGACATTTCACACGTCAGCTTATCAGCGGTTTCTGATGGTCGGCCGAGCTCCTGTTTTCAGGAACAGTCAGTTGAGGTTGACACGGGTGTCTGAAAGTATAGTGTACTTGCATTTCGAGGTTGCGCCAGGCATCAGGTACTTCTGGATGTCGGTATTAAAAGAACACAAGGAGCATAGGTCGGGGCCATTTTGGATGTGGGGTAGTGACACATGCGTACGTGTGTGTGGCACATTCAGCCACCGACGCGACTGCCAAGCGCTGTCGATGCATTCGCTCCAATTAATCGCCGTTCAGCTTGTGGTACTGATATTAAGCGTAAAAGAAAGCATGGTAGATCATTGGTAAACAAAAGTCGGGAAGTCAAATTCGAAAACATCTAATTCGAGAGAGTGAGCCATCACACAAATTTTAGTAAATAAGTAAACGGGTGGTAACTAACCAAATGTCCGGCATTATCGTCGGCTCGTTTTAATGGTAAAGCTTTCTGGAGTTTCCACCGTCTGTTCGGTGGCTCAAAGGACGGGTGAATACACATTCCAAGTAGGGTCATCATCATCATCGACAGCATGACATCAGTGTTCAACACCGATGCTTCGCTGCCGTACAACCATGATTTATCTGAAAGCCTTATTGTGAAGGAAAGAATAAAGGTGGACGGGGAAGGGACTTAGTGCTAGCTTACTACAATCATTTCGAGGTACCTACACCTCCAAACACTCATTCAGGCAATCTGGATAGAACCTGACAACAAGATCGCCACTGACATCGGTTGGCAGCCATACCTTGCAGCGTCTCCAACCAGGCGCAGTGAGGATCACGTGGTCCCCAACCTGGAAGGCGAGTAGCACCAACAGCACACAAGGGTTTCGTAATCTCCTTCATACCCCTCTGCCAGGTCAAGGGTTGGCCACCTCTCTGCCTC
>SJOL01004711.1:172017-203590 GCA_004794785.1 Opisthorchis felineus | reverse complement strand
CAGGGCGCCCACACCTAGACAGGAGGACGATTAGGGTCCTCAACCAAAGCCTTTGGCTCAAAAGCCTAACCGCAAGGCAGCGGTGTTTGGCAGGAAATGCAAATGCATTACCAGTTCTACGGAACAAGTCACCATATGTTCCAACCCCCAACCTGGAGGACCAGGAGACTGTGTTCGTCAGACCTCTAGCCATTGACCAACCTGGTATGAGAGACTCTGTGAATGTCGCAGGGACACCCCCCAGTATAGCTCAATGGGTCGCTGAGGTGCGCAAACCGTCACACCGTGGTAAGGTCCAGTCTCTTCGTGACGGTTCTAAGTAGGATAACGTAGGTGGCTCCATTGTTTTATATGTATTACCACGATGTGCCGCATTACGAGAAAGGAACAGTGCCTTGTGTTTGAATACTCGACCGAATTGTGTTTTGTGCCATCTTAGTGCGCTGCAGCCACGGTTTTCTAGGGAAACGCATTATGTGGCTTGACGCAATTTTAGCGTAGCTTCAGCGGGGTGGTTTAGTTCTTTTCGACTCATTTTGAAGTACAGTAGAGCTCACGTCACTGCTCACTCAATTGTGACGGGCAATTTGGTCGCACATTAGTCTCAACAGGTGGGAGGTGCTCGATATTTCCTTACATAGCTTGGGTGCCTGCGAACTGGTCGCTTATGTCCGTAGTCGTTCGTCAAGGCCCTTGTTCGTATTGTTTATTTGAGTTGCTCCATTATGTTCAGCGTTTTGCCGTTGAGTTTGAACTCCAATTCTAGTCTAGCAGCGTTTTCTATTCGGTTGTGTGTTAGCTACTTGCTTGTGATATGCCATGTTGATTGTAAAGTAGCAGAGAAGGGAGCCAATCAGATTTCAGTGGGTACCTACACCGATATCTGTAGTGCCTAGTGAACTTGTTGCGCTTACTCAGGCGCGCACAACTTTCGCCCGACACTCACAGTTCGCACAAATGAAACAGCACGTATGAGGTTGAGATGTTCTCCCGAACAGGAAAAAAGCGGTGTTCATCAGAATTAAGAGGAACCATCAGTTGGACCGATCCGAGCCCAAACCGGTCACCGTTCGTCCTACCTATTCCCTCTGTCTTGGCACGCGTTCGCCCACGAGCAAAATAAGTGACCACCACCCAACATCTAGTCTTTGATACCGCCTGCGATTAGCAATGGGCCTCGCTGATTGGCTTTTCCGTCTACCTATTTTCGGAAAATCTACCACCCTATTCCCACTAAAGTAGTTCTTCAGTTGCAGTCTCAATATTCCCGTAACTGAAAATAGCGCACTGATAGAATAAATCTTATTTGAAAGAGCATGCTTCCCAGTTTGATGATTTATTTAATCTCTCAGGTATAGCCGCCTTGATGAGACTTAGGAGACTGAGTCTGTTTTGGTTCATATTTCTCTCTCCTTTCGCTCCTTTTGGTTGACCCGATACCCTTTCGGAAGAAGTGTACTGAGCTGTTGATGGTAAACTTTGGTATTTGGCTCTCTCAAACCCCTGATGTTGAGCTAATCGGTATCGCGATCGCGCTTCCAAGGCTGTTGTTCACTTCGGAAAACGTGCACACAATCGGACCACATCCTGTTCCGTGACAGCCCCATGGTTCGTTCCCCCGGTCCATAAAGGTTTCATAGAATGGTTTTGTCCAAAATTGCTCCGGCACTCTACTGACTGACGAACGGTTAAATAGCATAGGTGTGGAGAGCATCCTGCTGTACCATGATCAATGAGGCACTTCCATGCACAAAGCGCAGCCATGATGCACTAGATCCACACCGCCGTCAGCACGCAGCTGAGGAAGTCGTTCGGAATTGTCTGTGCATACCGAGCCCAATCCAAGTCAACCGCTTAAGTCTGCGTTGAGCCATCTGGCAACCACCACGACGTCTGAGCTTTCAGATAGCCGTAGCATGACATTCAAAGCGTCACAAAAGTTGTCTTTTATGGTAAGCGGACACAACCAACAGACGACGAACACTTTCCCGCTTGTGAGACGCCTGACCAATCACACAGAGGCGACTATCAATGAGTATCCAATCGAACAAGTATCCTTCCGCCCGATGACTTAGGACGACACTAACTCCTGCACGTCCTGCCGCAGTGGTCTCGCGGTCGCCAGAGGTGCGCAGCCGGAATCAGGGAGTGATGGGACAGTTACTCCAATCACTGTGCTCGCACCTTTAATTCTCGTTTCCGATGCACAGCAAACGAGTTCAGAGTAAGAGCAGTTTGTTGTGATATTTGCCTCAGAGTGCGAACGGTCAAAACAGCCAGATAGACTGAGAGTCGAGGCCTGGAAATAGATTCCGAAATGCTTGAGGTTCTCGGCGCACGTTGCGGCGAAAACCTATGTAAGACGAGCAGAGTCGTCAGTCCTAACCGATGGGCCTAGAAGGAAGGAGTTATGAATGGGGTGGGTTGAGGGGGAAGAGGAAGTGTGAAAAAGAAGGAAGGGTGGCATCAGCGGTAGCATGTTTTTGCTTATCCACCTTGCTACATGTAACAAGTAAGGCGACCCGAGTTATGACATCACGTGGTATTCGAGGTAGCATGAGAGTATTTATAGTAGCAGGAATCACGGTTGCACGCGGGCTGAGCTACTGCCAGGGGGTCCAGACCTGGACAGGGCGATTATTAGGGTTCTCGATCAAAGCCTTTGTCTCAAGAGCCTGACCGCAGGTCAGTGGTGTTTAACGCGAAATGCTAGTGGATTACACTTTTCACAGCAAGTTGCCACACGTTTCAACCCCCAACCAGAAGGATCAGGAGACTGTGTTCGTCAGGCCTCCAACCATCGATAAACCTGGTATGACAGACTGCGAGTATCGCACGGGCACCCCAGGATAGCTCAATGAGTCACGAAGGCATACAAGCCGGCAGACCACGGTAAAGTCTAGTCTGTCCGTGACGGGAAGAACGCCACAACTCCATCGTTCGACCTGACGAAGCGAAAAGCCTTCCACCGGTTAACTCAATCTACTGTTAGCGAAATACACTCATTTGCAAACAAATTTGGTTTTGCGAGAGGCTCACCTGGAACCTAGCTGAATCTCGTTTGTGATGTTTCCAGGCAACTGAATGTACTGCACCAGGCCGCCTCATGTTTCAATTGCTACGATATTCGAGATATCGCGACACATGTATATTCGTAATGCACTACTCATAAGGTTGCTGAAAATTCTTCGACAACCCACGACCGGTTTCGCCCTTCTTGGGGCTCATCAGGTAGACGCAGTCCCCGAGTTTCCGTCAAACTTATGTTCTACTTGAAACCAAATTGCACGGAATTAGCGAAATACCCCCATTTGCAAACGATTCTACTGCTTTCTAAACACTTCCGAAACCAAGACGCAAGTTTCCATTCTCCTGTTACCAGTGCTCACACTTTAATACCGGCGTCATTGCGCGAATACGCATTGCTTATTAGTTGTTGGTGGTTGCAGGATTTGCATCGCTCTCTCATGAACAGTCCCCCTCCTCCCGTGGCACAATTATTCTGATGAGTTCGCACAAAAGAGCAGAAGCACTGGATTCGAGTTTTGCTATTATTAAAGCCAGTCAGCAGTGCATATCCTTGGACGCGCGGAGTTTGAACTCCGCACATCTGACATGCACGGGGAGCGTGTTGCTGCCACTTCACCAGCGCACGCTGGACATGTCTGAATCTTCACCTCCGAACAGGCTAACGTGTCCAAGCTTGATCGGTGTGATTGGTTTGCCCGACGGCTTGAACGACGACCCAGTAACTGCCCTAGTTGTGTCGATCAGGGCTTTGCAGCCAGTACATTGTCAATTCAACTCATGTATCAGCTAATTTATTCCGCCACTGGCTGGTGGACACTTACTCACCATACCGAGTCAGCTTTGTGCACGTTGTCACTTCAAAGTTGGACGCAGTACGTACTTGTTAGTCGGTTCGCAGTTGGGTGACCACTCAGCTTCACTTTGCGTCCTCAAACAATTGCTCATTATTTTGCTGGTAAATGAGTTCTGATCACCAAACGACTAGTGTGATGCGGTGTGTCCACCGTCAGGCGTGAATACAGACCGCCAATTTTACACTAAAAGTATGTCAATTACCCGTTCATTTGTCCTCTGAGTTGTACACTTTGGTCGCAAACCTTTAATCATCAGTCGAAGTGACATCATCAGTGCGTTGTTGGTGAAAGTGTGTGGATGCTGTTCGCACATTGTTGATATAAGGTCTACTCACCTAGACCGATCTTGTCTAATCATTTTTCTTTGGGGTGGACATTCCTTTTGGATAGTCGATTTGCCAGTCTCCTGATTGTTGGATTTCCGGTCGGCCTTGAGGCTTGACCTCTCCGGCCCCTTCTTCTTGACTTTCGTTCCTCTGCCTCTTCAATTAAAGACAAATCAGTTCATATGCACTAACCAAAGGTTGTGGCATATGGGGATAACCGGAGCCTCTTTCGCGAGCTTTTGCACTACATATAGCTCCTGACATAGCTTCTGATATATAGTCCCCGATCTGAAGCAAGACCAAAACACTGAGCCGTTCTCCTGAGAGTCCGTGTCTCGCAATACGATCAAAGGAGTCGATGCCCACTCAGTTGCTCACCAGATGCACACCAGTTAACTTATTGCTCAGAGAACGAAGTACCGCCACTTGAAAGTAATTAGATTGGGGACTGTGAGGCGCACAACCCAGAAAGGATCTGACCCTGTCATGAAAAGCAGGGTTAAAGCTATCTAAACGAAAGCAGGCAATTTGTCAGTAGAGACATTACAAACAAGTAATAGATAAAAAAAATTGATCCGTAACTTCTTGGCTAGGTAGGACGAAACAAAGAAACGCATGTATGAATTCCTGTAAACCAAAATACCGAGACCTACCAACGACATGCTCATGCTCATGCCGGATGCAAGACGCTGCAGTCGAAAATGGTGGGTTACACCAATTTAACCGCTAGCATTGAGCATCTCGAAATATTCAAATCTTATGACAACGAGTGGGCTCACGTGTTGGGGGGTTTCACATGAAGTAAGCACGGGAAAGGTTGGCTATCGGAAAGCAACTGCCATCAGTTTTGGGTGTTACGACGAATATGAACGAAATGAGCTTATACAAATCCATTATTAATTGAAACTCAGTATTTATGGAAAGAAGTAAATTTGGTTAGGCATACTGAAAAATCCATACAAACATCCACACGAAGAACACCTCAAACTTTGGGACATTTTAGTTGTTCCTTGTGGGTTACCTTATTGAAGGACCTACTGTAGGTTGGAACGATTTTCAACAACTTTTGCTTCATCTTTCCTAGGAGAATAGCGTCCCAGATTACCCACCAAAAAATAGTCATCTTTGGTTTTTACGTGGGGTAATGTCTCCAGGGCTTTTGGTTTTACCTCTTGTACGTCTCATTCATACTGAACGTTTACACATACCACGACAATCGGCATGTCGATCTGAGTGGGTCACATTGACGACTGAATTGTATGACCTTTAGGACAAGAGAAAATAGAATGAAATGCGTGCTTAGGTTCCTCGGCCGTCCTGAATAGGCCATTTCATTCAGGCACCATACAAGACTTGGTTGTTCGAGCCTGCTGATTAACTATCAACCTGTCACTCGCGTGTGCAATTCGACAACTTTATAGATTTTCATTTACCTTTACGACACTGGCTGGGGTAAATGCGAGCCCGAATAGGGGGTAGCTAAGCAGTCCAATGTTGAAGGCGGAAAACGGACCATTATTGAAAAGACAACTGTTCTGCATGAGAGACTTCGCAATGAGGAAGTGAAGCGCGAAATAGTCAAATGAATCAGCACGCCATTCAAGAGCTCAGTGGCAACCACACACGCAACCGCACAACACCGCTCAAATCAAACACGGGTTTTACAACTTCCATCCGTTAACATGTTTCTAGCACTTTCACAGGCACTAGCAATGTTCTTTAATGAAACATGGGTGAATGATTCTGGACTGACCGGTATAACGAAAAAAGACAACTCAGTGTCATTGGTGTAAATTTTGCCCAATGAGTCCTTAATTTTTCATTTATCATAAAATTAGATTACTATAACAGCTCGTCCAGAAGTCAGTGGTGATCCGTGCTGTTTTCGTTCTTCTTAGTTTCATCATTCCGTAGCCCCCTTGAACCATTTAGGTCTGTAGACAGTTTTGAATGTTGGCAATAGCCTCGAAACGCGAAAATCAATACGATCTTAATTAAATAATGTAGAATGACCGGACCAATCAATATGCTCGTTAGCGAGTGGTAAGCGAACAGAAAACTGACCAGTTTCTGGACATACACAGGGAAGAGAGCAAGGATAAACGTGTTTAGAATAAACCGGCCCCCAACTGGCCGTGAAAAAATGCTGAAGATGACTTAGGCGCTTAAATGTAAGTTGACATACGTACAGGCTGTATCTAATAAACTCACTAGGAAATAGTCAAGAATGAGACGAAAAATTTTCATTGGATCCTGTTTGAGATAGGTGAACCTAGAGACCCTTCAAAATAGCCGGTTTTCTGGAAATGGGCACTATTTCTCTAAGTAAGCAGCCCCACTACTTTAAAATTAATAGCAGGTGAAAGATGGGAATAAACGACTCCTGGGCGATGGACACATACAATAAAGACTGCTAAGTCCACGAAAAGAGGGCGCCCTGACCCGAAGTGAGGCTTTCAGTACTACTGGATAAACAACTTCAATAAACAGGCCAATAGTAGACCAAATGCTGAAGAATGAATCTCCAGCGAACAAAAGCCCCTTGAAACGGTAGCACTCTTCGTTAAAAGAGAATTGGGTTGCTGACTTCCTAAACATATCTGCTAGTCATAAGTGACCGATTCACTGGACGCCTGAGCGCAGTAAGTAGACCACAAGTGTTTTGTGCGGCAGCAGGTGTGGTGCTACGTGTAGGCTGCTGGTATCGTCGTAAACCCGAGGGAAAAACATCGTCGGGCAGAAGAGAGACAGCGGATTATGAATCGGCACGTCTGTCGACACAACATTCCTACTGAAACAACTGGGCAACAGTTTAATGGATCTTGAAATGAGAAGTCAGAATACACAGATCTTGCCCTCAGATACACCTGGGACTTACCCGAACTGCGCACTGCCTGCTCCGCGGATGGACGCTTTCGAGGACGCTTGTGTTCCATCATGCTCATGCAACTGAGCTTCACATGTGAATCTTCCCATTTATGATTAATGGATTAAAATCTGACGTCTGCCAGTGCCGTCAGTGAACCTCTCGTGTGACTTGCACAATGGGCTAGAATTTGATATAGTCCCGACATGAGGTAGAGATAGCTCAGTGGTTAAGGAGTCAACCTACTGACCGGAAGGTCCGCGGTTCAAACCCGACCTCAACATCTCGACTGCTGCTGTCTAAGGTTGTGCAACCTGACAGCATCTCAGCCCTAGAGTCTCCTTCAGGTGGCCTGGCAGCTAGGCACCGAAAGGGCGCAACAGCTGAGCAATTTTTTATAGTCCCGATAGACAGAGATATGGCGGATCTTAAAATCGAACGTTTACTTACACACAGCGTGGGAAGGAATACCCCAGAAATGTTTACACTCATATGTTTATGCACTCACACATATAATGAACATTTACTTTTTTGCTTTGGCTTTGAAGCCTTACGGCCTGGGCACACTGAACAAGTGAATACAATGTAAATGTAAGTTGATGTGGACATTTCCAACAAGACGGCTGCAATTTAACCCACATTATTTCCTCCAGAAGTTTGTTCCAGACGGAAGGACACCAGGCACTATTATATATAAACGAGACAGCTAACCTTGTGTTTTGTTTCATTTTACTCCGTTTGACACGTATTACGACTGACGAGATTGAACGAAATGAATCTATCCTCACTACCTTGTCACAATAGTTTAAATATATAAACTTCCCTCTGTTTTCCAATGAAACAAAAACCTTGCTGTTGTTCAGAGCTACTGAGCGATTGCAGTAGTACGGATGGATGCGGCACCCATGGACTGATAGCTGTTATACCAGTGAGAGTGTACAAAGTTTTATTCTTCCTGCAAGTAGCATCTGGTTTTCACAAAAATCCTGATTGCAAGCAACGCTAGTTACAGCGCCATATACAAGCAATGAAACTCAACTTTAACGTCATCGAAGCTAATAAACGACGGTATACTACATTTTGAGAGCAGGGGCAGTTAACGCTGATTTACCCATGGACGACCAAGCCAGACAAAATGCTGGCAGATCAACTGATCGATTGCAGTGGTTTCACCTGATTAGTATTGCTTCAGCGAAATAACTCCCACGTGTCCCTTCCCGGTTTTCCACAGTTAACCTTCGATCAGCATTTGCAAACATTTGCAATCCAAATAGCTCGCTACATGCTTTTTTTGACATCACTCCATCACTTCCTCCTTTACACTGGTAAATTAAACCTTCTGTTTCCTTAACAGCCCACGACCGGTTTCGCCCTTCTTGGGGCTCATCAGGTAGGCGCAGTCCCCGAGTTTCCGTCAAACTTATGTTCTACTTGAAACCAAATTGCACGAAGGTAGCGAAATACACTCATTTGCAAACAAATTTGGTTCTGCGAGAGACTTACCTGGAACCTAGCTGAATCTCGTTTGTGATGTTTCCAGACAACTGAATGTGCCGCACTAGGCCGCCTCATGTTTCAGTTGCTACGATATTCGAGATATCGCGATACATGCATATTCGTTATGCACTACTCATAAGGTTGCTGAAAATTTGCTTGCAAGTGAGTGTATTTCGCTCCTGTTTCCTTGTTGTTATTTGACCCAATCCGGTGCGACAGCGGTTGTAGGTGTTTGGGTTCACGTGTGTGCCATAGGAGAGGATATGCACTGTCTCATTGTCACGACTTTTTTCAGTGTCGGAAGACCGAACGGTTTAGGCTAGACAAACCGGCATGAGGTAATTTCCGACAACGTTGATCTGCCGGAACAATCGATGCTGCATTTATGAAATCCGGCTTCGTTAGTAGATGACGGTTAACGGGCAAAGACAGAAAGATTACCCAACAATACGGAGATAATGAGTCTTCTGGGGTTGCGTAGATAGAAAAATGGTGTTTTATGTGGATAAAACGGCCATTCACACATTGAATTAGGTTCTTGCCACGTATTACATGTAATTCGTTTGTTCTGTTTTCCTGAAAAAAAGCCACGCGGTTGTACAGTCTTTGCCTTGAGGTGGTGCTTGTAAGTGATTCCCATCACCCTGTTCAGAAAATGGAAACCAGAAATCGGCCCCCCTGGGAGGCGCTCTGTATGTGGAATGAATTTAAAGAGAGATGACAGCATATCTTTTGCAGACGACTGCAATAGTGCACCAGACTCTACTGTGATGGTGGGTTCATTTGCGAGGTAGAATATGCTTACATCCCGGCCTCAAAGAACAACCACTTTACCACAACAAATAAAGAGTTTTTCAGAGTATGGGGGTTATCACATCATTGTATGTCTAGTTGGGACTCGGAAAGTGTGCTGTGGTGCCTTCCAATAGCTAGTGCTTCAATAAAGTGAATCAACAACTATGATCAGAGTTTAAGCAGTGGAAAGAACAGGAAGTAATCGGTCTGCTCACCGTTGTTTAAAGTGCCTTTGCAGCTTGGTACGCCCATTTGGAGAGCAAGGTCTTCCGGGGAGATATATTCAGCAGGACTCTTTCGTACAGATTGTTTGTTTCACTCAACTTGAATGTCTAGTCAACTCATCGTTTCACCCTGCCTACACTGCAAACAGGACCAAAGTTACAAGCGTACAACTTTTCTAGGTCATTTGCACGCCATCTTAAAAGTTACCTCGCTGAACTTAGTCATTTCGTTGCAAACGTTACACCATTAATCAAGGCGATATCATCATTTGGTTAGTGTATAACGAAGCGTCAATGGGTGGTACGACACACAGCTGCGCTAAACAGAGAAACACCGATGGTATCGCCTCGGTTGGTGATGAAACGTTTGCAGTCAAACTACCTAGTTCAGTGAACATACTCGCGCAATGTGTACAAATTAATACAGTAGTAACCCCTTACTTATCTTGAGGGTTAGGTCCTAGGAACACTTCGAAAGTTGAAAGTGGACGATGCGCTGACCCTGCATCACGAATTGTCTCCTTCGTATTTTGATGCCCTAAATTATCTTCCCACCTCCTTTAAACACAATAAAAACACAAAGAAAACGTTAACAAGCACATAGCGGGATGAATTTTGTGTAGAAATTGTAAAAAATCTCACACATAACTAACACAATATACACATTATCCGCCAGTAGAGACTCATGGCTTCAATAAGGACGACACTGATGGAACAGGTGTGCAGTACTGTAAGGCGACTGAGAGATGTATTGCGTTGCTTTCTGCGTAGAGTATTCACAGCTCTTCGGACATTGTCTATTTACTGGGCCTTTCGGGAGGTGGATCAAGATATTGCGTGCTTTCTTGTGGTGGTAAAGGGCTTTTAAAGGGCTTTAACGGAGGACTCCGGCATTAATTCCTCATAAATATGACTTGGGCTACGTGTCCCTGAACTGCGAGATTGATCACGTCCTTGAACTGCGACTCCAATGCCACTGAGTGATCACATGCCCCCAACCATTCCCTGCAGTGCCAGTGCAGCTCTTACAGTCACTACAAGTCCAATAATGAAAGGTCTTGGCCTCTCATACTTTGTAATTCCTGGATTACATTATCACCATAAAAACAATCCATTATGGCTTAAAAATCCATAGAGCTGACTCACTGCAGGTCTTGCGGACGCCTCAATACAAATAGTAAATCCACAGAAAATGTCAAAATCCAAGCATAAATATGTGAACAGATGAGAACGAAATGTTCGAATTGCGACAGAGCTGCAACATTTTTGTACTACACCATGTCATAAAAGCTTTTTTCCCACTAAGTCGACTGGAAGAGTCTTTGGTGGGCACAGAAGTACTAATCAAGTTTTTAGCGCAAAACCACTAGGAAAGGGGATGCCGTAGAAGGCTTACACTGAAAATGCACAATTGCAAGGCACCGTCAACCGTGGAGAAGAGACAAAACTTAGTGTGATTAATACTTGCATAGCAACTGACCCCGGTTTATTTTGACGGAACACTACTCGTAAGGTTACTGAAAACCTTCCCATTGCCGAATTGCCCTTTTTGAAGCTAATCACTTCGAAACAGTTCCTGAGTTTCCGTCCCCCCTATGTTCTACTTGAACCCAAATTATACACTCATTTACACACCAGCTTGGTTTTAACGGTTGATTCAGCTGAATCCCGGCTGAATCTCTCGTGTATGATATTCTTCAGCTGAATTTGGTGCACAAAGGTCGTCTCAAGTTCCAGTTGGTAGGATAACTGAGATATCACAGTATAGTTCATGAAGGAAAACTCTTTGAGAACCCAGGACTGGTTTTGTCATGGTTTGATTTCCAAACAACCATCCAGTTGTGCAGTTTATTCCATTTGAAACCCTAAACTGATGAAGTCGTTGTCTTTTTCTATGGGCCCAGCAGTAAAGTTCATGGATTCGGGGCATTAGAGTGACTAGTCCATATTAAAACACACCTGTACCCCATCAGTATGGCACTCCCATCAGCACTGCAAATTTGAGCCTTCTTGGAAAAAAGCAATTTCAGCAAATGTGCGATGAACAAAGCCTCTATCCAAATGAGCACTGTATACAATTTTTACTATTTTTTGAGAGCCCCTTCTCACTGAAAATGAATATCGCAAAGTTAATTGTTACAAGCCCTCATGTGAATATAGATTCTATACGGGTTCCACTTCAGTAGGATCTTTTCAGTCCTAACTCAGTGGAGGCGTGTGATGGTTACATGAGTGAATGTGCTTGAGGCTGCCGTTCATAGCTGTAACCGTTGCATATGCGTTGGCTGTTATGAGGTGTGTGGTCCAGATACTTCATTCCGAATTGATTGTGCCGTCACAAATTTCTCAATACACAAATACAAAGTGGTTGTTGATCAGTTCGCCAAGTTTGGCAATTTACTTGCCAGCTTCTCGAGGAGACGTCATCAGTGTTCCGTTGAATGGGACCCACCCACGTTTGCAAGTTGATTGCCAAGCTCGGTTGACAGATCAGCAGCCACCTGACATATTGCCAACATAAATACGGTATAATTCATAGAAACCCAGCCAATGTGAGAAGAATCGTTTTCCTCTGCAGAATGCAATGTACAATGTGCTGCAGGTACTGGTTGTGCGGCAGGTACTTCAATCGGGGAAAACATCCCGCACCACCGACTACGATGTCTCGGTCATGTGCTACGCAAGCCACAACACCGTCCGTGGCTCTTTCAGAATGGCGCAAACCGCGAGGTGGACAACGCATGACTTGGCAGAAGGGCGTAAATGAGATCACGAAGAGTTTGGGTGTTGTTGGTGTTGTACGCCTTCCAGGATGGGGTCCACGTGACCCCGCCTGTGCTTGGCTGGAGACGTTGCAAGAAATTGCGGCTAACTGATGTCAGTGGCGTTCGTGCTGTCAATTTCTTTCCAGATTGTCTGATTGAGCGGTTGCAGGGGTAGGCACCTCAGAATGCTTGACATAGGCCAGCACTAGGTCCCCTCCCTCGCCCACTCTTTCTCTTCCTTTCACTCTAGGGCTTTATATATAATTATATATATATATATATATATAATTATATGGCTGTACGACAGTGAAGCATCAGTGTCAACACTGATGTTGCTGTCTTTGATGATCAGGATGCAAGCAAATAGTTGACTGAATGCGCGATGGCACCAATTTTATGTAGCATTAACATCTCATCAGTAGCTCAGGCATGTATGGATGGACCGAAGAGGGTGACAAGATTCTCTAGTGATTTGGCTACGTGAGACAGTCTCGCTTTTTTTCCGAGACCGAGGTAGCATCCAAGTGTACGACAATCGCCTGAAAGTACGGTAATTACCAAGGTCTCCTTCAAAAAGTTTAGTTCATTGAAATGTATTTAACCGATTGTGACCAAAATAATTGAAATTCGCCATTCGACTGTCAAGAGCCCTTTTGGCCTCAGCCGTGGCCGGCATATTGAACACGACGTGCTCACCTAACAGTCTGCTTGTGTGCGACGTATGGTCACGTGAAGTGTTTCGTCCCACCCACTGGTTGGTTCGTCGATCACACTGAGTGAGAGGTACACACGCTACGTCGCACGGTAGCATTCAAGCAAGTGGGTTGCTACTACCGCGCATGTCTATCCGCGATCAGCGGCGAGAATTCTTCCCTTTCGCATTCGATTGTCGTTGGTCCATTCCAAGGTTTTGTGCGCGCGTCGAAGTGTCGCGTAAATTTATTATACCTGATTTACTGGCGTCAGACCATGCCATGAAGGAATACCGGCTGGTTGTCACATAATCTAGCTAGTCAGCTGTTACTTTTATCGCTGTGAGAAATACACATTTATGGGTAAGTAGAGAATTGTTTTTGGTTGAATAGTTGTCCCTGCGTAAATGCACCTCACAGCAACGATAACACTCGGAGTTTGGTTTAGTCCAATAGTTTAAGTTTGCTGGGGACACATCATTTATACAAGTTCCGCATGTTCTAAGAGATATGGCCACATCCGGAAAATCTCCGAAGCAAGCGACTTTTGTCCTTAATGAAATTTTCACGGTCGAAATAGGGGGTCGGTCACATGACCCTTTGGTTACAATTTTTAGACCTCAAGCGTTCACTTGAAATTCGCACAGCTGGGGAACTTAAATCGGGTGTGAATCTCAGTTCAACCAGATGTTGTTCTTTCAAGGAATCTGACCACTAATGATCGGTCAAAATGCTTATCGATCCTCAGGGAGGACAGTGTAATTGTCAGGCAATGGGATTGCAATTTCACTGAATCTCGTTCAGAAAGATCTCAAAAACCCCAGTTCCACAAAATTACCTGGTTCTACAAATACACTCATTTGCAAATCAATTTGGTTTTCACGGGAGACTCAAGTGAGTCTCTGGTTCTACTTCACCAAGTACGCAAACCGGTTGGTGAGACAAGGTTCGGTGGTCAGTAGTTTGGAGCCACCGAGGAAATGTCTTGTAAATGGCCCGTCCATACATACCTGGTGAGTCGCATCCTGGATGAGAAGGCCTTCCTGGTCACTCGCTCTCCACCTTTTGTATGCACTCAAATCATATGCACTGCAAAAATTAATAGGACCGGGCACGTTCCGTGAAAAACTTTTCTTGAATATCGAAATTTGCTTCAGCACCCATGGTTTCAAATCTGTCACGTGCACTTTTCAAGCAGCGATTTGACATACAAGCCATTACACTACCTTTTACAGTATCGCCGTTGGTATCGGAAGGCTGATCGCTGTGAGGAAAGTGCGCCTGAAGTACATCGATCACAGAAACCAACGCTCGGGAGTTCAGCTTCTTGACTCCCTTGTTGTACACCGCACCTGAAAAGGTCACAGATCGGTCAAACTTTGCCTGGCCCTACCTGTGTCTGTGGTTTTCTGTAGGAATCACATTTTAAAATGACAGTGTGGATATGTCTCAGTTCCTCATACATCTACTTTTCGTGCAGAACACGCACAATTAGCAGCACGTATATTAACACACACGCAACACTACTCAACGCACAACCACCAACCCACCGCTGCGCACCACTACGCTCCCCAATAACGCACTGATGATGTCACCTCGATTGGTGATGAAACGTTTGCAATCAAATTGCCCAGCTCAGCGAACAAGCCAACAACAACTGGCTACTTTTGGGGACAGACTCTCCTACGTCGTGCTCACATACGTTGGCTACTTTAACGGTGAATTGAGACCTTCTCAATCGTTAAATTTCATTTTGTTCGAAAAACTTTATAAACTTCTGGAATGAGTCGACACAACTAGGGACTATCCACCAATTGTCGCGCTTACTGAAAGAGCATCAGGTTTGCGCGTATGGCGTTCTTTCCAACGGCGTCAGCGCTGCCTGTCATCACATGGCAAAACAAGGCCAGTTCTAGAGGAACGCAAGACTTGATGGTAAGAAAACAAACGTAGAGAAACACTGAAATAAAACAGTGTCCTGCGCCGCACCCGTCTGGCACCGAAACTTTTGATATGTTATACGTGTGATGGAACTGTGACTGCTGTAACTCGGACCATTCTATTTCCTATTTCATCCTGATTATTTACATAAATATGACATTGGTGTGGCCCGGGAGGGTGAGTCAATAGTCCATCCGGTGCATCCACTCTGCTTCCTGATTTTGGTCTCCCCACCTCATATGGCAGTTATAGTCTAGGGATTATGCGTGCCGTTGAATGTAAAACTGCCCTTTCATTTGTGCCTTCGGTTTCACCACCTTGGCTGTAAACGTGCTAAAATGCACTTAAGTTGTTCCACACACTTCTTTGTTACCTCTGGTAGTAATTACCCCCGCTTGGTTGACCCGATCTAATAGACGAATTCCGAAGCAGATGCCAGTCTAGTCTAACCCGCTCATGATACTCATTCTTCCTTAAAACCACTGCAGCCTACACAACTTTCGCATCATACCTCTCCCATCGCAGTCACATAGAACCATCCTATAGACCCCATTTGCTTTACAGTCCAAATACGTAATTCAACTATCGTTACAGCATGAACCCAGGGGTAAGGCTTACAATAGACGAAAAAATGTAGACGAGTAAACTGTATTAACGAGTAATCAGTTGTTCCTATCCCCCTGAAATATAATCAAACGCATTGGTCTGAGATGGTTAGTTCCTCTGTGATGCACTTCGCACAGAAAATCACAGGTCTTTAGCTCCCTCGTTTGTCTCAACTACCCAATATAGGTCTCCAAAAAGGAAATCATGTCTAACGGTGCACTTTTCCGGCCTTTCAGATAGGGAGCTATGTGTGAGTGTAAAGCTCTTCACAAGCCTTAGTGCTTTTCTCACACCAACAGGTGTTACGTCTTCCTTATCATCTTTCTCCGTTTCTCTTTATCAAGGGAAACTTTAATTTCTATAAGAAACAGTGCTGATCGTCCTTCCACCCTCTCCTAAAAAACAGACAAAAATTACTTCATTGTAGTCAGACTCGCTTCATATAAGTGAAGGTCAACCTGTCAGGTGTCTCGACGAAGTGAAATGTTACAATTTCGACGTATTCTGTACATTGTTATATTTCTGGATGACCTTCCCGATCGGCATCCTCATACGACATAAATCCCGCCTTTCTGAAAATGCTCATTAGTGTGCCTGGATAAACTGCGTTCCGCTCCCGTCGGAACGCTCGTAGCACATTCATTCGGCGCAACAGGTCCTCATCAACATTGTTTCTTCTCTGATCACTGAAGCGCATTGTGAATGCTTGTATGTACAGGGAAGATGTTTTAAATCGATGTCCTCTGGAATATATTGGGAATTTATACTTGCTTATTATAGGAGAACCATTTTTTCGCCATCCACGTTCCCGCAAATTAAGAAAGTTACTCTATCTTTGAGCACGTTATTCCCACTAACCGCTCCATGCTCTTTTTTCCAGTAGCTGAAAGAGACTAACATTGGCATCAAACACACACTTTTGGTTACAGTTGCCTGATAATATTAGAATCGTTCTTAACTTTTTTTTAACATACGTTCAAGTAAAGGGACAGGAACTCTGAGTGCCTCCTGAAAAAGACGGCTTTTCTATGATATCCACCCTCTGGACAACCATCAAATGCTCCTTTATCGTACGAGTAGTCCAATCTTCTCGGTAGAGATCGAAACATTGAACACAGTATTGATAGGCTGACCGGGTCCCAGTGGATTTTCTAAAATTCGTTTACATTCATTCCACCTCCCCCCGACTGATTTGTCAAAATAGCCTGTTTAGTGACGCATTAAAAATGAGTTGCTGTTCTCATTGTAATTTTGTTGGCCTTCGTTCATGTGAATGACGTCTACCTACTACATCTAAGCCGACGTTCTACACATCAGTTGCTGTTGTATAAATCGGTTGCAACCGGTCCACAAGTGAGCAAGGTTGTTTTGTAAAATGAACAAATATCGACTTCTACTTCAAACTCCCATTCCAAGTACACTGCCATCGTCACTGCACACGAAGTTAATGAGACGGTGGAACACTTATCACAAGCCAGACAACTGTGACCTCTGAGCCTGTAGCGGTGACTTGATTCAGCCTGAACGCGTGGGGCTGGTTGAAGCAATGACTGATTATATTCCCCATCGATCCCTCGCAGCTGAGTCTGCTCCAGCATGAACGCTACAACGAATAGCACCGATGACATTTATTCGGTTCCCCCGAAAGGCTCTGTTTGGTCATTTGGCAAGCTGATTCGGACACCAGATGTAGTTGATTTATCATAGGTATTTGTTTGTTTTCCAGATTTCTTCTGTTTTGTTATTCTCTCACCTGTTGGAACATTTGATGCTCTTAGAAAATATTTATCGTAACATGGGTTGGAAAACTTCTAAACTGATAAATCGGTCATCTTTTCGAAATGTTTGGCCATTAATTTATGGATTTACCACTGGGCAACGTTTCTCCTTTGGCAAATAAATCATTCACGCCATTCGAGTAGTTAGCTAAGCTTATCGATCTTCGAGACAGAAGGATAAAGTCAGTAAGTTCACACTAGATCAGCGTAAATTGCCCGTTTCAAGTTTTTGTTGGTTTATGTGAGTGGCCGTTCCACCTGTGACCATCAAGAACCCGCCTCCAGTCTTTGGTGCCAAGCTATTGAACTGACCGTACCAATGATATCAATCCATTTTCGAACTCACTGGGCACTGGAGTGTCGGGTTCACACAGTTGAAAGGTCTGTCAACATCATAAACGAGAGATTCAGCTGGGTTCCGGGTGAGTCTCTCGCAAAACCAAATTTGTTTGCAAATGAGTGTCTTTCGCTAAAGTTCATTTTACTCTAAAACAGAAACGCTGAAGCTTCGTTAAAATTGGCAAGCGGGCGCACACAAAGCATACTGAAAAATATGAAGGTTTCGAGAGGCTTTGGATAATTAGTGTTGAAGTGCCTCGAATGAAGTGTGCTGCCATGAGTTAGTCCCCTAGTTACGTAACACCCGTTTTCCCTGTTTAGTCATATCCTGTTAAGTTCATATCCTTTTACTGGGGGATACCCGAGTAAAACATAGACCGGTTTTCTGTTGGTACCCACTCCCACCGACGATCATCTAGGATTGAGAACCCAGTGGAAAAGAGGATTGAAGGAAATTCGAAGGGTATAAACAATGGTAGCTACTTTGCATCGCCTTCCTAACCATATCTAAGGGATGGAAGAATCTTGTGTACATGAGGATATCCATCTTCAGGTTCATAAATCCAGATAGCTCGAGGTAGCTCAATGGTTAAGGCGGCAGTTTACGGACCGGAAGGTCCGTGGTTCGAGCCCAACTTTCTTGACTGTTCCTGTCTAGGCTTGGGCAACCTGATAGTATCCCAGTCCTCGTGCCTCCTTTTGTTGGCATGGCAGCTAGGCACCGAAAGTGCTACAGTTGGAGTCTTATGCAACCTGGCAGTATCTCAACCCACATGATTCCTTCGGATGCCGCGGCAAATATGCACCGAAAAGGTGTTACAGCTGAAAGATTGTTTTCATTAGTAAACAGATCCGGAGTTAAGCGTACTGCAGAACGTTACCCACGTCAACCAGGGGATCCCAACTCACAGGGTAACGTAAACGGTAGCTTACGTTAACCGTCAAACACACCTGTAACCGGAATTTGTGAGGCAAGGAGAAGACTGACTATATGGAGATGATGGTGCAATGATAGACGTGATAGATAGACCAGTGATAGTCCAGTTAGAAAATACATGGGCTTGTGTGTGATTGGGTATTTCGGCCGATCGATAGGGGATATCAGCGTGAACGAGGCTCACCAGTGAATGGCGTGACTGAGCAAATAAACTGAATTCTGTCCCTGCAAGTACCAAGAATTGAATGCTTAGAACAACGAGCCAGGAGTTCAGTAAGATAAGGTCCCAAACGTCTCGCTATTCTGTATTCCATTTCGGTTCAATCAGTATATGTTCTAGTTCCTCTGTGCTAGCCTGTATTCTCCCGTAAAGGTTTTTGTTAATAAATTCCTATAGGGAAAGATTCCATATACTGATATCCAGAAAGCGTGAGGAATATCCCGCAGAACTGATCAGATTGATATATTATGGTGGGAAGGAGTGTTTTCGGCACTTTCACCCTAGTGGCCAGTCCCTAGAAGCCTGGTCTAGCTGGAAGTGGATACACTCCGGTAGTCTTGTGTGAAAGTTTGTAGTACATGTTCAATAAACTAGGGCTTACTAGATCCTTTTTCTGAAAATTCATATCGGTTGGTAAGCATTTAGCTGAGCTTCAAATCTGAGCTACGGATAGCGTGACATCCCCCAAAAGGGCGTCCCTTAGGGCTGCTCTTGTTTGGGTAAAAATTGTTGCGACGGTTGGCGATCTAGAACCCGGTTGGAATACCTCAAACAACAGAATGTGTTGCGAACCTTGTGCAACAGGATGGGGACACCTCACGTTTCCTTACTGCGAGTCTAGTTTGCGTCTGCTATGTGGCCAAACATTTTTAAGTAGTCCTGTGGGGATTTCTTAGACATTTGCAACACTGAATCCCCTCATTCGCATCATTAGCGCAACGGGAAGATACAAGTCACCACATGTTGGTATTTCAATTACTTCGTCAGTGGTGGATACGGAACATGCAATATTTATACGACAGGGGTATAGCAACAGCTTTTAAATGAAGGGCAAGGTAATCTCAAGGGTGAACACCAGTCCATTGTGTTGATCACTACGTCTCTACGAAATTCTAACAACTGCCTAACAAGAAGAAGTCACAAATGATGTACTTCCACCACCCGACAAATAGTCGAGGACTTTGGAGATTTGATTTTTTTATATATTTTTATATTGACTTCTTGTGTTGCTTGTCTAGTTCATACCAGTCTTTTGTGACTGTAGCTTTTTCAGGGAGACGTCAATCCGTCTTGCCAGACTAGACGTCTTGGCAACTAAAGGTGGTCAGATTAATACCATGTAGGTCGGACAGATTGGATGAACTGAAAATCAGTCTGCAATCTGATCCACCTAGTTGCCGAGACAAGTCCTTACCATGGCACCCGATAAGCCTGGCTCAAAATTGATTGAAATTTGTGGTGGATTTTTGTTGCTTTAGGGTCTTCCCTGTGTGAAAGACACATGAGTGTGTCGCCTCTGGCAACGGCCTACTCTTCCTATGTTAGATGATAAAATGTGCAGATAAGTCGTTCAACATGAGAAGGTGTCCTCTTCTCTTAGTGACTCCTCTCAGGTGTACAGCTTCCTAGCAGTACAGAAGAGGGTTCTCATGAAACTTCTCTTGTAGGCGGTAGGATAGATACAAAAGATACTGACGATTGTGTGCTAGTAAGGCGGACTAAGCGCTGTAGGATTACTTCCAGCTTCATTTAGTCATAAGAAATACAGCAAAGCCAAACTGCCATCGTATTTGCTTTTAGTAGGAAAAACGTACACTGCACTTTTCTCATAGGTGAAAATCGACAATGTCACCAGTGTGACGTTTGTAGCTTGTCACTGATTATACTTGTCCTTCCATCGGAGGCGGATAGAACTAAGCTGGATTCGCGCCCAACGAACAACCATACTCACGGTGACATCAGGAATGTGGTCTCAGAAGTGACCCTCACACTCCTGTTATGCAAACGCACTGTGAAACCATCGTTTTCATGATGTAGCATCATAACACCAAGAGGATCGGATTTCTATTAGGTTTAGATATTCCCTAATTCCTTAAGTAATATTATGGCCTTTTCGATATTTGTCCAGGTAATAGCTGAAAAATAGGGACTTCCGGGAAATCCATGAATTCACCAGTTGCTCACCTATTAGCTAAGCCAGAACAAATGTTCAAAATCAGGACAGGATGGACTGGTCAAATTCCTCTATGATTTTTGCTGAAAATGTCCGGAGACAAAATCGGAGCAGCAGGCCGGCGTCTAACTAAATCTAGGACACGTGTGTCTGACTTTCTTTAGCTTGTGCACTAAAGTACTCCCTGTCTATAGGGAAGCTCAGTCTGATAAGAATTTGGGAGAAGGAAACGGTAAAAGCAAGTCTCAGTTTATTTGAACTCGTGAAAGAAGAGTCCCTTGTCATAAAAAAATATCCACCCAGGGACACACCCAAGGGGAAAGTATTTTCAAGTCAATATTTGTTTCCCTTTTTGATAAGTCCCAATAAGGACGAAAGTCTTCCTGTGACTGATCCTTCCCTCATCCAACCACACTGTCACTACAAACATGTAGCAAAAGTAAAGACTCATAGCTTCGTTACTATCAGTGTTGTCACGGGGATCGACTACTGTCCGGATGAAATATACGAACTTTTCACCAGTGGCCAGTCAAATATCCGAAGTCCCCACACCCATACCTAAAACCGTCTAGAGGTGGAGTGGTCTGGCACGACCAATCGAGGTTTGTACGATTAGCTGAACAGTGGGACCATGGATAAAAACACAATGTTTTATTGTTTTGTTGGTTCAACATAGTTGGTTGCGGAAGTTGTGAAGGTCTGAAATGCAAGCTGGCCATTTTTCCTTATGAAAGGCAGGAAGATTTGCACATTTTGGATGCAATGTTACATTAGTTAAATTCGAGTTCAGGAATTTAAGGTTATCAGTTAGTGTTTCACTTCTGTACAGTCAAAGAAGTATAGTGTGTACAAACCAACCTACTGAACCACCCAATCAAACAACCTGGACGGAAGCTATGATCGTAGACACGCTGTTGACATCGGTTGGCGAGTGTAGCATACTGCGTTCGCAGCCAAGCGGGTGGTGAGTCACAAGAACCTCCTCTTTATAGGCAGGTGGTATAATAAAAAGAAACGTTGCAATTCCTTACGCTAACTCACAAGGTGTCCAATTCCCCCGGTTAGGCTATTCGCTGGTAGGAATTAACCAATCCTCTCCACACACGATGAGTTTACAGGCGTAAAAACACCACATTAGGCGATAATCGACTTTACCTGCTGCCCAATAGATCGCGTTTATCCATTGACGGCGCGAAGAAGTAACTGGCAGCAGACGATACTAGCGATGGTTCTGACGCACCAGTAGTATCAACATCAATACCCTAAATTATCTACCCACAAAAGTTGTAACTCACAACCATGAAACAGTTCATGGGGTCCTGAAACCTAGTAGACAGAACTAAGCAACTTGTCTTTCCGATGCTGTTGTGTTGTAGTAAGGAATAGATGCAAAATGCTAGGCGTTGTCAAGTAGTTTATTCAACCGCCATTGTATCTTTTGTTGGCTTTCAAAGATTTTTCGGGTTGAGTGATAATGTTCTCCCAGGTGAGGCCAATATATTTATCAGAATTTCGGTATTACCCGGTAAGCGATCATTCCCTTCCGTGCTCACCAGATGCGCCCTACTTTCTTATATAAAAAGGGGTTGATAAATGCGGGAACAGTGTGTTCATTGCAGAGAGGCGTATGTCTTTCCGTCCGGTGCTAACGGAAGCAGGGACTTCTCGTCTGATTTCTACGCAGTAATATTTCCAACAAACAGCTGTTCAGCGTTCTAGTCAATGTTTTTGCCTCTTAGTGGTTTTTTGGGGAGCTGTTGAGTTTGGTGTTTCTTGATAGCAATACTTAGGCGTATTTGCTATATAATCTACGTTTTTTTACCGATTAAAAATGTGTGCGTGCTTTTCAAGACGGCTTTCGTCAGCCAGTTTGAAGGAGCATATCAGGGATTCTAAACCGAGATGTTGAAACTGAAGTCCGCCACTCATCAATCGCTGTTAGCTTGAATGGCGTGAAACGTGGCCCAGTAGTCTTCGCAGTTGTGAAATACATAATTCAATCTAGCTGATTATTTTTCAGCAGCTTGAGTGTGCATGTGACGAATGCAACCCAACATGTGAGATGGAGTCATACTTGTCTTTATACAATCTTTTGTACTGTGCTGCCATCACTCTTCAATGTTTAGACTTTTTTGTTCGCCAAAACAGTCACCACCATGTATGGAAGTGTTTCAACAACGCGCATAATCCTTATAAGTATTTCAGTAGATTTCTTCAAGTCTTCGGTGAAACCAAAGCGCATCTTAGATGCTGTTTATTGAATACTTTGAAGGTGGGCACATTTAGATGCATTCAATGTGCGGACCGCCGCATTTTATCTTGCTAGCCCCGATGGTTTCACATGATGACTAGATAGTCGTGCCTAACTATTCACTTGGTAAAAAAACTTACCAAAGGGTGCATGAACTGCACTACTCCGGGATATTTTTCGGCAGACGAGTATGCAATAAGTACTGTCATCCAGAATTACTTTTAACCGTCAAGGTGTCTTTTCATGGTTGATGTAACAGATCAGAACTCGCCCATATCAACCAACAAGAGCACCAAACTGACGTGCGATATTGTCTCAGAAAGATAACTTACCTTTGGTGTTCAGTAGACTTGTAAGCCATCCATATAGCGCGATGGAACTCTTGTCTCAAAAATGAAGCGTTGCTCATTGATAACCTTATGGGCAGTTGTTCTGAACATTCTAATGAATTTAAAACACTGTTATCCGCTGATCAGTCTGAACAAGGCAGTGGGAAAAACAAGGTTGCGGGATGAATTTTTTTCGTATAATCTTTTCCGTTGCCAAACGTGCAAAACAGTGTAAGATACAAGGGGACCGACCGATAAAAAACCAAAGCAGTCTCAGAATGACCCCTAGGTCTAAAGCACTAATCAATACGACCTCAAGAAACTTCAACCCATGTGGCCGCCTTCTTAGAGCTACGGCATGGAATGATGAATAAATTGGAACGCTATGACCTGTATCGACTACATGCCTAGCGGTGGAACATTTGACTCCGGTTTCACTCAGTGTGGGTTGTGGCTAGCTGACGTAGTACGGATTTCTCTGAGCACGTGCTCCTTTGTTTGCGTTTCAAGTCTTCTGTTAGTTCCACTGATATACTTATCACCGCACCTGCAGGTGAATTGAAATATGCACTGAATTGTAGGATAAAAGTGAATTCGGCATTTTGATTGCCAACAGTGACTTGAAGTGCGAGCAAAGGAGCACGTGCCCAGAGAAATCCGTACTACGTCAGCTAACCACAACCCACACTGAGTGAAACCGGGGTCAAATGTTCCACCGCTGGGCATGTAGTCGAAACAGGTCATAGCGTTCCAATTTATTCATCATTCCATGTCGTAGCGCTAAGCAGGCGGTCACAAGGGTTGAAGTTTCTTGAGGCCATACTGGTTGGTTATTTTAAGCCTGTCCTGTGCACTGAGAAAGACCTAGGGGTCATTCTGAGACTGCTTTGGTTTTTTGTCGGTCGGTCACGTTGTTTTAGAATTGCATAAGTTTTACAGGCTGTATTGCATTATCTATCCTATACTGTTTTGCACGTTTGGCGACGGAAAAGAGTGCGTAAAATAAATCTATCTTGCAACCTTGTTCTCACATTTTATGGAAATTAAAGCCCTATGGCTGAAAATGCGGGTGCCATCTGATTTGGCCGCAATCAACTTTCCAAAACCGTCTCAAGTTCTTAAGGTTGCCTTTTCAGCCATATGAGATGTGATATCTTTTCGCATTGCCGTTGGTTGGAGAGCGTTGCAATGATACGGAGCGATAAATCACACTGAATTTTAGGAGTGGCTTCGCTTGAATTAATCAGACACCGGTCATGTGCCCAATCGATCCAGTCTGCAGAACACTCGTAAATAATTAAATAAATAATCCCTGCCCTTATTTTCGTGTTGAACTGTCAACCATAGCTGAAATGCGTCTACTACCGGGCTGTCTTGAACGAACATCCAATCAGGAAGCTACCCTTGCTCGTTCCCTCCAGGTTACTACTTCGGAGAGGGACGTCAAGACAAGACTGTTGAATCGATAAAAATCCTTGGAATCCTTGCACCGAGAATAAAGTTTTACTCAGATATCTGATACCAGACGGGTTTTCCTGAAACAAACGATGTTCGCAGATTGTGTTCAACTGGATAAAACTTCTTGTATTAAGATTTTTGCGACTGGTGATACGATTCGTGGCGTAATCCAACCCTGATTCACCGGTCACTCTCTTCTAGGCTTGGGAGGACATCCACTGGTTGTTGGAACGAACAGTTAAACGCGTTCCAAAGCACCTCAGGCAGGGTAATTGCGGACCAATTTTTAGCTTTCCGCACTACGTTGATACTAATCGGCAAATCTAAAAAAGCGCATTTAAAACATTTTGTTGAATTACTCATGTCGCGTCTCGCTTTATCAAGTACAGCCGCCATTAACAGTTGAACTAGCGACCGACTGTTAGGCCTACCCCAGCTACTTGCAAACAAACAAACAAACAACCAAACTTATTTTTTGTTCCTGTCACGGCCACCCATACGTATGTATGCAGCTGTCATGGGACTTGTGCAGCCTGCCAGCACATCTCCCACTCTAACCCTGGGTTGCCCGAAGGCTATGAAGAAAAAAGTGCGAAAGGCAAATAATTTTACGTGTGTCACATATGAGCGCATTCAGGCTAGTTGTTTGAAGTTTGAGTGCTACGAAATTTGTCCGTCGTGAGGACACATAAGATTAGGTAAATCTCCGCAATTAAGTCTTCCTACTAGATGAATTTGTCCCCTTAAAGACTCAGTCCACCTGGTGGCCTCTGGGAAGGGCTTGACCGATTAAAGAAGCCACAAACTATACAGTAAAATTGACATCTTAGAGGATCGGCCCAACAGATAATTGAATATCTGAGAAGTCTCTTCCCTTTTGGGTTTGGACATCTTTATTTAACATCTATCAACTCCTTTCTACTTTCTAACAACTTACACTAACGCCTTTTGGGCGTCAGATTGATGCACGGCCCACTGTGAAAGTCACGCGAGGAGCTCACTAATGGCACAAGCGTGTATCAACTGTCACTCCATTTAGCACTCCACCAGCACAGCCTGGACACGTGAATTTTCACTCTTGAACAAGCGAACATGTTCACGCTTGAGTGATGTGAGTGGTAGGCCCATCACCTCGAACGACGACCCAGTAACATACCTTGGTTGTGGGCTGTTGTGGGATTTGTAGTATGCATGCTGATGCATTGTGGAGGCGAGCATTTCGAAGGTCATCTTAGGGAGTTACCTGGTTGTGAGGGGACGTAATAAAAGACAACTACATAAATTTGGATAATTCATAAGGCATCCTTCATTGTACCTAGTCGATGAAATGCATTCACTTGTAAATAAGGTTGCTGTGAACGAGTAAATCAAACGAACCGCAATTGGATCTCCCAATTGGGATATTATTTGCTTACATTATATCCGCCTGAACTAACAAACGATATGAACCTACGAAAATACATTGTCTTAATGATCTTATCAGTCGTTGTCTTGGCTATTGTATCTGGAAAGTTTATGATGTTATCTGGCAGGCGCATGTTTCTAGTTCAGGCGCGTAGAGTCCGCATTAAGCCCAGTATTTGATAACAACAGTTGTATTATGCCATAAGAATGCAGATGACCATAATGAAGCTCCATATTTTGAGAGAAATGGTGCTTACAGTTCCGAAATGCCCGTCATTTGCTTTGCATGTTAAGTTTTTATCATTTATTCCGCCAGAGAATGAGTTTAGTCGTCGCACTGATGGAGTGATGGATAATTTATATGTTGAATGGAATCCCATTGACACTCCATTACCCTGGAGAAATGTTTTCGTGCTAGGTAGCATAAGTAGATGTGGTGGAATTTGAGTTCAGATAAGGTCTTGTCTGAGTTCATCACAACAAAATTTAACAATCATTGCTCCCTTTGGATACGCTGATGGAAGCAGAACGAGCTAGTTTTTGTAGGGATAACGTTTCTGTGGAACAGTATACTTCTCCCCGGGAACGTAACTGAATCTTTAAGGCAAGGAGCTACCTCCAGACTAACCAGATTCACCACCAACAGGACTATCCTCATTCCTTTGAACTAATTATCCTTGGGCAACGAAATTGGCAGAACTCAGACGATGATTGCCGTGCACGCAAACAGCTCATAGGTTCCTTGAGCATTTTGATTCTTGTTGTCCTTCAATACTGTTTTTATTTAACATGGAGTCTGGGTTTGCTATAATGAGTCCAGTACACTCAATATTCACACCACTACACCCTTAAAATGTCGTTTCATCCTCATGGGACTCGTCCTGTTGAATCTGTTGTATCACTCCGTAACTGGTGCCACCCATGAGCATCTGCTTTCACAGTCTTCGGTTTGTATTACTGATTTGTGGAATAAGCTTGTATATATACGTATAAGTATAAGCTCTCGCTTGACCTTGTTCAATAGACGTCTATTGTGTGTAGTTAGGTAAGAACATTTTAGACTTCAGTCGAGAGTTCACTCCGCAGGCAGTCAATGTGTGCTTCGAAGCCAAGATGCGTTCTAAAGTTGACTCATCCGTGTTGAAAATCTTCATAATAGAGCACGTGTAAGATGATGATGAGCTCTAAGCCCGCAACCTTTTGGTTAGTGGACAAATACGGAAAGCACTCTTTCCAGGAAGAAAAACATCGCGAAGGTCACTTGGCCCATCTGGGAGCTCACAACGAGGTACCTCCTAGCCAACACCAGCTTGTTGAAGGTCGAGGGCTAATTGCATCTTAATCACACTGGTGGTTAGCCACATTCCGTCGAAGGAGAGAATACCCATACTTCCATCTGGAAGATTCCGGGCTGAAATTCCCCTGAGGCCTTGCAATGTTTATTGTTGGTGTTTTCAAACGAGGATGAAACAGCTGTACAGAACTCCTTGGCTTTTCAGCATAGACTGACTGTATTTGCTTGTCAAGACCCTAGTTAAAACTTGAAACTGCCTTCCGCTATAAATAAGCTGCTCATTAATTAGACAATTTCACATGTCGGATTGGCCTTCTCTCTGGGATACCGCCACACTGGATCACGCGAAATGAACTGGGTGATTAAAAGGTGAGTGGTGCCATATCTAGTCTGAATGTGATTTTTATCACACGGCTGATCACTTACTCCTGGACAGGTAGTAACCATGAGGTCGCGGGTTCAAATTTCTCTGGGGATTTATAAAATGTGTACCACTGACAGCTCACGGCATAGAGGAAACAGCTACAAAGCGTTCCTAGGGTTTTTAACCTAGACCGACCAGCCGCAGCTTACGGCCCAAGCTTAGAAGTTGATTTGTCGAGAGCCTGAGGAGCAGATTTTTGAAGTTGCCGTATATCAGGGTGAATAGTGAAGTTCGTTCAATGGGGTTCTACTGACACAGCTTTGCATGCAGGTACTTCACGCTTACTGGCCAATTTGATGCGCCCATGTAATCCGTATCATGCACAGCCCGACAATATATAGGTCCAAACCAACTGGATACTGGGAATTCTTCTGTCTAAGGGAACAGTTTTTACCTGAGGTTGCAAATACGACTTTCCAAGATGTCGATCCAGCATTTGGCACAAAGCCGCAGAAAGCGGAAACAGTGACAGGAATGGAGTTTGCAGCGAGACCGCTTTAGCAGAAACAAAACGATATTTTGAAATTGGCTGTCCAACACGTAAGATTCCAGTTCATTAGTCACTTGTAAGCGGTAGAGATCAGAGGCGTGTTTTAACTTATTCTTCTACAGTTTCATTTGCTCAGTCCATAACACAATCGATTGAGGGGATTGATCTATCTGAGTGCATACATAAATAATGACCAGGTTCATCACTTTCCTCCACTACTGATTGTTAATGCGGACACAAAACATGGTTTCTGAGGAATGCTAAACTGATACATGACACAGTTTTGTCGAAAACATAAGAAATAATGTGTAGCATATTTCCCCACTTTGTTCTGTGGGAAAAATATTATATAAATTAGTAGACTGGAAGGAAAGAAGCCGTGAATTAATGACGATGAGAGTCGCTTTGATTAAAATGTTCTAAGAAAACAGCGTTCAAAGAGGTTTGGGGCCTGGATTTTCTACACCAAAGCGCTGTAAAATCTAGAGAGCATTCGTCGCTGTCTGCCTGCCAAAATTTCAATTAAAAAACACCGGCGACAGGATATCACAAATGACGAAGAATTCTTCGAGCATATGCAAATATTCTCTGAACAGAGTAGCGGAAGGTTGTATTCTCGGACAGTTCGAAACGGGTCGAATGGTCCAAACGAATGTAAATTTTTTCGAGACAAAATGCGCAAAGGCAAAGGGACCTATGTTAATGGGACACTGATAACCTGAGTCAGCTTTTGCCTTAATTCCATTCTAAATGCACTTCATCAATCACGCGAAAAACTCTTAAGCCCGATATGTTGACAAATTTGTGTTGTATCAACATGATACTAGTAATATTCACTAAGCCCAGTAGATGAAGTCAACGCTTTTGTATTCACACCATTCTCCTTTGAACAGACGAGTTAGACGAAGTGTTCGGAGTAGTTCGGGTGAACGTCTGAACCAAATATTTTCTTACGTAGGGAAACGCAACACATCTTAGAGTGCGCACTGCGAGCCTGAAAAGCTTGGTATTAGCTTGAAAATATATCTTGAATTAAGTGAGGCACTTTGTAGCGCTGCTACTCTGCTGAAGCTCAAGTGGATAGTATACACGGTTAGTGAGTTTTATCCTTTCTAGGAAGCGGCCCTAGCCAGACATCAGACAAATTCGGGTGAACCACCATTCTGGGTTTCACAAATTATCGTTAAACCCCAAGAAGCACTTTTGGGTGGTGTTAGATACTAGCAAGAAAAGGGACCGGATTGTGCTCCATTATTTTTCCGCTTTCGTTCACACACGTATGTGCAGTCAGATGCGAATTCTCTAGCAGAATATTTAAAAAATCATCGTTTGAGTGCTCTGATCTGGCCAGCTAGAAGGCAAACTTGCGGGACTGTATAAAGGTGATTTGTATTAGGAGGTGTAGTTTCATGAGGGTGGGGATCGACTGTGAGAAGAAGTGACATCTTTTTACAATCCGTGTGGTTCTCGAATATGCAGGATATTACCTCTTCCAAGTTTAACTCCAGGCGAGTAAGGTGTCTAAAATGATTAACAATGATCGGTTTCACACTGCTGTTGCAATTGGACGTTTGACAGTAACATGAAGCTGAAAATTTTCCGCATCATTCACTTGCAGGAGTTCAACTAGGACAATATCCCATTCCATTCTATTTCAGCAACCCAAACGCCAATAGAAAAATAGCCTATCCACGGGGATCCTCCAGTACTTCTAGCTTACAGGCTGACTGACATTTTCATTCATTTACCCTGACTTTACCCGTTTCCAAGCCCATGCCGTCCGCTGAGAGTGCGAACGACAGCTTCAGTCTCATCTCCAATTTTCAAGTATTTTCTTCGCTAACAGATCACCGGCGTTTGCATTTGCGGTGGCGCTGGAATTCCACTACTTTGGCCGAACAGCTGTTCCAGCAGGCAAATGTGAGTCGGATAACCTTTGGGTTTTGATCGATTTGCTCTTTTGCAGAGTCGGGGGTTACAGAGTAGTTGATCTCAGAAGACCAGATGGACTTGTAGAATGAATATTACTGAGGCAGCTACATGTGGTCCTCCAAAGTTTCTGTGGCTCGAGTAGACAACTTTCTCCAATCGCATTACGGAAGAATTCCACGTACATTTATGTGTGGGTGGGGGTACATGACTGCTGGCCGATGGTTAGTAGACGGGAGAGGAAATATGAGATAAGATGAATCCGAAGTCTTCAGTGAACAATGTAGAGAGGTAACACTCGTTCCGTAAAGGGAAATACTCACAGGGTTGCTGAGAACTCTTCGGCAAACCACGATCGGTTTCACTCTTCCCAGAACTCAGCAGGTAGGTGCAGCCCCCGAGTTTCCGTCAACATTGAACCAACATTGCGTAAAATTCGATAAATGCACTAGTTTGTGTGCCAATTTTATTTTCACTCACCTGAATCCCAACCGAATCTTTTGTTTACCATATTTTGGTTGAAGAAGAACATAAGGAACTGCGTCAACCTGATGAGCCATAAGAAGGGCGAAGCCGGCCGCGGGCTGCCGAAGAGTATTCGACAACATTGTGAGTAGATTCCTTTATGAAACTATACTGCGAAAATCTCGGTTGTCGTGCCAACTGAAACATGAGATGGCCTTTGTGCGATGCATTCAGTTGAATACCATAAGTGAGAGGTTCAGCTGGGTTTCTTGTGTCTCCTGTGAAAACCAAATTGGTATGCAAGTGAGTGTATTTGTGGAATACTCATCTTACTCTCCGTGTTTTTCTGTCAAGCTCGAGGGACACAGGCGGGCAACTGCAGCCTGGAACCTATCCGTCACGTCAAGCTCATCACAGTGGGTCCCTCTCAAAAGTTTCTGTGACGGTTTTGTTCGCAGAGCACTAACTGTACCTTCTCTTTGACGAGTCACTGCTCAGTAAAGGCCAAATAAATCGTCCACTCCTGTCGGTCTCATTATGAGAAAGAACTACACCGTGTAACCCGATCCACCAGAATCAGCTGCATCATGTCCGTATAGAAGTCTTAGGCTACTCGTTGGGTCATTTCTTCATGCTGAATGTCCCTCTAAAATGTTCAGAGGGACGCACCTTGTCAATATATATATATATATATATATATATATA